>CANSZD010000572.1:0-600000 GCA_947648045.1 Beta corolliflora | reverse complement strand
GTTGCATATCACTTGCAAGTTGCAACATTGGCATTCTTGTCAATATATTCTCTCTTTTCCTTTCCTTGCACATGGGGTCCTTTACTATCCTCTCTATTTCTCTCATCTCCTAAATATTTGTGCCATGCTCCAGTGTCTAAAAAGAACGTAGGAAGTATGCACTTGCAAATGTTAAATGTTCATTGTATCTGCCGTTTGATAACAGTGCGACTTAAGCATGTTAAAGAGTGTACTTGCCGCTTAAAAATGATGTACTTGTCAGTTGTTCAGCTATTTTACTTCAAAAATGAGGTGTATTTTCCTCCATTTGTTTATTATTATTTTGTTATGGGTTGGGTGGGAAGGTGCTGAATGCAATACGTTGTTTGACGGACAAGCTTCGATTATTTATATTAAATCAATTTTGCAGGTATATTGAGTTCTATGATGTAATGTCAGTGCCAATGGCTATCGCACTCTCTGGGCAACTTATACGTGGTCAACCAGTCATGGTTAAACCATCTGAAGCTGAGAAAAACTTGGTCCAGTCTACATCTACTACAGCTGCAGGTCTCACTGTTTCCGGGGCAGCAAGAAGGTTATATGTGGGCAATTTAGTTCCTAACATCACAGAAGATCAGCTTCGCGTGGTAAGGAATTTAATTTCTACTTCGGCACTTATTTGTAGTTTATGGTTTTTGAGGATCCATATTAGTTGTTCTCTACTGTACTTTTCGTACTTCAGCATAATATATTCGCTAAAAGAAGGATAATCTGTTAATTTTGGATGTAAAAGTACACTGCAGTAGATTATTGGCTTGTCCATGAAATTTCTGGTTGAAGATGTTGCTGAATGCTTGCCATTTTTAAGGAAATTTGTCAACTACTTCCTCCGTCCATATTAACCGATACGCTTTTCATATTCGTCCGTCTCACATTAATTGATACACTTCCTGAAGTGGCAAGGCCCTACAATTTTTTTTATTATTTCTCTCTTTATGGTGGGCCCAAACAATATTAAAGAAATAGCTCTCACACTCATCCCTCAAAAGTAGGCCCCACAACCCATTTTAAGGAAATTTGTCAACTGCTTCCTCCATCCATATTAATCGATACGCTTTTCATTTCCTCCATCCATATTAATCGATATGCTTTTCATTTTCGTGTGTCCCACATTAATTGTTACACTTCATGAAGTGGCAAGGTCCTACAAAGTTTATATTATTTCTCTCTTTATGGTGGGCCCAAACAATAATAATAAAGAAGCAACTCTCTCACTCATCCCTCAAAAGTTAAAGTCCCTACAACCCACTAACTACAGTGAAAAAAGAAATACCCCAGCACCAAATACCAATAATAAAAGAAGTCAAATAAAACACCTAAATCTTTGTGCCGGTCAAAGTGTATCAATTGATAGAGGACGGGAGGGAGTACACCTTTTCAACAGTCTACTTTCTGACTTGCAACCTTCCGAAAAATTGTTGTAATACTTGTAAATTTCTACCTTTAATCATTTAACATGTATTATTGCTACTTATCGCCAGTTTTTCGATGGATTTTTTCACCCAAGATGATGTCATAATGTATGTATATAAGTTGTGATATCGTTCCATGATCTTGGTCTTGAATTGTTGTTTTGGCCCCAAAATAGAAGGGGTAGCAATTCTAAATGTAAAATATTTGGAAAGGTAGTAATCTGCAATATTTCTTTTCTTCGAAAAGGATGTAATTATGAGGTGGCTTATTGAAAAGTTAGTAATTGGTAAAATTTCCTTCTTTCCTTTGGATATAGAGTAAGATGTAAATAGTTATAGGATTCAAAGGGAATGTTAGGGGAGTTGAATGAAGGAGCTTTTGCCAGGATTCATTATGAAGACAGTACGAAAAGTTGACGACAATGAAGAAAAAAGACTAGGTTGGGTCATTTGGCTGGCAGCCAACCCTACCTTCAATGTCTAGAAATATTGAAACATACTCTAGCACATTTAATTCCTTCGGTAAGGACAGTCGATTCTCACTCTCACATTCGTACATTTTAATTACAGGTCGTCCTATCTTTCAAATCCTTCTCCTTTAATTTCCAATAATAAGTATCCCAAGATAACATTCAGGTCAACAATCTTGGAGTTGCAGTGTATATTTCTTTCTTTGCTACTAAAACGCTTTCACTTTTATAAATTATACAATAAATGTATTTTCATCGCTGTACTTGTGGGGATCGGTGAGTGCATTTTTCTTTTTTGTGACTTCCACAATTTCTTGCAAGTTTATTTGTGGCTTTTTGCTGCCTGTAGAGAGTTGCTCTTTTGATGACTTTTGGAATTTAAAACGTCTATTTATTGCTTGCTATTTTGACCACCTATCTGTCTTATGAGGCTTAACTTTTGGGATCCTTCCCAGGTTTTTGAATCATTTGGTACTATAGAGCTGGTGCAGTTACCTCGTGATGAAGCAGGTCTCTGTAAAGGTTTTGCATTTGTCCAGGTGAGCATTTTACCAAAGTGCTGCTTGTGAAGTCAGCCCTTTTACAGTTTTTTATACAATCCACACATGCATGCAACTAACATAAGCTGCCTTGAAAGTTGATGGAAAAAAATTATAAACTATAGTGCCATGATAGAGATTAGAAAAGTAAACAAAGGAAAAATGGTGGTGTTTCTCTTTAATTCCTTGGTATATTGGGTGTTTAATCATTTTTGTTCAAATGATGAAATTATGAAAATGATCACAATTGCTGCACCCTCCCCCGCCCCTGCCTGGCCATCTTTTCACCAGATGACATAGATGATCATGCATTAAACTACTCCTTTTGTCACATGTAGCATGGATTGTTGAACTGCTGAAGGCTTTCTCTGGCTTAATTAATTCTTACCAAGTTTATCTTTATATTCTTATACTGGTTTTCGATATGTCATGTAGTTTGCACGTCTTGAAGACGCTAAAGCAGCTCAAGTTTTAAATGGGCAATTGGATATTGGTGGTCGGGTTATGAAGGTAATTGTGACAGCTCTTCACTAGCTCTGTCGGATATCAATTTTACTTTTAGCTTTCACAATTTTGGAGATATATTTTTAATATCTTTTCTTGTTGCTTCTTTAAAACACGGTTTCTTTTGCGTGTGTTTCTGTGAGTGAGTTCACTTAAATTTGGACTTCCCCAAACTTGTTTTAAATGGGATTTATACTTGGTTGTTGACTTGTTGTGGTTATCGTTCTTTCGGTAAGCCTTAGTTTTGCATGGCGACAAAACGTACAAGTGCAATTGAAGTTGTAGATGGTACAAGTGTGATTCATACTCAAGAAAGATCTTTGGAATTTTTAAGTTTTCATATGGCAATGAAAAGGTGATCGGTGCGATTCATGCCTAGTTGGATTTGCTTAAGGAACGACGTTCTGAATTCTATGACGTTCTGACTTTTTAAACTTTAACGAACTTGAAATTTCAGTCAAATGAGACAGGATCTTTAACTTGAAAATGAGAATTAGTGACTTTATGGTGTAACACCATGCTCTAACTCAATGAGTTCGCATGATTGAATTCTCCCTTCAAATTTTATGGTTGATTGGGTTTTTTAAAAATCCTTATTTTCTCTTTCTTTCTATTAACTTTATGCTTTCTTTTTAAGAGATTAAATAATAAAAAATAATTATAAAAAGCTAAAAATATACTTCGAATACAAATAAATTCAATATTTTTCATTTGCCGTTGTCCCCGAGTCCATATTCAAAATTTGGACACTTGACAAACGAGTCCACGAGTCCTTGAATTTGGAATTTCCCAAGTCCGACCCCCCCATACCCGAGTCCGACACTCGTACCCGAGTCCGAGCATCCTAGGCTCGGTCTCGTCTCTTCACCCCGTCGTACAGGTGTCAACACGACGCGGATACTTGTGTTGATTCCCGTGTGTTATAATGGTTTCACAAAAGAACACTTAGTACGTCATTTTGTTGAGGTTGAGTACACTTAGTATGTTTAGTAGACCAGAAAGTCCAAGTTGTAAAACTTGGAAAGGTCGTTATCGTATAGGAACATCTAATATGTGACTGTGACTTTCTAATTTAGCTCAAACAGCTGGTGAAGTATAGAGTTTGTTGGTGAGTCAACAGTTGCAAATATTGTATCCATCAATCTGAAAATAAGACCCATGGCTAGGGCTGGCAATTAGGTCGGGTTGGGTCAATTTCAGGTTGACCTGATTTATGTTTCAGGTCACTAACCCAAACCCAAACCCGACCTGATTCTAATTTCAGGTCGAAAATCATAACCCAAACCCGATCTTACCGATTTCGGGTTGACCCGAAACCAACCCAAAATGACCTGAAATGAAATTCAACTATACACGCTAAGTTATGAAAGTATGAGTTAATGACTTGAAATGAAATTTAGGTGATCCAAGAAATGGGTTTGGCCCAATACAAATAAGAATAACAAAAGATAGGTTGTATAAGTTATAAAAGTTTGGGTTAATTTCAGGTTGACCCGACTCGAAGATAATTCGACTTCTAAATCAGATTATTCGGGTTATTCTTAGGTTCAAAAAGTCAACCCGAACCTAACCCATTATATTTTCAGGTCGGGTTGGGTTGACCCGTTTTATTATTTCAGGTCGAAAATCTCAACCCAAACCCGGAATTTTCAGGTCAGTTTCTGGTCGGGTTATCGGGTTGGGTCAACTTTTGCCAGCCGTACCCATGGCAATGTGGTGGTGTTAATTAATTCATGAAATTGATGATTGCAATAGTGTCTAACAACACCAACAAAATATAGGGGAGTGGATTGAAATCCCGTTACCGCCAGCAGCCTTCTGCCTTCATTGCTATCAATTAAATGATGAAAATGGCAAATGGAGAACTTTAGAAAAGCTGGACGAAAATTGTAATTAGGAAGAGGGGAAAAAAATATACTTCCTCCGTTCCAAAATAAGTGAAACACTTGTCTCAAAAAGCTCTCACATAAATGAGAGAAGTGTTTCACTTATTTTGGAACGGAGGAAGTATTTGTTTCCAATCTTAAAATGAACATGGAGGTTGAGACCAAAGCAGTAGTTGATTGACTAGCAATGTTAAGTCTGTCTGTTGAAGCAGCACCTTTTTGGGTTTTAATGGTCAGTGGCATTGCACCACTACCTGCTACAGTGAGGTGGGGTCTGAGGCATGGCCTAGATATGCAAATACCCCCACCAGAGAGCTAAAAGCATGACACTGCAACTGTAGCCAGAAATTGACAATGAAAAATGTAAGAAATGCAAGGAAAAAAGTTTAAGGGGACGAGAAGGTCTTTAGGCAGTTTGATTGGTGGGTGCATGTATCCAAATGATGAAACTTCCATGAATTTAGGAATGCCCTAAGTGAAATCAGAAAGGGAATGCCCAATTGGTTGCTGTTGCTTTAAGAAGGCTTTCTAAGACTTCGGCTCTCTAAATTTATTTTCATTTTTTTAAAATGGGATGTTTGGCCAAGCTTATTACTTTTCTTTCGGATGAAAAGGCGTTCTAAATGATAAAGTAAACAGGTTTTTAGTATCTTGGTGAAGTGGCTTCATCTGATGGCTGCTAGATATATTTTCTAAATTCTACTTTCTTGTATTGCAGGTTTCAGCTGTTACTGATCAACCTGGAATGCAGGATGCTGGGGCAACTACTGGTGATTTAGATGATGATGAAGGTGGCGGCTTGGTGAGTTCCTGCATTTATTTTGTTTTGTGCCAAATCTCTTCTCTGGAGCTCTCTGATGTTTTGAGGGGAGTTGCGTCTGGGTTGTGGTTCCTTTGGAAGTTGCTGCAACATTTTAATTGTTAGAAATTAAGTTTCTTAATACTGGCTATAGACCAATGTCTAGGAAGTCAAACTCATATTTGTGATAATTTTGATGGCCATTGGAATATTTGTTGGCAAGGATCTAACTTAGTCCTTGCTTTTGTTGATTAATTAATGCTTGGGGTAAATTAAGCAAATTATTAAATTAGTTTGGAGAAGGGATCCATTTATTAATCTAATTTTTCAGGGTGTATCCCCTGTACTTCTAAACAAATGCACCGGGTACCCCTGCATTTTTTTCGAAATGCACTGTGCACTATGTTGCTCGGACTTGGGTACCCATGTCCGACACGGGTATGTGTCCAAGCGTCCAACTCGGCTATTTTGTGGGACTTATTTAATTTTTTGGCCCAAGATGAAGTGTCCAATTGTCTCACCCATGTCTGAGTGTCGAGGATCGGACATGGGTACTTGAGGTGAAGATGAAAATGTGAAATGAAGAGTGCGAGCAACATAGACTGTGCACCATGTAGTATAGAGAGGCAACAAATTTCATCACTGGCGGCATTAACTCGTCGTTTGATTTGGAAACCTTTTGTACCTCATACCCCTACTTATGTTTTAAACTGCATCAGAAATTAGCTATAATGACTTGTTTTTGTAATCGAAACTAGCCATTGCCCCTTTTATTGGCCGCTTATCTTATGCTCGATGAGACCTTATACTTAGATTAACAACTTCGAATTTCTTTTTCCCCTTTTACCAACCCACGTTAACATAGCAATTGTCCATGCCTGTTTTATATAGAATGCATGTCTATAGCCTGGATATTCTGCATTTGCTTTTCTCAGGCTCTTTTCAATTTAAACCACAAATTATTTGATACATCTGCCTTTTTTGAAGGCTCTGAATGCAAGTTCCCGAGCACTTCTCATGCAGAAATTGGATCGTAGCGGCAATGTTACAAGGTCAGTAGTATCTTTCAAACGTAACCAAAAGGGCCAATGCACTATTTGGTTATGACACGAGTTATAAGTTTATGGTCTAATTTATGGCAATTTGAGTTAGTGCTATGCTTCTGCTTCAACCTTGAGCTACTTGTTTGCCAATGTTCATTTTATATAATAGCTTTCTGATTGATGTTGTTGCTGTTTTGGCTGATCATTGTGACTCAGTGTTCCTGGCACACTGGCCTCTTCAGCTGTTACTAGCGCAGGTATATCTGCGCCAATGCCTGGGGCTGTTCCTGGAGTTTCTCCTTTGGCTGCTCCTCTCATGCAGCCTTCTATTTCCCCTCTTGGAGGACTACCTGGTGCTGGTCTAACTGCTGCATTGGGCACTCTTCCAATCGCTGACCCGGTCGGCGTCCCCAGTGAATGTCTATTATTGAAAAATATGTTTGATCCCAAGCTGGAGGTTTGAAGACCATCTTAGTGGGTTTCTTTGAAATGATTTTTTAATCTATTTTTTGCTCATATTCTTTTTCTTCTTTCAGACTGAACCTGATTTTGATCTGGACATTAAGGAGGATGTGCAGGAAGAGTGTGGGAAGTATGGTGCCGTGAAGCACATCTTTGTGGACAAGTAAGAACTTAAAAGCTTCTAAGAAAATCTGTAGATGTTTAATACCCCTAGTTCAGTCTCTTGTGGTCTTGTGGATAATGTCATATTTATGGTTATATGTTAGATTAGTAATGTGTCAGTAATGAACTTGATAGTAATGACAGGTTAAAGAGCCGACATGGTTCCTAGAATCCTATATAGCCAGAGTTTTGACATGAGTTATCCTTGGCCAATGTAGTCTTTTTTGTGAAATTCCCTGCCAGCTAGTATATGCATTCAAGCCAAGTTCTTGGACTAGTCACAGTCACTCCAAATATTGCATTTTCAGAACTAGTATATACATTCCAAGTGTAAATGCCAAAAGTGCTTTTCAAGTTGCCAAAAGTTGAGAGCTGGCTGTTAAATTCATACTTTGTTCACGTGGTTCGAATATTTCCAGAGTCGTTTACTGCAAGTAATTTGACTGGAACAAGCATCTTGTTTAAGATTTGTCTTATATCTTCTTCCACACACCAATTTTTTCTGGGTGCAGGGACAGTGAGGGATATGTATACTTAAAATTTGACAGCACCCAAGCAGCAATGAATGCACAACGTGCCCTGCATGGCAGGTGGTTTGCAGCAAAGATGATCAGTGCAACATACATCGTAAGTGCATATATTACTGATCCTGTTTTAGGTGTCGTAACGAAATCAAATTCTGAAAAGATAAGTGGTATTGTTGTTACAGGTACCTCAAGATTACGAGGCAAAATTTCCAGAAAGCAGATGATTGAAGCGGTACGCTGGCATATGAAGAGAGCGAGAGACAGAGATGGCCTTGGAATTTTTTAAGATCTTTTTCCGTTTTGCTTTTTTTCTTTCTTAGCGCTGTGTTGTAATCTTTTAGTAAGTTGGCTCAGTTGGGTAATAGGAGTGCACGTCCTGCATGAGTAACCTTATTTATCCTCAAAAAGTAGGAGTGTTAGATTGATAGGTTGCATTGTTTATTTTTTCCAAAAGAAAAGTAACATTGTTTAGGATTATTTTATCCGGAAGAATGTTTTTAAGTATATGTTGCTTTTTAGTTCCCGAATACTTGTAACCACCTCTTATCATGTCCTGGAAAATTTTGGATTATTACCTGCTTTTATTTGGCGAATTTTGTCTCAATTATATGAAAATATGTTCCATTTATGAAAATATATTTGCATTCTGAAATTGAGTAGTTTTTGCTGTACTATACTGTATACTTGTTTTATTGGACAAAACTTTTTCTCAAATTTAATTAAACATTAAGAATTAGAAATGAAGGAATGAGGTCGTAAGTATGCAATAATCTCTTAAAAATACGCCCACCATGAAGACACTAGTTGGATTAGGGATAGATTATTTATTGGGAGGTGGGAGTATAGTAAGATAGATATTCCAATCATTGATGCTGGTATTGTGACTCGTCCACGTAGGAAAAGGACAAGCCATATTTTCATATTGGTACCAATGACCGATTGATCTGTGTCAACTGTTAAGAGCCTTGCTGTCTGGACTCTTGGTGGCCCGTGGATGTGTATTACTCTTACTCATTCATATATGCATCCAAAACACACAAGTCCTCAGAAGAGAAATCTGGAGATGGAATCATGTGAAAACATTGTTATCGTTGGAGGTGGAATAGCGGGGCTGTCTCTGGCTTTAGCTCTTCACAGGTACTCAATAAAAACCATAGCTTCACTATCTGTATAGTTTCCCGGTTGTGTATTATCAGAAAATTATGCGGATAATTAATAATAACGTTCATATTATTCATAACAAATAGTTCAGTTTGTACTTTGTATGTATTAGTGAAAGTTCATATCAATTATTGTTAATTTTTTTTGTTTTTGTTGAGCCAAACTTTGATTTTAGGATATTAAATATTTTCTTTATCTATTGAGGTTGGGACTGAAGAGTTTGGTGCTGGAATCATCTGATGAATTGAGGGTAACTGGGGCTGCATTTGTTACATGGACTAATGCTTGGAAGGCACTTGATGCTCTTGGTGTTGGAGACTTGCTCCGTCCTCAGCACTGCCAGTTGTCCGGGTATAAGCTGACATTTTTCTTGTTTCTTTTATAAAGGCTAAGTTTGTTTGGACATGAAATATTATTTTTATATTTAGTGAAAAACATTTTTCAAATTGAAACGTATTTATTGATTAATAATTTTCCTTTCTTTGGTTCCTTCCAAGAAATGTTAGAGAGAAAAGAAGCAACAAAATTAGAGGGTAGAGAATATAACATATATGGGGGGAGAGTGGATAAGGTAAAGATTATGGAGAAATATGTAACATTCTTTCCTTTAGAAATGAAACCTATTTTCTACCTTTTACAAACCAAACAAAGGACTATGAGAAATTATTTTTTTCTCGAAAAATTTCATGCTCCCAACCAAACACTTTTAAACTATGAAATTGATCTAATCAACTTGGGAGCTTATGAGCAGGAAAGGAGTATATTTTTATTTTCAATTTACTAACAACCAGTTTAGTAAGCAGTTCCTATGATGTTAGTTGGAATGAGCTTTTCGGGTTTTTACATAGAAAGTTTGATACCGAAGTCCATGATAATGTAAATATAGACTAGAATGCTACTCCAAATATGTGTTCCTTTTCCACTATTTTTCATTAGCGCTCAATACCACCTATAATATGGCTCTCAGAAATGGTTTTGCTCTGGTTAGATCAGTCTTAGAGGTAAAGGTTACATATTTGCTTTCATCTAGACCCGTCTTGATGCTTCTGGCAGGAATCATGTTGGATGATTGTTGTTCGACTGCAATGCCGGGACTACGATTACACCACGACTATTGAGACATGTGCAATTCCTCACAATGGGGCCTTCAAGATAATAAATTTTCATAATCAAAAAGTAATTTACTTGTTAGGAGTCAAACCCAGAACCATTTATGTTTCGGGAGTGAAACAGGGACATCAAGAGTTGACGACCTTCGAACGGATGGCAAGTCTTGGCGTCTATTGGAGTTGGCGGTCAAATAGTTGTCGAGTGCCTGCACAAGTAACAAAGATGACTGACCTCGGCGGGTTGCCGAGGAAACCCACTCCGATGCCTAAGTTAGACAAGGTCGACAAGATAAAGTGCAGGCAAGGTAAAAGTGGGTAAGAAAGTGATGAGTACCTTGAGAACAGTGCAGAGGGTCTATTTATAGCCCATATAGGTCGGTTTCTTGTTGTACGATATCGTCTATACACGTGCACGATATATGTATATCCACGTGCCTATGCCGGCAAGGTCTTACTTGTCAGCACCAACTATGACATGCTTATTAGATTGGTCTACATATTTTTTATGATCGACATCTATGAACATGGCGTGCCAAGGTGTTGTCGTGCTACGACGACATCTACTGAACATGGCGACCATCATGCCAAGGGGTTGTCGGCCGTCATGCCAAGGTGTTGTCGTGCTACGACCACAGTTGACATCTACTGAACATGGCGGCGATCATGCCAAGGGGTTGTCGGCCGTCATGCCAAGGGGTTGTCGGCTGTCATGCCAAGGTGTTGTCGTGCTACGGCGACAGTCAACATCTACTGAACATGGCGGCCATCAACCCCTTGGCATGACGGCCGACAACCCCTTGCCATGATGGCCGCCATGTTCAGTAGATGTCGACTGTCGTCGTAGCACGACAACACCTTGGCATGACGACCGATAACCCCTTGGCATGATGGCCGCCATGTTCATAGATGTCGACGATCATAAAAGATATGTAGACCAATCTAATAAGCATGTCATAGTTAGGGGTGTGCACCGGTCCAGGACCGGACCGGACCGGAATCGGCTGGACCGGTGGACCGAAATCCGGGGTTTTCTTGGACCGGGACCGGACCGGAAAAATTCTGGTCCGGTCCGGTCTGGACCGGAATTTTTCTGGTCCGGTCCGGCCCTGGACCTCTTGGACCGGAATTTTTTTTTTTCAAAAAAAAAATCTTTTTTATTTTATTTAAATATATTTATAAATTATATACATTAAAAATTAATAATTTTAATCTCAATAATCCTAAAAGAATAAATAGTAGGTTTTTAAGTTTCTAACTTTATACCTTTTAATTTTTTTTTTAACATATAAACTTTTTTTTTTACTAAAATAATAGAAATTCCGGTCCAACCGGTCCGGACCGGAATTTTTCGGGTTTGGACCGGACCGGACCGGTGAACCGGAATCCTGATATTCGGCGGACCGGGGACCAGACCGGTTTGTGCACACTCCTAGTCATAGTTGGTGCTGACAAGTAAGACCTTGCCGGCATAGGCACGTGGATATTCATATATAGTACACGTGTATAGACGATATCGTACAACAAGAAACCGACCTACATGGGCTATAAATAGACCCTCTACACTGTTCTCAAGGTACTCACTTTCTTACCCACTTTTACCTTGCCTGCGCTTTATCTTGTCGACCTTGTCTGACTTAGGCATCAAAGTGGGTTTCCTCGGCAACCCCCCGAGGTCAGTCATCTTTGTTACTAGTCTTGCCATCCCTCCGAAGGTCGTCAACTCTTGACGTTCCTGTTTCACTCCCGAAACAATTTATATATTACACAACACCTTAATCACTACTCTGGTTTTGTTTTTGTGTACTCCTGTTCGATTGTTTATCTTTAAATATCTTTAAATTATTGATTATTTATTACATAGCTCACTTCGAAATTTTAGTAACTGTAATGTAAAATGGTTCAGGATCATTGTAACCTCAGCAACATCAGGACTTCCAACTGCAGAACTTTCATAGTAAGTAATACAGTATCTTATTTTGCTCTCTTCATGGACAAGTATGATTGCCAATTTTGTCTCTGCTATATCTTTATTTTTGCCTGAAATTGCTGTTGGATCATTAGAGTAGACTGATCAAAATGCTTAAGATATTAACTAAATTTAATATTCCCTTCCCCAAAAATAGTTGTCACATCAAATTAATCCTTTATAATGAAGGCTATACATGATTTTACAAAAAAATATTTTCCATTGTTATTTTTACCCTGTTCTCAACTTATTTAGGGGAAATTCACATACGTATTCATCAATTAATTTATTAACACTGATATTTTGGTTTTAATATACAATTTTGAGAGGGTTTCAGTATACAATTTGAAAACTGTTGAGAACAAAAACAGTGTTCATATCAATAATGAACCTTGTAGCCCTCAACTAAAAGAAACTGCATACGTGTAAACCCAATCATAAACCAATTCTATTTTAGGAAATATACGATTTTTTCGAACGATTGTATAACACTATATGTGAATGCATCAGAGTTATGTAAGCTGCATACTTGATTACTTGTCATCTGGTACATGCTTAGTTTAAGATTTGGTTTTTGCAGTGGAAACCATGAAGTAAGATGTGTAAAAAGAAGAGTCTTATTAGAAACTCTTGCAAATGAGTTACCCACCAATACAATTAGGTTCTCTTCCAAGGTTGTTAGCATCGAAAAATCAGGCTATTTGAAGCTGCTTTATCTTGCTGATGGTTCAACCCTGAAGACCAAGGTATAAAGATCAGAAACCAACTCTTCTGTAAATGTGTAATTTACTATATGATCAAATATTTCTTTCTTATTTGCTTTAAATTCAAATGTATCAATTCTTTTTATCGAAGGCGTTGATTGGGTGTGAAGGAATAAAGTCTATAGTGGCAGGATGGCTAGGATTTAATAAGCCATCATTCACCAAGAGATTCGCGATAAGGGGTTATGTTCATCTGAAGGAAAATCATGGCTTAAAACCGGTATTTTTGCAGTTTACAGGGCATGGTTATCGTTATGGGATCATCCCCTGTGATTCTACTGGCATTTACTGGTTTTTCACTTTCTTTTCATCCAAACAAGGTACTTTATCCCACTATATTGTCTATATATTCTAGGTTGTGTGACTGTGTCTGTTTTGGAGGAAAACAAAAGTGAATTTTACTTACATATTGTAATGCATTGCGATATTATAGATGACGAACTCAAAGAAAATCCCATGAAGATGAAGGAATTTGTGTTAAATAATCTGGGACAAGTAGAAGACCATATAAAGGCTATTATAGAGAAGACTGAAGTGGAGGATATTATATGCTCACCATTAACATTCAGGCCCCCATGGGAGATACTATGGGGTGATATAAGCAAGGAAAATGTATGTGTTGCTGGTGATGCATTCCATCCGATGACTCCAGACATCGGTCAAGGTGCGTGTGCTACTTTAGAAGACACGATTATTCTTGCACGATGCCTTGCAGAGGCATTTCCAATGAGTAGATCAGAAGAGCAGGAGAAGTTGGAAAGGGAAGAGTACAGGAAGATTGAGACGAGCTTAAAGAAATATGCTAAGGATAGAAAATGGAGAGGCATTGATCTTGTTACTACAGCTTACTTTGTGGGTTCTATGCAGCAAAGTGATGGGAAATTGGTGAAGTTTCTGAGGGATAAAGTATTGGCTCCATTCTTAGCTAGCTTGCTGTTGAAGAAGGCAGATTATAACTGTGGACCGCTCAGAATTTCATGATTCAGATTTACCATATACTACCCCACGATCATATTTCGTACTCCTTTAGTTTGTTGATTTTAATAACATAGGGAGGTTTTTTTAATATTAATCTAGCCCCGGCCCGAAGTATATGGAGGCCCTGCGCTGATATTAAAAATAGGCCCATGTATAAAAATTTAAAAGCAAATTGTTTTTCAACTCTCATTTTCTTTTTACGTTTTTCATTTCCGGAACCATATTTTCTAAATCGAGAAGGCATAACTAAAATAACTAAACAATTCTCCGACTTCCTTTTCTCGAATCTGGACTCAATTAACTTCTCTCACTTTATATTATTAGTTGTGCTACACTGCTACTTCTCTTTTTAAATACAAAAGTTGAAATCAGTAACCAATATTTTTTTCCTCAAAATAATACAAAAATAAAGTGATACTAATAAATCAGAAATTAACATACACCAACATCAACAAGCAAAAGTCAGAATCCCAAACGAGTAAAATAAAAATTAAACTAAGCACAATACAATTACCTGAATTTCTGAATTTTTAGATGTGAATTTAGAGAGGATGAAACTTGTAAATTTATAGCCATTATAGGAATTGATTTTTTCTCGTTGGAGAAGATTTCACTGATGTGAATTTTGTAGCTTCATACTAGAAACTAGAATTAGGTAAATTTTAAAATAAAAAACCTTCAAAATTTCAAAAGCATACTCGCGTGATTCCATTAACATAGAACTAGGTGGAAGTCCTAATTGTCAGTAGAGAAGTAAGGAGAGAGAGAAAGAAAGTAAGGAGAGAGAGAATCTAGGGCCCTCTAATTGTTGGCCTGGTATTAGCTTTGAACGGTAATGCAGTGTGGATGTCTAGTATTTTGGGCTCACTAGTTAAAGATTTTTTTTAAAAAAGGCCCCTCTAATTGTGAGGCCCTGTGCTAAGTCTCACTTTGGACTTGCTCAGGGCCGGGCCTGTATTAATCTTCCACATATATATATTATTTGAGATAGTTTCTTGGTTACTCTATGGGACAACAACATGGCCAGCTATTTGGGTAACTACATATACTTCCTCCAGTTTCTTTTTCGATACTAGTATGCTACACTTTTTAAAAAGAGGTGTTTCAAATTAGATGCATTACTTTCTTTTTTGGGAAATAAATCATTTCTATCTCTCTCCTATCACATGGGTCCCTATTTTTCTTTCTCTCTATCTCTCTCCTCTCTAAAAATTGTCTAGGAGTCCACAATTTTAAAAGTATAGTATCTAAAAAGAAACCGAGGAAGTATATTTTTCACTCACATGATTAATTTTCAAAAGACAGGATATTATTGCTTGAGAATGCAACGTCATTCTCATATACATATACTCTCCTAGCTAGAATATAAGACGGGAAGTTCTTGAAACTCAAAAAGAAAATGGGAAACAAAAAGTTGATTCTCCTGGATTAAAGTAACATCTCATCAGCAATGTTATTGTAAAAAAAAACATTCCTTCCCCTAAATCATGCATAAGCCATCAGTCCATCACCACATGATCGTAAAAAGCTATGTAGTTTGTGTTAGAGAGAACATAGTATCTTTAGGATATTATCTGATTTCTCATAGTATATATTATCAAGGTTGTGATCATATCATAATCCTTAGTTATCTTTGATATATCTCTATTATTCTTGTATATCTTTTAGATATCATAGTTATACTATAAATAGGTTTTGTAAACTCTTTGAATACATTGAAGCTTTCTCACAAACTCTATCATGGTATCATGAGCCTTGATTTTTCTGCTTCCGCAATCCCACCTCCATCTCCATGCCTCTCCTCCCTCTATTCCATGGCTACACCATAAATCATGCTTGCCGATATAACAAGCAATGGTGACCCAACGGTTCTCCTTCCTCTCCATGCTTCCTCTTCTTATTTTTAATGGCTACACTGTGCACTCTACGACCCTTATTTTGGCTGCACATTTTCAACCTCCCAAGTCTCAACCATCTTTTTTCCCCACCTACATGGCTACATCTCCTTCGTCGTGCATGGTTAACACCATCAAAAAACCTTTGCCGACACCGACAAATGATGGTGACCATATTGAGTCCCCTACCAGGGGCGGGGCAAAGGTAATGGAGGCCCTGTACCATTTCTTAATGTTGGGCCCCTAATTCATAATTCAAAACAAGTAAAAAGTTCTTATTATGAGAAAATGAAATAATTATAGTAAGTTATCTCTTTATTTTTAGATGATATCTCTTCTATTTTTAGGAGTGGTTGTTTAGTGTAAATTCTTGGAAAATTGAACATAATGAGATTCATTAAAGATGGTCAAAACTTAGAAGGATAAAAGTTGAGAATTGCACGGATAGAATTAGCTCTATTAATGTGAACATTAACTATGGAGTATGGACTACGAGTTTCAAAGAGGTCCTACTTCCTAACTAATAATTGCTGCAGTTAAAAGTGTCAAAAAAATCAAAACTTTAGGAAAGTTAATGCTGGTTGACAGTTTCGATCCCGGGATCTAATTCACTAGTTGATAGCTTGGCCCATCACACTTTACCACTGATCCAGAGAGCTTCATTATGTTTATATTGCAAACAAAATACATTTAACTCAATTTGGGGCCCCTAATTTTGGGGGGCCCTGCGCGGTCGCCCACGTTGCGCCGGGTAAGAACCGCCCTTGTCCCCTACCCTTCATGCTTCTTCTTCTTCGATCTCCTTAAATCGTGACAATGGAAACTCTCCATGTTCAACCTCTCTTCTTCTCTTCACCCGTGAAAGCTTCAAACCAACTCTTCTGCTCAACTCTTACGACATCCCGGTAATTCACCTACCATGTGTTGCCTACCAATTATCTTATTTCTCCACACCCTAACGGAGAACCACAAAACCTGTCTCAACTAATTATAACCGGTCACGGCCACCGTCGACTATTAGTTCAACAAAAATAACATAAGTTACAAATTAAATAAAATAATAGAAAAACGTTTTGGATGAGACGAGTATCTATTTGTGACAATTTTGTATCAATTTAAGGCACATATGTATCAGTTTAAGCTATATATCTATCACCTCAAGTCCGTCTTAAAAATTTTGAGTCCCCTGTGCTGATTAAAAAGTTGGGTCCTACATATAAACTTATTATGCATAGATTGTAAAATTATAAATAATGTATTCTATAAAATATGTCATTATTAAAATATTTTTGACAAGATAAAAGCTCGGGATTGAACAATATGACTAGAACAAGCATTTAATTTAAGATTTTTGGACCCTCTAAAAACTGGGGCCTTGTGATGTTGGTCGCTTTGCACACCCTATTCGACGGCCTTGTTAATCAGCTTATGTATATATTACATTAATTTATGTTTTTTTAATATCAACAATTCATAGACATTTTCTATCTTTGGTGTATAGAATTTTTGGTATCAATTTATAGACATACCTTATCAATTTATGAGTACTTACAAAAACAATGAGGACAAAAGTAATTAAAGTTGAGCAAAATACTAATACTTCAATGGTCTGACTGTGTCAAATAGTAGGACAAGGATATCTGAAATGAATCTGGTTAACTTTTCGAGTAAGAACAATTTTGAATTATCATTTTTGTGCTGACTAAACAGAGAGCAGAACATTCCAAGAAGCTGATCAACTGAAACTGAAACAATTTGTGCTAACTAAACTTGGTAAAGTACCAGATCAAATAAGGAGTGTGATAGAAGACACAAGAGTGGAAGAAATAGTACGTTCTCCACTAGGATATAGACCTCCGTTGCAGATACTATTTGGCAACATAAGCAAAGACAATGTATGTGTAGCAGGTGATGCATTTCACCCAATGACACCAGACCTTGGCCAAGGAGGGTGCTCATCTCTAGAAGACGGCATCATTCTAGCAAGGTGCCTCGCTGATGCCTTACGAGAGAACTCGAGCAGTCAAAGGAGAGAAACTGATGGATCCGGGGATGAGTATAGGAGGATAGAGAGTGGATTGAAAAATTATGCAAAGAAGAGGAGGTGGAGAGCATTTGATCTCATTAGTACAGCTTATGCATTGGGTTGGATGCAAGAGTTTGATGGGTTTGGAATAAGGTTTTTGAGAGAGAATTTTCTTTCTGCTTATCTTTCTGGATTTTTCATCAAGAAGGCTGATGTTGATCCTAGACAGTTTGTTCTTGATGATTGAAATTCTTGAAGATGATATTTGCTTAATAATGTGTTCACTGTGATATTGATGTTATATATGCTGTAATATTGAATTGATGGTTGAATATGTTAAAGAGTTGGATGTCTTAGCTTGAAAATAACTTACCTTTTGTCAATCTTACAAATACTTTTCGGTGTGATATGTGAGTTTTGGGTGGTAAGATCTAATATATAATGATTAATTTGATAGGGCAGAAAATGGGTCTGGGTAACACAATAAGGACGAGGAGAGTTTGGTCTACTTACAAGTCTAAAAAGGAGGTTTTATACTAAAAACAATTGACAATAGTAGGAGTAACTCCTCTGGCTTATAATGTATTCTCTCCTCTTTCTCCAATGTCAGACAACTCAAATGTTCACAACAAACAAGGGGTTCAAAGTCTAAAACTAATTACTTCCTCCGTTCCAAATTAAACGCAACAATTTAGAGGGCACGGACTCCTAGTTGAAATTTCTTAAGGGGTGATTAGAAAAAGGGAGGGGTATGTGATTAGTTTAATTAAGCACCACCACCAAATGCCACCACCACCTACTGCCACAACCTAATCCACCAAGGCACCACCACCACCGAAACTACCACCACCACCCCCACCGAAACAACCACCACCACCAAGACACTACCACCACCGAAACTACCACCCCCACCCCCACCGAAACAACCACCACCACCAAGACACTACCACCACCCCCACCGAAACAACCACCACCACCACCACGTCACGTGCAAACGCCACCACCATCAAAACACTACCAACACCACCGAAATCCACCACCAATTTCACCACTAACACCACCGAAATCCACCACCAAACCCCAATTTCACCACTAACACCATCGAAATCCACCACCAATTTCACCACTAACACCACCGAAATCCACCACCAAACCCCAATTTCACCACTAACACCACCGAAATCTATCAAAATAAAACCCTAAATACACCACCACAAAGCAAAACTACAACCTTAACCACCGAAATTCCAAACCCCCTTTTTAATTTCATCATACGCCATTCTTAGGGCTTCAAGTTATGGCGAGAGAAAGAGATGGAAGAGAGAGAGAGAGATCTGCAGGAGATACAAAGATCGAGAAGAGAGAGTGGCGAGGAGAGTGGTGGGGAAACGCCTATCTCCAAAAGATAAAGATGTTGATGTTGGAGTGCCCGAAATCTTGGAGGCCGAAATCTTTTGGAGTAACAAGATTTCTGAGAGTGGTGAGGAGAGAGAAGATGGTTGTGATGGTGGTGGTGGTGCCCGAAATCTTGGAGGCCGGAGATAGGATGGTGGTGGTGGTGCCCGAAATCTTGGAGGCCGGAGATAGGATGGTGGTGGTGGTGGTGGTGACGGTAGAGGAGAAATTTGAGGTGGGTGGGTTTGAGGAGAGAGAATCCTAAGGTGGGTGATGATGGAGGTTTAAATGATGAAGATGGAGAAAAGTGGTGGTGGGTGAGAGTTGAGGAGATAGAAAGAGGAAGATGATTTGGATTTGTATTTATTTAATTAGTATGATAAGATCTTGTTAAGGGTTTTATTAGTTTTCATTAGGTATAACTAAGTATGGTTTAATTTTTTAGTAAGGGTATTTTTGTAAATTCACACCTAAAAAACTTACTAAAAATAGAAAGTTTGGAATTGTTGCATTTAATTTGAAACTTCCCAAAACGGAAACTGATGCGTTTAATTTGGAACGGAGGAAGTACATCGATATCATTGTCCTTCTTGGCTCCTTATGACTCCAAAATAGAAGTATATAAAAATATTTTGGTTCGTTTTGGCATTACATTTTATGTCATTCGTGACTCCTTACATGCATTTTATGTTATTGTAACAAGAAACTACTTTCCTTCACACTTAAACCATAAGCCACTGCTCTTAAAAAAAAAAAACAACCGTAAGCCATCACCACATGATGAAAGAAAACTCCTTTATTGATTTCACTTAGATCAACTTCCCGTAACTTCAACCATAAGTCATTATTCATTAAATATGAATTTTTTAGAAAAGAAAACTAAGTGGACAACTTGAATCGCCCTAACGAATGATCTTGGCCATGGAGGGTGCTTAGCTCTAGAAGGTGAAGTCATTCCAGCAAAAGTGCCTTGCTAAAGAACTTTTGTATTAGTCAAAGAAAACGAATAATGGATCCTAGGATCGAAAGCGTATGAGGTCTGCGGATACGAGGATAGATCAGAGTGGGTTGAACAATTACAACTATGCAAAGAGGAGAAGAGGGAGAGTATGAGTTATATGTTAGGATAGATTCAAGAGTCTAGAAAATGCCTAATTCAAAATCGTTGGGAATTTTTTTTTTTTTGTAAGGAGAAACAAACTAGGCCTGACCCCTAGGATAGGACCAGCCTACAGCATCCTTTCGGATGATGGAAGAGAAAACAACATCATTAGAAGAAAACCAATACAACAAAGAAGAGGCATTATGACCCCTATGAGCCATAAAATCCGCCGCTTGATTAGCTTCCCGAAAGCAATGATTGATGGAAAATCTTTAAACATCTTCAAATCCGCCAGAGAATCCATAATCAAAGACTGAATTTCCCAAGGAACCTCCCAACACTGCCGAATAGCATTAATAACCACCAAATTATCCCCTTCAACAACCAGAGAATCAATACTGAGAAAACAAGCAGCCGAATACCTTCCCGGAGCCCCAAGCCTCTGCCTTAAGAATAGAGCAATCAGAAGAAAGAGCCATTAGCTCCCGCTAAACACAACTTACCCAAGTGATTCCGAATAGTAAAGCCAAAAGACGCTTGGTCATTCTCCAGTTTCGACCCATCAAAATTAAGCTTATACCACATCACCACCGGAGGAGACCGCGCAATCTTAACAACATACGCACGAGAAGGAAGCCGACGAACCGACGCAACATCACAAACCTCCTCGCTAACACGAGAAGCCTCCCAGTCTTTAACAAAGTTGGAAATGGAAAAAGTTAACCCAACAGAAGAAGAAGAATCCTCCTGAAAAACAACTTTATCACGCTGAAACCAAACAAACCACCAAATAGTATTAAAATTGACTAAAGTAGTCGAGGAGCACACTAATATAACATAATTTAAATTTTCAAAAACATCATAAGAAAAAGGGCATGTTGGCAACAACTTCCACCCAAACAACTCATGAAGGGACTGAAGAACATCATGTAAAAAAGGACATTGAAAGAAAAGATGATTAGCATCTTCTGAGTGATGATTACAAAAACAACATTCCTGCGGAAGGAACACATGGCTCCTTTGAAGCCTAACCTTAGTCGGCAACCCCTCCTGACAAATTTTCCATAAGAAATTCCTAATTTTTGGAGGAGCAAAATGCTTCCAAAGCCAACAGAACGTAACCGGAGCCGGGGGATCAATAGCTAAATTAACCTTGAACCAATAAAGCACCTGATTTAACTGAGTACTCACCATCTGGAGTAAGCCCCCAGACAAGAACATCTTCTTCCGAACAATAACCCGACACACCTTAATGAAAAAATTATATTTATGGCAAAAAGTAGTATTCTTTATGAAAAAAGTAGTATAAGCTAAGAAAAAAGAAAACATCATAGATTTATTATTACAATGATAAAGATCAATGGAGCCACAACCACTTGGTTCGAGCCAAAAAGAGGGCTAAGACAAGGCGATCCCCTTTCGCCCTATCTTTTTATCATTTGCATGGATGTGTTAATCTAAAAACTATCCATAGTTAGTGCCAAACCTAATAATTCAAGTTAAGGTTTTAAATTATGCCCACGTGGATCTCTTGTCCCATGCTCAATGTTCGCTGATGACAATCTTGTTTTTTGCAAGGCCACTCCCTCGCATGTACTAAACTAAAAAAAAGATATTGGATGAATTATGTCATATATCTAGACAAGTAATCAATTTTCACAAATCAGCCATTATCCTATAGAAAAAATTCCAAATTCTTGAAAAGCGTCGCTAGCAAGCCACTTTATAATATGACATATAACTCTTGTATACAACGATACTTAAGAGCTTTCTTCAACTCTTATTATCCCAAGAAACAAGATCATGCACATATAACAAAACCCAGCAACGCATCCAACAATGGGAAGTTGGATTCCTCTTCAAAGCAATGCGACACACTCTCATTCAAACCAATTTAGAAGCCCTTTCGGTTTATACTTGCTCGTCTACCATCCTCCCAACCGACATCTGCAAATCTATTGATGTCATTCATAGGCAATTCTTTTGGAGACAAAAAATACAAAATAACGTAAAGTCAACTCAAAGTACTTACATCTTGGAACCACCACCAAAGTAAGTCAGCCTAGACCAAGTCAACAACTAAGTCCAACCAAAAGTCAACCACAAACAACTACAAACAACTCTAGAATCTAAGACAAAACCTAAAATAACATTTAAGAAACCCTAAAACCATCCAACCAATAATATAGAAATATATTAAACAAGATAGCTACATTATGAACTCCCACATGAAAAAGGAGTTATGTCCAATTGATGCAAGTGAATGCTCGCCAAACAATACGTAATAAAGATGGGTCGTTACAGGATCAATAATGCATAAGCCAAGATCAAACATACAAGTACAAAATCAACAAAGATGAGTACATAAGTTCTAAGAATAAATAAATGAGCAACCTAGTATGATACTACAGAAATAAAACAAAAGTCATGCTCTGCAGACAAAACATGTAGTACTAGAAAAATACATGACTCTACTAATAACTTAGTTAAATTTTTTTTTTGGTGAAAATAAAAATTAGCATAGTATATTACGTAATAAGAGTAAAGTTATTACAATCCGCAATGTATGACGGCAAACAATAACTAGGGGGTGGGGAAAAGCCCAGATACAGAGCAGTCTATATCTGAAGATCGACCCGTCTTGGCCAGTACATCCGCCACGCGATTTCCTTCCCAACGATAATATTTAAGCTAAACCTGAGGATACCTCCCACTCCACTGCCTGCATAAGTCCACAATATTGTAGTATTTGTCAGAATGTTCCTGCTTTAGGATTATCCTAATGACATGCTTACAATCAGAATAAAGAACGACTGTTCCGATGTTGTGAAGCTCAATCATGTAGAAAGCTTCCTATATACCAAGAATCTCAGCAGCAAGAGCATCATTAGCATAGATTTTTTTTAATAAAACCACTAGTCCACCTTCCTGTACCATCTCTAATAACACCTCCAATCCCAACGGGCATAAGAGGACCAATAAAAGAGGCATCAACATGGATCATGGGGGTATTTTGGGGGTGGGGGACCCAGGAAAGAGGTTAGACAAGGGTCAGGCAGGATGTGATAAGCCTGGATAAACTCCCGCGCATAACAAGAGGCTCTGAAAATGATGGTATTGATAGGGGATGTGGTATGAGCTTTGAAGACACAGTTATTCCTATCTTTCAAGATTTCATGACAGAGATACGGGAAAAGGTCCTTCCACACCAAACCCCTAAACTGCACCGTACACGACATATTAAACTTAAGCCAAGATTGGAAAGGGAAATTTTGAGAGGTCATGATATGGGGAATAACCCACAGGTTTGAGATTGAAGCACAAAAATGGAGCATGTGTTCCTAGTTTTCGCAATGCCCAGAGCATCTCATGCAAGACGAATCAGAGAGAAGGCACCTAGTATAGAGAAGCTTTCGGTGAGGGAGCTTATCCTGTCATACCAGCCAAAGGAAGAATTGAAATTTAGGTTCACACGAAGCTTGCTAGAGCCAAGAAAGTGAATCCAGGGAACATTGAGGAATCTGAGCCGCATAAGCAAGAGCCACTAAGAAGCCCTTATGATTAATAAAAGAAGGAACCAAGAGATCATCGCGAGAATCGGTTGAGGGAGGGGGGAGGTTTAGCACCCTATGGACAATGAAAGGAAGGAGATGGAAAGAAATATGATTCAGATTCTAGGAACCAAAGGAGGTAAGATCAACAACTTTTAGATTAGTTTCATCAGGAGGAATAGGTCTATGGACAAAAGAACGGATGAGGCCAATCGAAAGCCAATTATCATGCCAAAAATCCACTGATTTACCATTCCCAAGGGACCTAGAATTATGATTTTTTAGAAGATCCCACCCTTTCCCAATGTTGCGCCAGACCACCGACCCCTTCCTAAACTGCGTGACATAGTCAGCGTGAATATATTTAGAGACAATACAATTCCGGGCAAGGTTCAGAGCAGACTGAGCCATTTTCCAACCCAATTTAGCCATATAAGCTATGTTCATCCAGGCCTGTTTACGAATATCCAAACCCTCACATGAGGTAGGAAGAAAGGTTGTTTCTCTATTGACCAAGTGAATTTTCTTCTTACCCCCCTCCACATCACCCCACAAAAAGTTATTACATATGCAGTCCTGATCATGTAGGGTTGAAGCAGGAAGCAACATGGCTTGCATATAATAAGTGGGAATAGTGGACAAAGTGGACTTAACAAGGCATAGGCGCCCCGCCTTTGAGAGAAACATGGTTTTCCATTGAGCGATCATATTTCTCACTTTGTCAACAAGAAATTGCATTGAGTGCGGCTATGTCTTTTATGAGAGATTGGGAGGCCAAGGTACATCCCTAAGTTTTCACTTTCAAAGATGTTCAGAGTTTCACTTAGTTAATTAATTAATTTGAATAAGCAATGAACGAGTTTTCCAACCTAAAGAACATGCTTTTATTAAGAAGGTAAGATAATAGGCGCGACTCTGTACCGGCAAACCAATCGATATCGACAAAATTATATAAAAGAGAGACAAGTTGCTCGGATTGTCCTCGGAGAGACATATGTTACAACCATGTGGCCCAACTCCCAATGTTCACTCCTGACGTGGCCAATCTAGAGTTTTTATTGCTCATTCTTTTTCACTTTAAGTGGTCAATTGATTAGACATTAGCTACCACATTAAAATCTACACACAACCAACAAAACCAACCACAACCAACACTCAAAGAATATATTTTATCTTTGATTAATAAAATTTCATAACCATTGATCTTTCAATTCAAGTTGTTGAATAAAATCAACAATAACCAATGCCATTAAGACATATCTTCCACTTCTACCTTCACAAATCAGCGATTGTGAAAGAATAATAAATAATCACTAGCAGAAAAAAAGTTCATCGGATCCGGTCAAAATCGGGCTGATTCGGTTGATCACTAACTGATTCGGTTTGGCAAGAAAACCGGATCAGTTAACTTCATTAACTGATCCGGTTTTCTTGCCAGACCTGATTAGCTCACTGCATTTATGTTAAAAAAACTGGCTTGTCACCCCAAATATAGTTTATGTTTTCAAATCTGGGTTATGACTTTTTACCTTAAAATTACAAACCCTATAATTTACTTCTTCAAACAAACACGAAATTGAGAGCCAAAAATCGAAATGAAAAAACAAAAGTTACAAATCATATATTACCACCAGTCCAACAACATACAATTCAGATCCAAAGATCGAAATGAAAGAAACGAAAATCACCAGTTACATATCTTAGGTGACTAATTAATTTATCAAGCAAAGAACGACAAATTACAAGAAATTAAAAACTATAAGATAAATTACACAAAATTAAATATTAAATTTTACAAGAAATTACAAGATAAATTTCCGAGACAATGATAAATTAAGCACGAAATTGAAAACGAAAAAATCCAAGACAAATTATGAAGGAAATTCAAATCGAAAAATTAAAAAAAAAAAAAATCACGAACCCTAGATCTGGATTACAAGCAACGGCGGCGATGTGAGGAGCGACAGGTTGGTGGTTGGTTATTGATGTTGAACGAAATGAAATGAAATTACGAAAATAAGGGAACCAAAAAACCAATCTTTGAACTAACAAATTTGAAACCTGCAAAGTGAGGAGCGACTTATGTTCGTGAAATTGGTTGATGTTGAACAACCTTAGATCTGCGTCGAGTGAGGATCGACGGGTTGGTGGTTGGTTGATGTTGAAAACCCTAGATCCGCGACTTGAGAGATGAGCGAAGTCGTTATTGGTTGGTTGGTAGTGTTCGTGCCTTCGTGAGTGGTGGTTGATAAGAGAGGATGAGAGTGTTTCGTGCCTTCGTGGGTGTTGACGGCGAACGGAGCAGCGACGTGTGAGAGAGGGCTAGTATTAGAGAGGGCAACGTGAGAGAGGGCTGAGAGGAGATGAGAGAAGAGGAGAAGACGACGGCGAGGAGAACTGGAGAAGACGACTAGGGCTAGGTCAGCGAAAGGAGGGGGCTGAATGAGAAGGGGGGTAAGGGCGTGAAATGAGAGAGGGGCGAGGGCGTCAAATGACGAGGTATATAACTTGGGCCAGCCCACCAACTGATCCGGACATGAGCCCACCGGATCAGTTAAGTGAGAAAAGTGACGAAATTACTAAATTTGGGCCAGACCACCAACGAAACTGATCCGGTCCTGGGTAAAATTGGATCAGTTGACTATAGTTGATCCGGTTTTTCTAAACCGGATCAGTTTATTTGTGTCCTTTCATGTTTTTTCCACTATAGTGAATAAAATATGGCATATAATACTCCGATTAATTCCAAGAATCCATCTTTACCTTTCCACAGGTAATAAATATTAAACATGGATTATAATGTACAATTCAATAACCACCTTTACCATTCATAGGTAATGAATAAACATGATTAATAAGTAATCAACTCCCTTTACATGCGTGTATCAACAATCCATACAAACATATAGTAAATAAAATCACATGTTCCCACACAATAATCACATAATCATGATATTTCGTTGCAAACAATCTTGCCTAAGAACTATCAAAGTTCCCTAAGCATGATACTAAATTCCAAAACCAATCCTAGATATAATATTGTAACACCCCCGAATTTCTCCACTTTTGAAGCTTATACTTTCGTAAAATACTTGGAGAAACTTAATGGTATTACCGCCACGTATAAATACGCTTTGGCAATACTATAACTTGACACATAAAATATGCAGCGGAAACTTCAAACTTTATTTATAATAATAAAGAACATTATTATCCAAAACAAAAATACTAAAATGAAAAGTTTAAAGACTACTAAAATAGTGATCTAGTTCTAGTGATCCCAAAAGGTTCCTCCCATGCATCATGAATCATCAATGGACCTGAAAACTACTCCCCGTAAGAAAAGTAGGGCAAAGCCAAAACAAATAGAAAAAACGAGTCAGTTGAAATACTGAGCACATTTACATGCAAGACTTGTAAACTTTGTAAATATATAATTCACATACTTTCATAAACATGCTTTATTTCGCAATTCTAGTAGTAATAATAAAAGATAAGACCAGACCATTCTTAAATCCACGTTACCACGAAAGAATATATCTCCTTTAATAATTTAATTAAAGGTGGAAAACAATAATATAAAAACTTAACTTAAACCCCTTTCCTTGATCCGCGGATCCTAAGTGTGCACACCCCCCAAGCTAGTATCGCTTTATGAATATAAAGACATTGGAGTAACCTTGATGCCAAATAGTGGACTTGGAAGTACCCTTCTTGAACAAAGCCAAGGGGTAATTGTAATAAGAATAACATAGGGGTAAACCTTTCCTTTAATTCAAATAAAGAATTATGATAACAAACTTAATTATAGGAAAAAGATAATTTAAATTTTTGAAACTAAAACTAATTAGGCTTAATACCACTGATTTGCAAAAGTATATTATTTCCTATACTTTGAGTTAGCCACATGCAAACTGATTATTATTTTTTTAAACAAGTGAAGCAATCTTTGGTTGTTATGAACAACATGTGTAGTCTACGAACTAACAAAGCAGGAAAAAAAACAAGCTTTTATCTAGCTTTAACTATAAGAAGATTTGATCAAGCTAACTACATATACCAATATGTATAATTTGTACTAAAACATACATAACTAGTGTATACTTAGCAATTAAAAATCAAGCCACGTACGTACCTTGATAATTCACGAAACAAGAAAATCAACTAGTAAGGGGATGCTCACGAACGAAATCCTCCTATCAATTATAAACTAGTTCTAATCAAAACGATGAACAATATATGAACTCTAAAAGAAAATTATGCTAAACTAATTAATTGTAAACATGATTCATGCTCAAACATTAAAAACATGTTTTTATAGAACTCAAAAAGATCAAAAACTAGAAATTAAAACAAACATGAAAAAGAGTACTTACAAAACCTCCCGCTAAAACTCCTCGGTGAAAAACAAAAACTATTCAAAGAGAGCACTCACTTTAGAGAAAACTTTATAAAGAACTCTCAAGATTTTTTGCGAAGAGAAAGTGAAGGATTAGAGGGGTATTTAATTAGGGTAGAAAAGAGGTAAAAACTTTCCTAAATCATTAAAATTAGGGAAAAAGAATTTTAAACTTTTCTTACACATTACAAAGCTGCCGCGCAGCTAGCTGTAGATGCAGCAGAATTTTTTTTTTCCTTTATTTATAAAAACTCTTTCCCAAAATCAATTTTGCTTGATTTTAAAGAGATTGCTAAATCTTTCCAAATTAATTAAAATCCCATAATTTCTAACTCAATATAAATCTCATAAAAATCTGGTTTTATAAGTCTTAAAAAAATATTTTAAATATTTAAAGTTTTCGGTTTTATTTAAAAGAAACCGATTTTTGAAAACAATACTTATAAAAAATCCGAAAATTACATAATAAAATGTATAATCTGATTTTATTACCCAAAAATGAATTTTCGATTTTATAAAATTATTGATCAAATATTTTTTTTAAATAATTAATTAAATAAATAAGATAATGACAAGAGCAACTATTGTTAAAAATTACTAAAATAACCTTTAAAATTCAAACTATATTTCCATCCAAATGAATCCCTCCAAAGTGATTTTGAAATAATTTAAAATGAGTTTTGAAGATAAAATTTAGAATTGTTTTAAATAATTTTAATAAATGCCTAAAAATACGGGGTATTACAAATACTATGTTCAAAGCTCTTAAACATTCACGTACCTTGTATAGACTATCCTTTGTGCCACCTTGGTGCACTAAAAATAAATCAAGGAGTATTCTTCTCCTATAAGTAATGATAATAATAATTAATCACTACTATAATAAAATTCCAGTAACTTTAATAATACTTAGAGCTCTCTAAAACCTTAAAAAAAATCATTTCTTTAACATTAAATCTTAAACCTTTAGAATTATAAACATAGTAGTGAAGGTTTACTTCTTAATATCTCATAGAACTTATGATTTAACGCTTTAAAAACCCAAAAATTTCAAACTTTAATCTGAAAATAATAATTACAACAAAAAACTTCGTTAAAACTAAAAAGTACTGAAAGCCCCTATTTCTATGCTGAATTTGGCCACGATAGGGTGGTGCTCACTACTTTTAACGAGTCTTTCTTATAACATCGTTTCCATCCAAAAAAAAAACTACTTTTGTTAAATTCCGACGAGTTTAGAATCTGACCGGAAAATTTTTAAAACGCAAAACAAAATAAAACGAAAGAGAAGGAAGAGGGGAAAACCTACGTCAACGAGGTGGTGGCCGGCGATGCTAGTAGGAGGAGTCGGCGAGATAATAGGAGATGAGAAAGGAAGGGTCGTGTGAGGAGGTGGAGAGAGAGATATACAGCCGAAAAAGAGGGAGAGGATAGATTAGGGTTTGGAAAAATGTTTAATGAGCTCCCTAATATCCTACTTTTAGGTTTTGGGAGTTTTACCCTCACTAGGAAACCCTAACTTAGAGGTGATCGTGGGCCGGCCCGAGTTCGGGCTAGGCCATCCTTAAAAAAAGTGCCCATTGGTCGGGCCAGGCCAAAATTTTGTGCCCAAAGTCCGCTATTTCGGGCCAAAAAATCGGGTTAGCCGAAATTTAGACTAAAAAGTCATTTTCGGCTTGCCCAAAGCCCGTCCCAAAGCCAAAAATATCGGGTCGGGCTCGAAACCGGGACAAAATATTGTGCCCAAGCCCGGGAAAAATTCGGGCCTGGCTAATTTGATCAGCTCAACCCTAACTACAATTTAAAAGCATTTAAATCCTCTCCTTTAAAAAATTAAATAATTTTTACTTAATAAAGTCAAAACTAGTTAACGTAGTATTCAACATCCAAAATAATAATAATAATGAAATTCCTCTTTGAAACAAATATAAATATAATTATTAAAAAAAATTTAAACCTTTATTAAATATATTTATGAAATTCATAAAAATGTGGGGTATTACAAGTTCATTATTTAATGTTGAAAATTTTGGAATGCTGGAAGTAGTCTGATTAAGTGTATTAATTTTTATTTTGAAGCAAGGCCGCTCGACCACTGTAATACTTCAGTTATTAATGTAAATATTTCTATAAAGTCTAATTAATGTTGCTAATAGTAATTAATTTTAATTTTAGGTTTCCACATTGTATGATTTGCTCAGTGAGTGTGATGGTAGCAGTTGGTGAGCTTAACCATAAATTTAATTTCTTTGTGCATTAATCTTCAGTAAGATTGTCGGGAATGACCGCCTGTTACACATAGTAGTCAGACTCAGTCACGAAGGACGGTCGGAGGATCACAGAACTATTGGCGATATTCTAGCCGGGATTTACCTGCGCTGGATTTGGAGCTGTTGGTCGTTTTAGGTCAACGCCTAAAAAGAATGCATTATGACTTTCTTTTCTATTGTTTCTGTTTCTATTTATTTATTCTAGGCAAATTTGGCCTCAACAGCACCAACTATGGCTTGAGTGGGAGCACCACCACCAACTTTAACTAATAGTCTGAACACCACCAACTATTGACATGGGTGTAGCGTGTATCATCAATCCAAAGAATCTGTCATCAGAGCCGGGGAATCTCTGGAGGATTGCTTGGACACCGGTGTCATTTATGATATGTATTGCACCCATGACAAGAGTTGGTGATGTTCTTTCTATCAGTTTAAAGGTGGTGCTACTCCTTACACCCAATTTCATAATTGGTGTTATTAAGGTCAGTTTTGCATAACATATTTTTAAAATTTTTTTTGCCTTTTTTATCCTTCTTTATATTTTTCTTCCAATTTCACCAAAAAATGATTAAAATAAATTATCTCTATCTCTTAGACCGACGAGTCACTGTGATAGTTTTTATGTTTTCAAACTTATTTTGTTGGTCTTGTTCTTCAAAGCATAAACAAAGGTTAGGCACCCTTTTTCTCTTCTCTTTTTGATGGAGTTTTAATTAATTTTAGTTTCATTAGGGGCTTGCTTTCTTGTTTAATTTTGCATTTTTATCTTTGTGGTGTACTATATTTTTTTTTGATGTCCATTTTTCATACTTGTAGCACATTCACGATCTTGTTTCAAGAGCTTACATTAGTCTTCTTAAGTATTGTAGTTTTTTTCCTGCAAAACAAGAAAAATATAGAAGAATATACTTCCTCCGTTCTTCCTATTGCAACAATGAGATTTTTACACTATTCACTCACCTCCCTTTAACTATCTATTCTGATTACTTAAGTAAAAATATAGTCATGTGGGGTCATGTTAGATTCGTCTCCATATATCTTCGGGGCAGATTAATCTTCTTTTCTTCTTCCTCTTGACCCTTCATTGATTGATCTCCTTCCCACTGAAACCCCCTACTTCAAGGGAATCGAAGAAGGCATTGAAAGAGATAGTGAAACTGTAGATTTGGTATTCATCCTAAATGTAGGCAAGAAGAACTTAAGGCTCAGATTCCATTCTTTTCATTTTTCATTGTTGTAATTTGTTGTAATTCAGTATATATTTTTTTGAATTTATTGTTGTTTGTATTTTGATATAATTTAGTAATGTAATTTCTCTTATAATTTAGTTGCAAATTTCTTGAATTTCTTTTGTATCAGTATTATTACTTTTTTTCTTTTTTTGGCAATTTGATACAAGGACACTATTTTGATGTGTTGGCTGCAGAATATTATTTTATATCATTTTTTTTGGAATTGTTGAATGTGGCAACTGGCAGTAGGCTGTCGCCTGTAGCCAAGAGGCTCGATTTTTTTTTGACCCAAAATACACCCCAACTGATGCGGTTTTAACGTTAAAACCGGATCGGTTAACCAATAACTGATCCAGTTTTCACCTCAAAATCGAATCAGTTAATGGTTAACTGATCCAGTTTTGAACCGGATCAGTAAAATTTTGTGAACCGCTCCGGTCTATTTTCGGATCAGATAAGCCCAATTTGACCGGAGCGGTTGGACTTTTTTCCACTAGTGTTTGCTGATGTTGATTATGCTGGAGATATGGTAAATCGAAAAAGCACTTCAGGTATGGTTCAATTTTTGGGTTCCTGCATAGTTTCTTGGAGTTCCAAGAAACAAAACATTGTTGCTCTATCCACTGCTGAAGCTGAGAACGTAGCTGCTGCTGCATGTTGCTCACAAATTCTTTGGATAAAACAACAATTAAGAGATTTTGGAATAATATATGATTGTATTCCCATCTATTGTGGTAATACTAGTGCTATTTGTATTTCCAAAGACCCAGTCCATCATTCTCGAGTCAAATATATCATATTAGGCATCACTTTCTAAAGGATAATGTAGAAAAAGGTTTAATGAAATTAGATTTTTGCGAAACAGAAAATCAAATTGCTGATATTTTGACTAAGCCTTTAAATAGGGAGAAACACGAGAAAATGAGATTGGAACTTGGAATGATCAAGCTGAGATGATGGCTTATGGAATTCCTCCAAGGTAAAAACGAAATATCTTAATGTGTGGCATTGCTATTCCAACACAATCTAATGTGTGAAAACATAGTCGAAGTTTTCCATTGTAAAGGATCATTTCACTCAACAACCGTGCTAGGTAGCAACTTTCTTTCATTCTAGTAATATAAAATAAAAGGCAAAACAAGTTATCATTTTTTTTTCTTCATAATTTTTTTTTATTATTTTATTATTTTATTATTTTTACTTTTTATTTTTTTCTTCTTTTTCTTCTTCCTTAATCAATTTACACGTTCCCTATTTTTTCTCACCCACTTCAATCTTTTCTTTTCCACATTTAAGTTCCAACTTAAATTAATTAAGGTGATATACATCCAATCCCCCAAATCCATCCACCAAACACACATTCTCACACAACAAAACCTAACTCTTCATCTTCCTAAAATCCTAAGGAACAATTGATTCATCCTTCCTTTCCAACACCACTTTCCCTATAACAACCATGGTACTCACAAGTTTCAACACCGACATTACCTCCCACAAAAGAAAAAGGAACCCATCATCACCCATTCCCTTGGAAACCTCGCCGGCACAATCCTCATCTACACTCCAAATTCAATTACCACAACAACCACTACTCGCCATCACCTACGGCGAGTCCATCGAACAACCGGAAGAAACCCATAACCCCACCGAACAAACCAAGGAAACCCAAAATTCCACTCCCACAAAATCTTGCCGATCAAACTCGCGGCACAAGAAGTGGAAAATTGGAGAATCCGGTGAGAAAACCGAGGATTCGGCGCCGGAGAATAAGGGGGAAAGTGAGAAAAATACGACGCTATAAATCAAAGCAAAAAATCTCACTCAAGGGTTTGCTATCAACTATGTTTGGTGTAAATCCGAAAAGGTGGAGGAACTTGTCGAATTCCTTGACCAACAACGGTTCCGATGAAGGATTTGATGAATATGTTAAGGGGAAAATGGAGGTGACTATTAATAAGCTTGATAGTGCATAAATTGTGAGTAAGATAGGGGAAACTACGAAAAATAATCCATAACCAATCACAAACTTCTTTCACCTTTGCAAAAACAATTATTCAATGTTGTTTGGAGAGGTGTAGTTCCTCGGATACAAAAGAGGGATGACGTAAATTTGTTCGACGCTTGCCTCATTTATAGCCTTGAAAACCACATTCCGATTAACTTTCCAGCCATTATGATTAAGCACCAAGCCCATTGTATACCTGGCAAACTGAGAGTAGGTTATGGTTCCTTACTAACTGCCATATTTAGGAATCTATCCGTTGACCTCAGTTCCTATGAGGAGCTCCATGTTACCCCTAGCCAAATCATTCAAAAGGGGTTCCTTGCAAAATTGAAACTGGAGGTAGTGGATAAGTGTGTGCGGTTCTCTAAGGGTAAAGAGGAAGGAGATGTTGAATCAGAAAAAGAGGAGGAAGTAGTGGAGAAGAAAAAGTCTAGTGTTTCCTCTAAAGGGGAAGAGAAAGAGCATGAGAATTGCAACTAGGCCTTGCAAGGGTCCTAGTTTATCAGTGTTTATGGACATCAGTGATGAGGAGGAAAATGATGATGCCTTGGATGATAAAGGAGAAGAAGCACAAGTGGTATCTCCTAGGAACACCTCATCAGTTCCTAAGAGCTCACCTCTTGTTCTTAAGAAGAAAGGAACTGGGAAAGGGTCAGTTCCTTTAGTTGTTGTTCCCGCTAGGGTGCCTTCTACCTTTAGTGGGTTTGCTGGTTTACTGGGTAATCTGGGTTTGGGACAGAAACTCGGAAGGATGAGCAGATAAAAGACCGTGGAACTACAAAAAGCAACTGATGCAAAGTTGGAGCTCCTGCAGACACAAATGGGTACATTAGTGTCTCTTGTTTAGAAGGTGCAAGCTGCTCTTCATCATCATACTGCTAAGTTCTCGGCTACTCAGACCACCATACTTCAAAAGCTTGATGAGATTACCATTGAAGTAGTCCAAGAAACCACCGAGTCTGCTGGTCCTTAAACCACTTCTCAAAGCCAATGTAATTTCTCTTATAATTTAGTTGCAAATTTCTTGAATTTCTTTTGTATCAGTATTATTACTTTTTTTCTTTTTTTGGCAATTTGATACAAGGACACTATTTTGATGTGTTGGCTGCAGAATATTATTTTATATCATTTTTTTTGGAATTGTTGAATGTGGCAACTGGCAGTAGGCTGTCGCCTGTAGCCAAGAGACTCGATTTTTTTTTGACCCAAAATACACCCCAACTGATGCGGTTTTAACGTTAAAACCGGATCGGTTAACCAATAACTGATCCAGTTTTCACCTCAAAATCGAATCAGTTAATGGTTAACTGATCCAGTTTTGAACCGGATCAGTAAAATTTTGTGAACCGCTCCGGTCTATTTTCGGATCAGATAAGCCCAATTTGACCGGAGCGGTTGGACTTTTTTCCACTAGTGTTTGCTGATGTTGATTATGCTGGAGATATGGTAAATCGAAAAAGCACTTCAGGTATGGTTCAATTTTTGGGTTCCTGCATAGTTTCTTGGAGTTCCAAGAAACAAAACATTGTTGCTCTATCCACTGCTGAAGCTGAGAACGTAGCTGCTGCTGCATGTTGCTCACAAATTCTTTGGATAAAACAACAATTAAGAGATTTTGGAATAATATATGATTGTATTCCCATCTATTGTGGTAATACTAGTGCTATTTGTATTTCCAAAGACCCAGTCCATCATTCTCGAGTCAAATATATCATATTAGGCATCACTTTCTAAAGGATAATGTAGAAAAAGGTTTAATGAAATTAGATTTTTGCGAAACAGAAAATCAAATTGCTGATATTTTGACTAAGCCTTTAAATAGGGAGAAACACGAGAAAATGAGATTGGAACTTGGAATGATCAAGCTGAGATGATGGCTTATGGAATTCCTCCAAGGTAAAAACGAAATATCTTAATGTGTGGCATTGCTATTCCAACACAATCTAATGTGTGAAAACATAGTCGAAGTTTTCCATTGTAAAGGATCATTTCACTCAACAACCGTGCTAGGTAGCAACTTTCTTTCATTCTAGTAATATAAAATAAAAGGCAAAACAAGTTATCATTTTTTTTTTCTTCATAATTTTTTTTATTATTTTATTATTTTATTATTTTTACTTTTTATTTTTTTCTTCTTTTTCTTCTTCCTTAATCAATTTACACGTTCCCTATTTTTTCTCACCCACTTCAATCTTTTCTTTTCCACATTTAAGTTCCAACTTAAATTAATTAAGGTGATATACATCCAATCCCCCAAATCCATCCACCAAACACACATTCTCACACAACAAAACCTAACTCTTCATCTTCCTAAAATCCTAAGGAACAATTGATTCATCCTTCCTTTCCAACACCACTTTCCCTATAACAACCATGGTACTCACAAGTTTCAACACCGACATTACCTCCCACAAAAGAAAAAGGAACCCATCATCACCCATTCCCTTGGAAACCTCGCCGGCACAATCCTCATCTACACTCCAAATTCAATTACCACAACAACCACTACTCGCCATCACCTACGGCGAGTCCATCGAACAACCGGAAGAAACCCATAACCCCACCGAACAAACCAAGGAAACCCAAAATTCCACTCCCACAAAATCTTGCCGATCAAACTCGCGGCACAAGAAGTGGAAAATTGGAGAATCCGGTGAGAAAACCGAGGATTCGGCGCCGGAGAATAAGGGGGAAAGTGAGAAAAATACGACGCTATAAATCAAAGCAAAAAATCTCACTCAAGGGTTTGCTATCAACTATGTTTGGTGTAAATCCGAAAAGGTGGAGGAACTTGTCGAATTCCTTGACCAACAACAGTTCCTGATGAAGGATTTGATGAATATGTTAAGGGGAAAATGGAGGTGACTATTAATAAGCTTGATAGTGCATAAATTGTGAGTAAGATAGGGGGAAACTACGAAAAATAATCCATAACCAATCACAAACTTCTTTCACCTTTGCAAAAACAATTATTCAATGTTGTTTGGAGAGGTGTAGTTCCTCGGATACAAAAGAGGGATGACGTAAATTTGTTCGACGCTTGCCTCATTTATAGCCTTGAAAACCACATTCCGATTAACTTTCCAGCCATTATGATTAAGCACCAAGCCCATTGTATACCTGGCAAACTGAGAGTAGGTTATGGTTCCTTACTAACTGCCATATTTAGGAATCTATCCGTTGACCTCAGTTCCTATGAGGAGCTCCATGTTACCCCTAGCCAAATCATTCAAAAGGGGTTCCTTGCAAAATTGAAACTGGAGGTAGTGGATAAGTGTGTGCGGTTCTCTAAGGGTAAAGAGGAAGGAGATGTTGAATCAGAAAAAGAGGAGGAAGTAGTGGAGAAGAAAAAGTCTAGTGTTTCCTCTAAAGGGGAAGAGAAAGAGCATGAGAATTGCAACTAGGCCTTGCAAGGGTCCTAGTTTATCAGTGTTTATGGACATCAGTGATGAGGAGGAAAATGATGATGCCTTGGATGATAAAGGAGAAGAAGCACAAGTGGTATCTCCTAGGAACACCTCATCAGTTCCTAAGAGCTCACCTCTTGTTCTTAAGAAGAAAGGAACTGGGAAAGGGTCAGTTCCTTTAGTTGTTGTTCCCGCTAGGGTGCCTTCTACCTTTAGTGGGTTTGCTGGTTTACTGGGTAATCTGGGTTTGGGACAGAAACTCGGAAGGATGAGCAGATAAAAGACCGTGGAACTACAAAAAGCAACTGATGCAAAGTTGGAGCTCCTGCAGACACAAATGGGTACATTAGTGTCTCTTGTTTAGAAGGTGCAAGCTGCTCTTCATCATCATACTGCTAAGTTCTCGGCTACTCAGACCACCATACTTCAAAAGCTTGATGAGATTACCATTGAAGTAGTCCAAGAAACCACCGAGTCTGCTGGTCCTTAAACCACTTCTCAAAGCCACAAAGCCCCCTCTCTATTCACTATGTTAATTATGTTGGAACAATTAATTTTTTTCCATTTTGGTCTGTATTAAATTTTGATTTTGGGTGATTTTTTTCTTGTTCTCACAAACTTGCCTTGCTTCGTGTTTCTATAACTATTATGTTTGGTTTTTTTTTTATTTGGTTTCGAACATTGTGTGGAACAAGTCCTTTATTTTGAGATTTACTTGTCTTGCCAAACTTTATAAGTGGGGAACTGTGTTTGGAATATATATGCTATGTGTTGTCCTCTTTTTGTTAATGCCAACAGGGAAAAATTCATTGCAAACTTCTTAAGGAGATTACACCAGTTTCATATCACCTATCGCTTGTCTCTCCTCTGTAAGAAATTAATTTTTTTTCTTTCTTTCTTGTTTTGTTGTTTGTTTTCTCATTATAGGATAAATCATAAATTGTCGATTATGTTTAAGTCTTTTTGTTGTCAAAAGTTTGCTTGTGTTGTCATCACCAACAAAAAGGGGGAATATTGTTGACCCTTAGTTTTGGATGATGACTTTGCAAACTTCCTGATGTGTTGATTTGTATATGAGGAACAGTGCTCTAGTTCCGTAGTAGGACCAAGCTTATCTAAGGGTGTTCCATAGTTGGAATAGAGTAAAGCGTGGAGCAAGATGTTCGAGGCAAATATCAACATAAGAGCAACAATAAGACTAAAACTTCTAAGAGTCGATTCATGGTTGGAACGAGTGAAGCTTCAGAGTCGAAGACTTTAAAAGGGAAGACATGAAGACTAAGTCAAGAGTATGTACTTAGGATTTATGTAATAAGTATCTTATATAGCTTAATTAGTATATAATATGAAATTATAAGGAACTCATAAATGCAACAAGTGTTTTGAAAATTATTTAACTAGGAGTTTTTAAGAAAATAAAGTAAATAAATAAAAAAAAATAACTTTAATAAAAAACTCTTTTGAGTGCTCATCAAGTAAAAACTGATTTCCACTTTCCTAATTGTTCTCCTAATATTTCTCAAATCACCGACTGACTTTACTTTTAGTTTGTTGAAATGGTCTTTGCTTGTTCATCAAGAAGTGTGAACGTGGGATACTGACTCTACGTGGGTTACTACTTTGCACTTGATTGAGAAATAAGTGGAACTAACCTAGTTAGTCTTCTCTATAAAATGAGGAGTCTTTCTACTTACAAACCACCAACAGAAAACCATATTTCTATCTCTAAATCTTAAGTGTTTTCTAAAAAGTCAGTTGCATACTTAAGTGAGTTCCTAAGTTCCTAAATATCTAAGTTCCTTATAAGTACTAATGTTTATTGCAAAATCGAGTTGTATTTTGGGGTATAAGGGTTGAGTGATCCTTGTAAGACTTAGAGTTAAGTCTGGGAGAGTAGGCTTCGGAGTAGAAACTAGAGAGAGTAGAGTTACAGTAATCAAAGGGGAACACTGTGAGAAACTTGAGTTCGAGAGGAACTCGAGTTATTGAGAGTGATTGTAATCGAGGTATTGCAATTATATAAGGGGTTTGAGGTTTTCTCTCTTTTTTTTTTGGTAAGTAAGAGAGATTGAAATTTCACCAAAAAATCAGCATTTACAACCTAGATTTTTGCTCCTTAGCAGAGAACCAAGGAAACAAAAACCTAACTACACAAGACCACAGTAGGTCTAAAAAACCTACAACAATCAGAGTTGCTCAATCCACCTTCTATCTACACTACTACACTTCTTTGGAATACAATAAAGGATTCTATGCTTAACAATGAACTTTGTATGATCTATACATTTATTTACACTCTGAACTTTAAGCGCCCAGTAGGCTTCATTCCTAACTCTCCAAAGTTGATAAGTAGCTGTGTAATCCCCCGTAAATTTATGAATTTTATAAATATGTTTTAACGTATAGTTATTTATATTTAAGTATATTTTAGTATTTAAATGATTTATTTCTTCAAAGGTTGACTATTTGAAAGTCAAAGAAATTATTTTAATGATTTAAGAAAGTCAAATATTTTATTAAGTCATGCTTTGAAAATATTTGAAATGTTTGAAACGTTTTTGGATTTGGAAAAGGAATCCTAAATGGGTTTGAGGAACCCAAACACTTTTAGACTTGGAAAAAGATTTATAGTTTGAGCCCAATTACCTTTTCCTAAGCCCACAAGGGGAACCTATATAAACCCCCATAAACCCCAAAATTTCCCCACACAATTATATTCTCTCTCCTCCTTCCTCCCACAATTTCGGTTCTCCTATTTCTTTTTCTCTCTCTTCGGTTTTCATCATAGCTCTCCTTCGACTTTCACTTCTTTACTTCGCCGGCCTGCCGCCCCGTCGACCAGTCACCGACCGCCTGAAGCAGTCGTTGGCCAGCCGTCGCTGCCCGTCGGCGTTTCTTCCTCCTCTTTCCTTGCTTTGGTTTGATTATTTCTCTTCCTCCTTAAGTTTTATTCAAAGTTTATGTTTTTTAAGATTTGTTTTTAGTATGATTATGTTTAGAAGCTTTAGTTTGTTGATTTATTTATGAATCTAAGTTTATATAATTTATATATTGAAGAAATAAAAATTCAGATTTGCATATTAGGTTTGAATTGGATTTTTAATTATCAAAGCATGAATTTTTAGGGTTTTAAAGATTGGGAAATCATAGTGGTTTATTATAGTTTATGAAATTGGTTATTTTTATGATTATAACTATGTTTAAATATGTTTTAAGGGAGTTTTAGCTTATAATATATTGCTGGAAATTTAAAGGGAGTATTATTATGGAGTTTTATGATGAGTTTTACTAATTAGTGTAGTAGTACTATACTAGGAGGTTTGATAATCAAGTTTTTATGATGGGAAAAGTTTTTAAACATGTTTAAGAAGGGTTTAAAGTATTTTATTATTGCTGTAAATTCATGAAGGGTTGATTGTGAATTTATATTGGTTGTTTTAGGCGGAGAATTCTCTGTAGGCGACTTTTAAGACTGTTAAAGTGGCCTCTCAATTTGTCTACACAGGGTACGCACATACCTATGTGTTGATTGGATTAGTATCATGATTTTAAGGATGAGAATTATGTAGCATCATGTATAGGAACTATTGTTAGTTCATATGTGATTCTGATTAAAGATAGATTTGCATGTTTTGTGCCGTTGTGTGAAACATGTTGATTATGAGATTTATATTATGAGATTTACATTATGTTTGTATGGAAGATTGATGCAAGCATATGGTTGGGAACATTATTTTATTAATTCACATGGGGGAATTAATATATATATATATATTGGTTTGGATCATGATTGATCATTTGTTCCCTTTTGAGTATTCCACTGCTTTATAAGGACCGAGGGCCTTATTTGGTAAGTTGTTATTTTATACCTATGAAAGGTAGTTTGGTTGTTGGCTAGGTTCAACAAATAAAGGAAGTTTGGATTAAAGTTGGAATTAATCTTGGGTCGTTAAGTTGTGTGATCACTTATCTAATCCTAAGATAAAAATGGAAGTTTATGATTGTTGAATGATTATAATGTTTGTTTTACTTGTGAGTCATAACAAGTAATAACTGGTTAATCATGTAAAGTGGAACTTGGATAGCAATAGCTTTAGACTTGTGCACGTCTGAAGTGTTGAACAATTAGGAGTTGGAGTACATGGTGGTAGCCCATGGCTTTTCTTGGGATCGGATTGATCACCGTGTCCTATTTTTATTTTAAAGCTTCCTCGATATCGTAGGTCACGGGAATACGGAGTCGCGCCCGTATTTCGTCTTCCAAAGGGAAGGCTAGTTTTAGTTAGACAACTCGGTCCATTGACTATTCCATTCAAAGTAATAAGAATGTTGTTATAAAGTTTAGTTGAGTAAAAGTTATCTGCAAGTTATTATATTATTATTTATTCCTACTTACTACTTATTAGTATCATGTTAGGATTGTTTATTTGTTTAGTATGTAGTATTCAGCTTTGCTGATTACGTGCTTTTGTTTGTGTATGTTGATCATGGCTATGCCTTATTGATCCTGCGATGACCCATTTTGGTGAGCAGTTTCTAGGGATCAATAGTGCATTGTTCATCTACTGGGGTTTGAAGATGATGCATCATTGGGTTCGGGATTGGAGAGCATGTGTAGTCTATGTATCATACTTTGAGTTTATACTTTTCGTAGTTGGTTTTGGTTTTAAGTTTGACTTTGACTTTTTTTGGTTTGACTTTTGAAGTTGACTTTGTAGTTGACTAAGTTTTATTTATAAAGTTTATTATTATGTTTTCCGCTGCAAAATTCTGAATAAGCCGATACGTTTTCACACGGGCGATAATGCTTTGATGATTCTCTAAGTTTTATGTTAAAAAGGTATTTTCGAAAAAAGAGAATTGTCGGGGTGTTACAAAGTGGTATCTAGGAGCTTTAGGTTTTATTGGCCTTTCGTGCCAACTTTAAATTTTTAGGCGCCTAACTAGCTAGTAACTTAAAATGAATTTCTTAGATTGAGCTCCTACTTATTCATTGTGTTCAAATTACCTTTCGAAAGTTATTTTTCAAGATTTCAAGTATTATTTTGGTTCGAATTAAATTGTTCAAAGGGTCCGATTTTTTTTTATTGTGTCCGATTTTTTTTTATTGAGTTCGAAAATTTCGAACTATAATAGTTAATTTTTTTTATTTCGTTTTTCGGTTCCTTTACAAATTTGAAAATTATTTATTTAAATTATTTTAATACTCTTGTTTATTTTATTATTTTATGAGAGATGGGTAGTATAGGAAGGGCATATAGGATAGAAATAGTATATGTCTGCATTAAATAGTTAGTTCATCATGATTATATTTTTTTTCCCTGCTAACTGTTTATGTTATTCCTATGCCTCATAATATTGTTGTTATTCTTGCTTATTGTTTATTGTTGGGATTATACGTTAAGTGAGAGTACCAATTGCTTATAGAAGTTATATTTATTTGTTATAGATCTCTAGCCATGTATGATAGAGAAGATACTAGAGTAGGGAGCTACTACAACCCTATTGTGTTGAGTGATGATGAGAGTGATGGAGATTATGAGTCTGACGGTGATAGCTACACTAGCCTAGAGTTCATTATGCGTAATGTATTAAGAACAGGCATGCCTGATAGTGATGATGAGGTTCTTCATGAGTTTGACCGTGCTAGAGGACAGACCAGAAGTGATATCCACCATGTTGTTTTGAGACCCGAGAGTGATTCTGAGTCAGAAGAGGACGAGCCTCAATCTAAAAGGTTACGAAGATCCACGAGATTTAGAAGATATGTTTATTATAATACTGAGGACATTGATGAATTTGAAGATGAGGTTTTCACTCCAGAAAACTACAAGGAATCAAAGGATAAGACTGATGATGTTTCACCTTAGATTATTCACCTATTTATTTATGCTTTAAGAATAATGTTGGATAATTCGTCCAGTAGTGGTTTAAATTTATTTCATAGTACCTTTATTTTGTTTTAGAAAAAGTACAATATTATGGTTCATAAAATTGTGACTAGCATCTTTTGAAAAATAAAAGTCAAATATTTAGTTATCCAAGTGAGCAAGAATTTATTTTGGCACGCGAATGAGAATATGTTTATTTATTTGTTATGATTGAATTTTTATTCATTGATCCTCAATTGTGTGTTCTTGATGCAAATATTTTCATGGATGATTGATGGTGATTATTCTGTGATATGGTTATAACTTCATGAGAAATTGTTTGTTGATGCGATCTTTATGGTCAAATCAAATGTTGCCTTCCTAGAGAATGGCATGTAAGTTATGTATTGAAACCTAAAGTAGAGTACGTTAATTTCAGGCAGCGCAGTAGAATGGCTAACAACGGTAACGATTTATCTGCTGCTATTCGCCTTTTGGCGGAGAAACTGACTCAAGAAAGAGCTGAGCGTCCCGATTCTGCTGGGGACATGTTTGAGAGACTAGCCAAGGTTAAACCACCATACTTTAAGGGGCAAGCTGATCCTACGTTCTTAGAGAGTTGGATTAGGGAGTTTGAGAAAATCTTTGGGGCTGTGAACTGTCCTGAGGGTATGAAACTAGGTCAAGTTGTACTGTACCTAAAAGACGAGGCTGATTTGTGGTGGAGAGAAAATGGGGCTAGACTGAGTGCTGTTGAGGGATTCAATTGGGATTCTTTTGTTACTTCCTTGAGAGGGAAGTTTTACCCTGCTTTCATGCGGAAATAGAAAGCCCAAGAGTTTATCAACCTTAGGATGGGGAGTATGACCATCTCTGAGTACTATAGCAAATTCATAGCACTGTCGAGGTTTGCACCTGAGGTAGTAGCCACTCAGGAATTAAAGGCTCAAAGGTTTGACTGAGGAAATCCAGCTGGGGTTAGGTGGTGAAACTTTTTCATCTCTAGATATTGTGTATGGAAGAGCAGCCCACATTTATGGTCTTTAGTCTAGGCGTGATAAGAAGAATGCTGTAGTGGGTGAGAAAAGAAAGGATTTCAATGCTGGGGGAAATCAAAGGAATTTCAAGAAGAACAGGAATGGGAATGGGAATTTCCAAGGGAGATATAATCAGGGCTACAACAATAAGGGCCAATCTGAGAGAGTCTACCACTGTAAGAAGTGCAGTAATAACCACCCTGGTAGAGACTGCAAGGGAGACTTAGTGACTTGTAACTACTGCCAGAAGAAAGGCCATAGGGAGTATGAGTGCTTTACTAAGCATAAGAAAGAGCAAAATGGCAATGGGAGTGGTAACCAGGTGAGGTTTGGGTTCAACCAGCCGGAAAATGAAGGTTCGAAGCCTATAGGGGCACAGAACAACCAAGGGAGCTACAATAAGCCTGCTAGTGAGAGCAACAACAACCAGAACAAGGCTCCGAGTAAACTGTTCGTGATGAGTCGCAATGAAGTTGAACGATCTGCCGACGTAGTTTCTTGTACTTTTTCTATTTACTCCGCGCTAGTTAAAGCGTTATTTGATTCAGGGGCGACTTATTCTTTTGTTTCGTCATCTGTTATTAAAAGTCTGGGGTTGGTAGATTTTGAGGTGATTGATTTGCCTGTTAGTATACCTACTGGTGAGACCATAAGGTGTACCAAGTTGTTTAGAGAATTGCCTCTGACGATAGGAGACTGTGTTTTTCCTTCTGATTTGATAGAGTTTAATCTGGGAGACCTAGATGCAATTTTGGGGATGGATTGATTAGGTTTCTACAAGGCCAAGATAGACTGTGAAGTTCAGAAAGTAGTGTTGAGAAACCCTTTGGGGAAGTTGACCTCATATAGACGTTTTGGGAAGCTTAAGAACTTTGGGGTTATTTCTGCGATGCAAGTGAGGAAGTTGATGAAGAAGGGGTGTGAGCTATTTTTCTGTAGTGTGCAAGATGTGAGTAATGAAGTTGGAGTGAAGATCGAGGATGTTCCAATTGTGAATGAGTTTATGGATGTGTTTCCGAGTGAGATTTCGGGTATGCCGCCTGCTAGAGCGGTTGAGTTTACCATAGACTTAGTTCCTGGAACTGCACCTATATCTAAAGCACTGTATAGAATGGCACCTCCTGAGATGAGTGAATTGAAGACGCAATTGCAAGAGCTGTTCGATAAGGGTTATATTAGGCCTAGTGCATCACCGTGGGGAGCTCCTGTGTTGTTTGTTAAGAAGAAAGATGGGAGTATGAGGTTGTGTATTGATTATAGGGAGTTGAATAATGTAACCATCAAGAATAAGTATCCTTTGCCTAGGATAGATGACCAATTCGACCAATTGAATGGAGCGAGCATGTTCTCGAAGAATAATTTGCGTTCGGGGTATCACCAGTTGAGGGTAGCTGATAAGGATATACCTAAGACTGCGTTTAGGACTCGTCATGGTCATTATGAGTTTACTGTAATGCCGTTTGGGTTAACCAATGCACCTGCCATATTTATGGACTTGATGAATAGGATTTTCCATGAGTTCTTAGATAAGTTCGTTGTGGTATTCATTGATGATATCCTGATTTATTTAAAGAGTGAAAAAGAGCATGATGAACACTTGAGGATTATATTGGAGACGCTTAGGAAGAATCAATTGTATGCCAAGTTCTCAAAGTGTGAGTTTCGTTTGGAGAAAGTAGCATTTTTTTGTCACTATGTGTCTAAGGAAGGTGTCTCTGTAGATCCTGCTAAGATTCAAGCTGTGAGTGAGTGGCTTACTCCAAAGAATGTGTCAGATATCCGAAGTTTCCTAGGTCTAGCTGGCTATTATAGGAGATTTATGAGAGATTTCTCGAAGATAGCAAGGCCAATGACCAATTTGATGAAAAAGGAGTCAAAATTCGAGTGGAGTGAGAAGCGTGAGGAAGCTTTTCAGATTTTAAAAGAGCATTTGACCTCCGCACCTGTTTTGACCCTGCCTGATGGGAATGAGGGATTTGAGGTGTATAGTGATGCTTCAAAGAATGGTTTGGGATGTGTGTTGCAGCATAATGGGAAGGTGATCGCGTATGCATAGCGTCAGTTAAAACCTTATGAGGCTAATTACCCTACCCATGATCTAGAGTTAGCTGTTATCGTGTTTGCCTTGAAGATTTGGAGGCATTACCTTTATGGGGCAACCTGCAAGATCTAAACTGACCATAAAAGTTTGAAGTGCATTTTCACCCAGTAAGACCTCAATATGAGGCAGAGAAGATTGTTAGAGTTGATAAAGGATTATGACCTAGACATCCAATATCATGAGGGGAAAGCGAATGTAGTTGATGATGCGTTGAGTAGGAAATCGAGTCATAGCATGAATGCCTTGGTAGAACCTGAGGAATTGTGTCGAGATATGCAAAGACTAAGCCTAGAAATCATAAATCCTGGGGAGATCGAGGCAAGATTGAGTGCTTTGTCATTGGGGTTGTCCATTTTCGATGAGATCAAAGAGGGTCAAGTTGGGGATGAGCACCTAGAAAAGATTAAGGAAAAGATGAAGCAAGGTAAGGAAGTTGATTTTAAGATCCATGATGATGGTAGTCTGAGGTTTAAGGGAAGGTGGTGTGTACCACAAAAATGTGATGAGCTTAAGAGGCGACTTATGGATGAGGGGTATAATACTCCATATTCTGTGCACCATGGGGGTGACAAGCTGTATAAGGACCTTAAGCAGATCTATTGGTGGCCAAACATGAAGCGTGAGGTTGTCGAGTTCGTGTCTAAGTTTCTAACCTGTCAGAAAGTCAAGATAGATCATAAGAGACCCATGGGGAAGGTTCAATCCTTAGAGGTTCCTGGATGGAAGTGGGATTCCATTTCGATGGATTTTGTGACTGCTTTGCCTAGGACAAGGAATGACAATGATACTATTTGGGTTATTGTGGACCGTCTGACGAAGTCGACCGTGTTCATTCCAATTAAAGAGACATGGAAGAAGAATCAACTTGCGAAGACGTATATTAAGCATGTAGTGAGATTGCATGTGGTTCCAACCGATATTATTTCAGACCGTGATTTGAGATCTCTCGAAATTTTGGCAAAAGGTCCAGTTGAATCTTGGGACAACATTGAAGATGAGTACTGCCTTTCACCCTGCGACCGATGGTCAGACTAAGAGGACTAACCAAACTATGGAAGACATGTTGAGAGCGTGCGCTATTGACTTTCAGGGTAGTTGGGAAGACCAATTAGATTTGATTGAGTTTTCGTACAACAATAGTTATCATGCGAGTATTAAGATGGCACCTATTGAGGCATTGTATGGAAGGAAGTGTAGAAGTCCCATTTGCTGGAATGATTTTAGTGAGAATATAGTATTGGGGACAGAATTCATTGAGGAGACCGTCAAGAATGCGAAGTTGATTCACTAGTGGAAAAAACGCTATATGTCACAACAAAACCGCTGCGGTCCTTAAGAGAACCGCAACGGTAAATCGTCGAAAATTTGGGCGGGAAAAATGGCCTAACAAACCGTTGCGGTCTTCATAAAACCGCAACGGTTAACAGTTAACCGCTGCGGTTCGCTATTAACCGTTGCAGTTTTATGAACCGCATCGGTTATTTTGTTTTTTTTTTCGCGTCAAAGAGGCCTGGCTCCCTCTCATCACTGTTAACTCCCTCCTTCGTCCTTCCTTTCAAAAAAACGACTCCCTCCTTCGACATTTCACGCAAGGGTTCACCACCACCACTGCCACCACTAGGTTCCACCACCACCACTGGGTTCCACCTTCCCCCGACCCCGACGACCACCAGCTACTGCGTCCTCCTCTCCAATTCGGTGGGTTTCAACCACAAACCCCACATGCTGTGTCCTCCTCCGTGGCTGCACCTGCGTCCTCCTCCGTGGATGCACCACCACCGCCGCATCTCCACCGTTCCTAAACACCTACATTCCTTCTCTACCTCTTCTTAGGTACCTACATTCCTTCTCTACCTCTACCTCCACCATTCCTTCTCATATTTGAAGCTTCAAGTTTATAATTAATTGTTCTTTTATGAATAATTGTTAATGAAATTAGGTTGTATAATAGTTAAAGGGTGTAAATTTGATTGGTTTGAGTTAATTATTTTATTTAAAGTAGTTAGTTTGATTTTTAGGTTAAAAAAACTAGGGCTTTGTTGTGGTTGCTATTTTTGTGGTTGTTGTTGGTAGTAGCTATTGTTGTTGTTGTTGTTGTTGTTGTTGTTGTTGTTGTTGTTGTTGTTGTTGTTGTTGTTGTTGTTGTAGTTGTAGTACTTACTAACTAGTTAGGTTTGAACTTTAAACGTTATTGTTGATTATTGGTTTAGATATTTAGTTTAGTTTAGCTTAGTTTAGTTTAGTTTTGTTTGAATTGCTAATTTATACTAATGTTAACTTTTAAACTTTGTTGTTGATTATTGAAGCTAGCTAGGGACGGAGTGTTGAGTTCGATTTCCCTATTCACAACCTTGATATTGGTATGTTATCACTCATATTTAACTTTCTTTCATAGTAAATTGGTTTATATATATGTGCAAATGTGTATATATTTATCGTTGAATTGAGATTAGATGTAAAATGTTTTGTTGTTTTTAAAAACCTATGTTTGCATCATCATATCATATGCCTAGATACCCGTTCGAGACTTACTCATTAGGAGTAAGTCTTGAATAGTCCCCGGTTTGGGACTGTTCTTAGATGTTTTATCTCACTTAGGTGGTGAATGTATGTCTTTAGTTCGATTCTAGAGGAAAATCTTGGCTCGTCGTTTCCCTACTTTTGTTCTCTGGGTACATATGTAGATATAAATAACTATATATCTACATCGTGTACTTGGAGAACTGTAGGGAAATGCTACCGGATTTTCCGTAGATTCGAACTGAAGGCAATACATTCACTAGTGAGATTAGACATCTAAGGATGGGTTAGGTTGGAGTGATAAGGACCCTTGGAAAGCATGCCTAATTTCATTAAATATATATCGTGTATAAACTCTAATAATGTAGTGAAATTCATCATTGACATGGGGTACTTGTTGCTTGTGTTTAATTATTAGAGCTAGGTTTGGTTGAAATGAATCGTGCATGGATGTATGGTAGTCGTGACACGTGTGAATTCGTGGATGGGGTCTTTGAATTTTGTGATGTTGCATTAAGTCATCAGGCTGCAAAGGGAACCGAGGGGTTTTATTGTCCTTGTGTTGATTGTGGTAATGTGAGCATCGTTAGTAGCATTGAGTCGCTTAGGGAGCATATCTTTCGTCGCGGGTTTAGACAAGACTACTATGTATGGGTTTGGCACGGTGAGGAGGGTATGTATGATGGTCGAAATGCCATTGTTAACGATGTGCATGAAGAAGGTGAGTTTGATGTCATTGAGAATGACAACATCGAGGATGAATATGAGGATATTCAAGTAGAAGATGATGATGATGAAGTGTCTGGAAAAGGAAAAGGAAAGGGAAAAGAAAAGGAACAGGAAGAAGGGTCACCTGCAGGAATTGAAAGAAAAGGAAAGAAAACGGTGAAGGATGATGATAGGAACTATTTACCTCCGGCTTGCTACACTCTATATAGAGCTGAGAAGCGTCTTTTTTGCGAGTGTTTGTACAACATTAAGGTTCCATCAGGGTACTCATCGAACATGAAAAGATTTGTTACCTTAGACGGTGAGTTGAAATTATCGAGCATGAAGTCTCATGATTGTCATGTAATGATGCAAGTATTCTTACCGATTGCAATTCGAGGGATATTGCCGAAACACGTGAGACATACCATAATAGAGTTGTGTTCTTTTTTCAATACTATATGTAGCAAAACGTTACAACCCTCGAAGCTTGATGCTCTGCAGGCTAGCGTGATACAGACTTTGTGCAAGTTTGAGATGTACTTCCCACCTGCTTTCTTCGACATTATGGTCCATTTGGTTGTACATCTAGTTCGAGAAATTAAGCTATGTGGTCCGGTGTTTTTGAGGTGGTGCTATCCCTTTGAGAGACATATGGGCTCTTTGAAAGATAAAGTAAGGAATCCAGCGTAACCAGAAGGAAGTATAATTCAGGGGATTGTGAGTGAAGAGGTCGGTAATTTTGTGGCTAAGTTCTTAACTAATGTTGATCCTATTGGACTTCCTACATCTCGACACGAGGGCAGACTCGCGGGTAAAGGTACACTTGGCTCCAAAATGATAGTACCTCCTGTTGAAAGGCGCATACAAGCACACTTATTTGTGTTGCAGCATATAATACAGGTGCATCCGTACTTGGATGAGCATTTGGAGGAGTTGCGTGACCAGAATCCAGGTAAAGGGACTAGAGCATTGATGTAGTTGCATAATAAGACGTTTATTGATTGGTTCCATAACCGAATAATGCGTGAAGTAGATTCCAATGTTTCTGAAACTCTGAAGTGGCTAGCATTTGGTCCTCGAGAAGCTGTGCACTCCTATGAGGGTTATGATGTTAACGGATATACGTATTGGACAGATCGTCAAGATCAAAAGTCGAGATCTCTCCAGAATAGCGGTGTTTCAGTAGAGGCATCATCTACACAGTATGCAAGTGCCAAAGACAAGTCTCCTATTGATGCTAGATTGTTATACTATGGACGAGTTCAAGATATATGGGAGCTTGACTACTCTGGTTTCACGGTCTGCTTATTTCGATGCAAGTGGGTTGAGTATAACCGGCGTTACATAAGAAAAGATCACCCTTGTGGATTTACTCTTGTAGACTTGGGTCGGTTGCGTGATAGTGAAGAGCTATTCGTGCTTGCATCACAAGTTAAGCAAGTATTCTACGTAACTGACCCTTCTGATAACAAGTGGTCAATTGTTGTTCCGGGAAAAAGAAGTATACTCGGAGTTGGTGATGTTGAGGATGAGGAGTATGATGCGTTTGAAGACACCCCGCCTTTCACCATTCCCAACTCCGATGTCACTGATGCGGAGTTAGCGACAAGTTACATGCGTGCAGATCACGGGGAAGGGATAATGGTCGATACTTCAAATGAAGGTGGCAAAAGTAAACAATAGGCTCGACTTCTTTGGTTCCAATTCCGGCTTTCGGCTTTGCAATGTCATTTTACTTAATTTTTCCCTTTTAGCCGCATGTAGTGTCATGTATAGTTCTTAATACTGTATATATATGTATTTCAATCAACTAAACTCGCTTCACATGTATTGAAACCCATTTTGGGTAAGTGAATGTCATTTCGGGCCAATTTCGACTTTTCAACCTCAATTAACTTAATTTCTCGCTTTTAGCCGCATGTTACGTCATGTATAGTTCTTATTAGTATATATATATGTATTACAATCAACTAAACTCGCTTCACATGTATTGAAACCCATTTTGGGTAAGTGAATGTCATTTCGGGCCAATTTCGGCTTTTCAACCACAATTAACTTAATTTCTCGCTTTTAGCCGCATGTTAGGTCATGTATAGTTCTTATTAGTATATATATATGTATTACAATCAACTAAACTCGCTTCACATGTATTGAAACCTATTTTGGGTAAGTGAATGTCATTTCGGGCTAATTTCGGCTTTTCAACCCCAATTACCTTAATTTCTCCCTTTTTGCCGCATGTTAGGTCATGTATAGTTCTTATTAGTATATATATATCTATTACAATCAACTAAACTCGCTTCACATGTATTGAAACCCATTTTGGGTAAGTGAATGTCATTTCGGGCCAATTTCGGCTTATCAACCTCAATTAACTTAATTTCTCGCTTTTTGCCGCATGTTAGGTCATGTATAGTTCTTATTAGTATATATATATATGTATTACAATCAACTAAACTCGCTTCACATGTATTGAAACCCATTTTGGGTAAGTGAATGTCATTTCGGGCCAATTTCGGCTTTTCAACCTCAATTAACTTAATTTCTCGCTTTTAGCCGCATGTTAGGTCATGTATAGTTCCAATTACTATATATATATGTATTACAATCAACTAAATTCGCTTCACATGTATTGAAACCCATTTTGGGTAAGTGAATGTCATTTCGGGCCAATTTCGGCTTTTCAACCTCAATTAACTTAATTTCTCGCTTTTAACCGCATGTTAGGTCATGTATAGTTCTTATTAGTATATATATATATATATGTATTTCAATCAACTAAACTCGCTTCACATGTATTGAAACACATTTTGGGTAAGTGAATGTCATTTCGGGCCAATTTCGGCTTTTCAACCTCAATTAACTTAATTTCTCGCTTTTAGCCGCATGTTAGGTCATGTATTGTTCTTTTTAGTATATATATATGTATTACAATCAACTAAACTCGCTTCACATGTATTGAAACCCATTTTGGGTAAGTGAATGTCATTTCGGGCGAATTGCGACTTTTCAACCTCAATTAACTTAATTTCTCGCTTTTTGCCGCATGTTAGGTCATGTACAGTTCTTATTAGTATATATATATATATATGTATTACAATCAACTAAACTCGCTTCACATGTATTGAAACCCATTTTGGGTAAGTGAATGTCATTTCGGGCCAATTTCGGCTTATCAACCTCAATTAACTTAATTTCTCGCTTTTTGCCGCATGTTAGGTCATGTATAGTTCTTTTTAGTATATATATATATATATATATATATATATATATATATATATATATATATATATATATATATATATATATATATATATGTATTACAATCAACTAAACTCGCTTCACATGTATTGAAACCCATTTTGGGTAAGTGAATGTCATTTCGGGCCAATTTCGGCTTATCAACCTCAATTAACTTAATTTCTCGCTTTTTGCCGCATGTTAGGTCATGTATAGTTCTTTTTAGTATATATATATATATATATATATATATATATATATATATATATATATATATATATATATATATATGTATTACAATCAACTAAACTCGCTTAACATGTATTGAAACCCATTGTGGGTAAGTGAATGTCATTTCGGGCCAATTTCGGCTTTTCATCCTCAATTAACTAAATTTCTCGCATTTAGCCGCATGTTAGGTCATGTATAGTTCCAATTACTATATATATATGTATTACAATCAACTAAATTCGCTTCACATGTACTGAAACCCATTTTGGGTAAGTGAATGTCATTTCGGGTCAATTTCGGCTTTTCAACCTCAATTAACTTAATTTCTCGCTTTTAGCCGCATGTTAGGTCATGTATAGTTATTATTAGTATATATATATGTATTACAATCAACTAACTCGCTTCATATGTATTGAAACCCATTTTGGGTAAGTGAATGTCATTTCTGGCCTATTAGAGTCACTTAAAGTCGGGTCACATGATTTGAAAACCGAATTGGTTAGATGAATGTCGTTTAGGGTGTAATTATGGATTTTTTTTGGGGGGGAGGGGACTATGCAAGGGGTCTTTGTCTGGGCAAAGGGGGGACAGTGAAGGGGGCGATTAAGGGGGGCAGCATGAAGGGGGGCAAAGAAGGGGAAGGGGGAGCTGTGCGGGGGGTAGTTCGGGGAGGGAGTGTACGGTTGTGGGGGGGGGGTGTGCGGGGGTGGGGCCGTGCGCGGGGGGAAGTCAATGGGGTGAGTAAGGGGGCCGTGTGTAGGGGGCGATGGAAGGGAGGCAGTGAAGGGGGGTTGTGCGGGGGGTGGAGTGTGTAGTTCGGGGGGAGTGTGCGGCGACGGTGGGGGGGTAAGTGCGGGGTGGGCAATCAAGGGGGGGGGGCAGCGAAGGGGTGGGTGTAACAGCCTGCACTTCCGAGCTGCTAGCTAAACATGCTTAACATTCATTAATCTCAATTATTACTTAATAACCTCGAATTTACATTTATTCGCAGCGGAAACAAACACCTATAACACCTATAAAACGATCCTGGACCTGTGGGTTATGGGCCCACAACAAACAACTTCAAAACCAATATCGGATTACAGAATACTTTACACGATTCTCAAACAATAGAACATTTATTCTCAAATAAGCATTTGAATACTAGCAACTTGAATCACTAATCTAATTACAAATTCTGAATCACTACTCTCATTTTAATCCATTCCGAGCTTCCAACCAAAACCTGCAAATTACAGAAGAAAATACAAAACAAACAAAAACTAAAATGAGCGAAAAACTCAGTAACTTTACTTCAGCCCGTCAAAACGGTTTTAGTTCGCAAACATTTTTCATACAATAATCATACTTGGTAATTGTTCGGAAAAGAATTAATCCTTTAAAATATATCGCTGGCATAGCTCAATCACTTAACACAAATCGCTGGCAAGTACAGGTTTTGGCATAACATAACATAACATATATAACAGAGTATTCGACCTTATCTGGTCTTAACTGAAATTATATCCGAATCATTTTTCTCCACCTGTACCTTGCCCACTTTTCATCTCAGTTCATAAGCTAAGCCAGCTAAAACAAATACGAAATCCTTTTTACATTATCATAGTCAAATCATATATCAAGAAACATAGTATTTCCGAACAATTCCAATAATAGAACAAGAGTGTTCTTTTTATAATCATCCAATACCAATCTACAACTAACTCATATAAACACATCTATAACCATGGCCATGACTATAAACGATATACGATATTAAAAACACAACATACACGGGCATGTAAATTCATTTTGCTGAACATAAATGTTACCTCAAACGCAAGAACAATTATATGCAACCTCCAAGAACACCACCAATTAACCTTCAAGAATAATCCTCAATCTCCAACATAACTTGAGCTCCACAAATCCAAATCCATAATCACATCACCAATAACAAATAAGAATCAGAAACATTCTATAAACTTTATACCTGAAAACTAATCTAACTCACTCTTATAATATAAACTCATTCAAATGTCTCATTCAATTCCTATTCTTTTAGACATATACTAGTTAACTTGTACCTTATAATTAACAAGAAGTTCCTCAATTATACAATAATTCTCCATACCTCTCTAATCTAACTGACATCAACAATCACTAACTCTAATTACTCTAATTTTCGAAATTACCACATTGAGTTGCATACAAGAATTTACGAATTGGATTTGAATTATAAGGAACATAACTTTTAAAATCTAATTTGCATGCTTACTAAGATTTTCAACTCCAAAACAAAATTTCAATCAATTGTTTAAAACAAAGTTTCAATCTTTATTCTCAATATCAAACTAACTATTTCAATTCAATAATTTGATTCTTAAACCAATGAAAATCTGAATTTATGCTTATCAACTTAAGGAAAATAAGATAAAGATTTGAACTTTATACCTTCACTAACACACAAGAGAAGTGGAAAGGAAGAAGTACAAGAGAACACCAACATCAACACCATCGCAAAGCAACAACGACGGCGCCGGAGCACCGACAGCAGCACAGCAGACCACGACAACAGCAACACAGCGAAGCAGAGGAGAGAGGAAGAACACTTGACCACAACAACGCAGAAGAGAAGATGAAACCAAACAACAACACCGATGGTGAGGAGGACACCGTCGGCAGCGCATCTTACAATGGCAGCACTGCGCGACGGAACAGACGCAGAGGAGAGAGACTGAGTGTGGAAGAGAAAGCAAGTAAGGAAATGGGGTTTCACCCCTTGCAAATGAGAAGGGTCTTAAAACATTTTTAGAGTTTAATGGTTTTTGGACAACAAGGCACAAATGTGGCAAAACCAGCTCAAGCCACGGAGGAGATATGAGAAAGTGAATAGGATTTTTTTTTTTATTATTATTTTCTCAAAATATAATTTAAACCCAAAATCTATTGAGAAATTAAATTCATTATTTTTTTCAAAGATGTTTTACAATAGTAAAGCATATAATTAAACTAATAACATTTGATTATCTTTTAATGAAACCTGCTTAAAATTTGGACTATTACGAGTGGGGGAGTGCGGGGTGGGGCGGTTCAAGGGGGAGTGTGCGGTTCGGGGGGGAGTGTGCGGCGAGGGTGGGGCGGTGCGGGGAGGGCGATCAAGGGGGGCGTGAAGGGGTGGAGGGAGTGCGGGGGTGGGGGCGGTTCGGGGGAGTGAAGGGGTGGGGGAGTGCAGAGTGGGGGCGGTTCGGGGGGGGGAGTGTGCGGCGAGGGTGGGGCCGTGCACGGGGGGCGCAATCAAGGGGGGCGAAGAAGGGGTGGGGGGAGTGCATGGGGTGAGGGTCAGGCAGGGGGGAGTGAAGGGGGGGGAATATGCGGGGGGGGGGTCGAGGGTCGGGGGGCGATGAAGGGGGGCAGGGGGGGGGAAAGGGGGTGTGCGAGTTCGGGGAGGTGGGGGTGTGGGGAGTGTGCAGCGAGGGTGGGACTGCTGTGCGGGGGGGACAAGGGGGCAAGTGAAGGGGATTTCTAATCATATGTTTGTTTAATCTTACGCGTTTCTAATATCGTTTTTTAAAATTTCTGGAGTTTCAAACATGGTCCGAGATGATGTGATTGTGGAGGAAGAAACCGATGATGATTATGATAAGTCATTGGATGATGATGATGAGTATGATGCGGAGAAGGAGAACGATAAAGGTGACCCGGAAGACATAGCGCATGATGAGGAGAAGCGCTTGCGTGAAAGGGAACTTCACTTGGCTGAAATAAATGAGGAGCTAGCCGATAAGGCTCGCCCCATTGACAACAATGCTAGGGAAGATTATCCTTGTATTTCATCCGTCATTGTGCCACACAAAAATGTGGGGAAAGAGGTTCTTAGTACCAAAACTCCAAGTAAAGTTGCAACAAAGAAGCGTAAAGGAAGGGGTGCGACCAAGGGATTGAATTATATCACCCCTATGACCCTCGAGTATGATGTTATGGGTCAACCTTGTGGTCAATGGCGTAAAAAGTATGGGCAGCATTTAGGGTTATGTGTGCGCAAACTGAGCATTTTGGTGGGGTGGAAAGATGTGCCCGATGCAATGAAGAAATCATTATGGGAAGACACTTGTGTAAGTTTATTTTTTAACTGAATTACTTTTATTTCCGGCATTTAGGGGCATGTTAGGTCATATATAATTCCAATAGTTCCAATAGGTACATATATAACTATAAGAGTCAATTAAACTCCACTTATATGCTTTGAAACACATTTTGGGTAAATGAAGGCCATTTCGGGCCGATTTTGGCCTTTACACTCCAATTCACTTAGTTTCCGGCATTTAGGGGCATGTTAGGTCATATATAATTCCAATAGGTACATATATAACTATAAGAGTCAATTAAACTCCACTTATATGCTTTGAAACACATTTTGGGTAAATGAAGGCCATTTCGTGCCGATTTTGGCCTTTACACTCCAATTCACTTAGTTTTTTGCATTTAGCCGCATGTTAGGTCATATATAGTTCCAATAGGTACATATATAACTATAAGAGTCAATTAAACTCCACTTATATGCTTTGAAACACATTTTGGGTAAATGAAGACCATTTCGTACCGATTTTGACCTTTACACTCCAATTCACTTAGTTTTTTGCATTTAGCCGCATGTTAGGTCATATATAGTTCCAATAGGTGCATATATAACTATAAGAGTCAATTAAACTCCACTTATATGCTTTGAAACACATTTTGGGTAAATCAAGGCCATTTCGGGCCGATTTTGGCCTTTACACTCCAATTCACTTAGTTTTTTGCATTTAGCCGCATTTAAGGTCATATATAGTTCCAATAGGTACATATATATAACTATAAGAGTCAATTAAACTCCACTTATATGCTTTGAAACACATTTTGGGTAAATGAAGGCCATTTCGTGCCGATTTTGGCCTTTACACTCCAATTCACTTAGTTTTTTGCATTTAGCCGCATGTTAGGTCATATTTAGTTCCAATAGGTACATATATAACTATAAGAGTCAATTAAACTCCACTTATATGCTTTGAAACACATTTTGGGTAAATGAAGGCCATTTCGGACCGATTTTGGCCTTTACACTCCAATTCACTTAGTTTTTTGCATTTAGCCGCATGTTAGGCCATATATAGTTCCAATAGGTACATATATAACTATAAGAGTCAATTAAACTCCACTTATATGCTTTGAAACACATTTTGGGTAACTATTTGTTTGTTTCTTGTTTTTATATAATACGTTCCATATTACTCATAATGAGGAAAAAAAGGCGGCGTTTCTATCCGCGGTGGCCGAAAGATTTAGAGCTTTTAAAAGCAAAATAGTGTGTGGGTGGATCACGAAACGGAGAAAGAGGACTATAAAGAAGAGGAAAATTCAAAAATCAAAGCAAAATAAGGGTGAGACGGACAAGGAGGCCGAAAAAGAAACAGAAAAGGAAGGGGGAGAGGAAGATACATTTCAACCGGATGGTTTGCCTCAGCAGATTTGGGGACATTTAAAACCAGAAGATTGGGAGGCATTTGTTGCCCAAAATACTACACCGGAGATGGTGGTAAGTATTGCACTTTAAACTATATATATTCGACTTTGCATGTTCACTTTCAATACAATTACATGTGTTTTCTAATTGCCCATGTGAATTTATAGGCTAAGCGTGAGAAACATTCACTCAGTGCAAGACAGAGGAAGCACTACCATCATATGGGTTCCCATACTTATGCGAGCGCGAGAAAGTTATGGATTGACGAGAAATTTTACCCTTCTACCGATACAACCACAACGCCGTCTTCTAGCTCTATGGCCGCGCCGTCTGTCAAAGTTGATCGTGTCGCTGATTGGTGGTGCTCCTTGCATAGGCGTGATATCAACAATCAAATGACCATTTCAGATTCGGGAACCTTGAAGATAGCCAATGCCTTTGTAAGTACATGCACTACCAATCCCTCACCCCCTGCACACTCCCCCCACCCCCTGCACACTGCCCCCACCCACAATGCCCACACCCCTAACAATCCCCCCACCCCCCGCACACTCCCCCCACACCTTGCTCCCCCCCGCACACGGCCCCCCACCGCACACCGCCCCCGCACACTCCCACCCCACCGCACACTCCTCCCCGCACACCGCACACTCCTCCCCGCACACCTGCACACCCCCCCCGCACACTCCCCCTGCACACATCCCCCACCCCCGCACACTGCCCCCACCGCACACCGCCCCCTTGCACACTCCCACCCCACTGCACACTCCCCTGCACACGCCCCCCACTCCCCGCACGCCCCCCCCCCACCCCACCTGCCCCCACTCCCCGCACACATCCCCCATTCCCCGCACGCCCCCACCCCCGCACACATCCCCCCACTCCCCCGCACATTCCCATTCCCCACTCCCCCCACACAGCCCCGCACACCGCCCTCGCACGCCGCACACCGCCCGACCCCCACACACCGCCCCACCTCCGCCGCACACTCCCCCCACCCCCGCCCCGCCCCCGCACAAGCCTGCCCCCACACTGCCCTTGCCGCCGCTTATGATGTTGATTTTTTTTAACTTACCGTTGTTAATATCTCTATAGATGGGGCTCAAGCAAAAAGAGGTTAGCGACGAGTTCACTCCCCAAGGCAACAAAGATGCCCTTTATTAGACTTTGGGAAAGGACCACAGTGGACGTTTGAGGGGTTTATGTGGTATTCGTCTAGGTGTGACAAAAGCGTATTCTAAAGATTACTCCGTGGGTACAAAATCACGCTCTCAACCACATGATATGGAAGCTATGACACAAGCTATTCGGGAGAAGCTTACGGAGAAAATTACGGAGAAAGTCACGGAGAAAGTGACGGAGAAAGTGACGGAGAAACTCACGGAGAGTTTCAACGCGGTCCTCTCACAGTTTGGTCTACCGACGATACATCAACCTAAACTGGATCGTCTTTTGGAGGACAAAGCTAGCCATCCTAACACACAAAAATCCCCACCATCTATACTTGAGTTAGAGGTAACTATTATCCTTATAATTTTTAAAACTAAGTAACATGTTATATTCTGTAATTGCATGTAGGTAACCTCAATTTCATTTACTTTTTGAAGGAAGAAACGCCTTGCCAGCTTTTACTAGATGTAAAAGATGAGGGTTTGATTATGGTGGCTGTAGGAAATGCACAACCACGAAGTGAACGAGCAATAGTCCATCATGAGCCTGTGGACAATGAGCACTTGACGGTTAGTGTAGTCACCATTACTCCTGGTTACGAAGACTTTGCTCTTTCGCTGCCTAAACCGTCAATTGATATAAATGTCTTGACCGACGCTCGTGGTGGTTATGTGTTGTGGCCATCGGCATGGGTGAGGTTTTCAGACGAGGTAAATTGAAGCAACTTAAATCCATATTCATAATGATTTGTTTCATACCTACCTACTAACTAAGTTGAATGTTTTTACCGTTGAATTATTAGGTTTTGGAGAGAATAAACAAGCCCAAGGAAAGCAAGGCGGACTCACCTCCTCTAGAGAAGACGAAGAAGGGTTCAGAGAAGAAGGGTTCAAGCGGGCCAGAGAAGGCCATTTTGGGTAAAGGAATGCAAGAATCAAGTCACCAAGAAAAACCAACTACATATACTTGGATCGAGAAACCAAAGATCGAGTGTCTCACTAAGGCATGCATATGGTTACATGCAAATGCGCGTGATATGTCGGATGATGCACCTCTCGAGGTGAATTTGGGTACCACGCAATTCAACTACTTTGAAAATACATCGACATGGGTGTCTAAGGGTGATTTGAAAGAGTTCCTTTACGGAGAGATGTTGAATGTTTCCTTGATTCAAGTCTTCATGAGGTAAAACATTTGTACTTTTGAAGTAAATAAAAATGCTTTGCAATATACAATAATATATTTATGTTGCGAAGTTGGTTGTGGTTTAAAGATTAATCCAAGATGATCGTTGTGGACGCAAGAGCATACAAGAGCAATTTGGGTGGTTATGTCCAAATTTCACCCGAGCCGACAATTGTTTGCAAAACACAAATGAGGTGAATGAGTATATTTGGCTATGTATCAAAACATCTCTACGTGCACAACATAAGTTCATACTTGCCCCTTGTTTTGAAGAGTATAGTTCTTAACCTTGTATCTATTTTTACCACTTTAATTATCATTATATATACAATAGAAGTACTCACATGATTGCTTCCTAACTTTTTTGGCATTTTAGTCTCCATTGGTCGCTCGTTGTGATTTGTCCTTCAAACAACACAATATATCATTTTGATTCTATTGCTCAAGATCCACCACGACACTTATTCCTCAAATCATGCATAAATAGGTATATTTGTTATTTAAAATGCTAAGCATTACACTTTTTACTAATTTCATTCTTTGGCCACTTTTCACATGAAATTAACTTAACTACAGTTCTTTGAAGAAATTTAAGAGCACGGGAAAAATACCTGAATGGAAAGCAATGAAGGTAATACATATTAGTTAAGCTACGTACTTCTTTCTTTTAGCAAAAAACAACCATGTATGTTAATTACATGATTTTTTATGTAATTCTATGATTAGTGTGCTCAGCAACCAGGGGGAACCGAGTGTGGCTACTATGTGTTGAGGTTCATGTTCGATATAGCCTCAAGTTGCAAGGAAGTCGGGGATATTGAGAAGGTATATATATATACATATAAAACTAATATACGTAGCTTAATTTAAAGTCGATTTTGGCCTCTTAAGCTCAATTTCTTTAGTTTCCCGCATTTAACAACATGTTAGGTCATCTACACTTCTAACAAGTACATACATAACTATTAGAATCAATTAAACTCCACTCATATGCGTTGAAACCCTTTTTGGGTAAATGTATGTCATTTAGGGTCGATTTTAGCCTTTAAAGCTCAATTCACTTAGTTTTGTTTTCTTTCCGCCTATAGCCGCATGTTAAGTCATATATAGTTCCAATAGGTACATATATAACTATAAGAGTCAATTTAAGTTCACTCATATACTTTGAAACCCATTTTGGGTAAATGAAGGCCGTTTCGGGCCGATTTTGGCCTTCGAAGCTCATTTCAGTTAGTTTCCCGCATTTAGCCACATGTTAGGTCATATATAGTTCCAATACGTACATATATAACTATAAGAGTCAATTAAAGTTCACTCATATGCTTTGAAACCCATTTTGGGTAAATGAAGGCCGTTTCGGGCCGATTTTGGCCTTCGAAGCTCATTTCACTTAGTTTCCCGCATTTAGCCACATGTTAGGTCATATATAGTTCCAATAGGTACATATATAACTATAAGAGTCAATTAAAGTTCACTCATATGCTTTGAAACCCATTTTGGGTAAATGAAGGTCGTTTCGGGCCGATGTTGGCCTTCAAAGCTCATTTCACTTAATTTCCCGCATTTAGCCACATGTTAGGTCATATATAGTTCCAATAGGTACATATATAACTATAAGAATCAATTAAAGTTCACTCATATGCTTCGAAACCCATTTTGGGTAAATGAAGGCCGTTTCGGACCGATTTTGGCCTTCGAAGCTCATTTCACTTAGTTTCCCGTTTTTAGCCACATATTAGGTCATATATAGTTCTAATAGGTACATATATAACTATAAGAGTCAATTAAAGTTCGCTCATATGCTTTGAAACCCATTTTGGGTAAATGATTGTCATTTTTAACCGATTTTGGCTTTTGAAGCTCGATTTCTTTAATCTCTATAGAATTATCTAAGGTCTTACTCAAACTAAAACTGATATTATATGTGTTTCCTTATGTTTAAAGTATTCAACCAAAGGGAGAGTTCTTTCACCACAACCGAGATAAACGAGGTTCGGGATTTGCTAGCACACTACCTTACCGAAGTTTGCATGTGAAGATGATGCCACGACTTTGAGTTTATTTGTTCTTATTGTGTTACTTGCTAGTTATTTAGGTACAATAATATAATTGATGTTTATTTTGGATTTTTGTACTTAGTACAACTTCATTTGTAGTACATTCTCCAAATTTTATATTTATATATATATTAATTTGACTTGTATACAACGCGCTTGTGGGATTTGTGTCAACTATAGCAGGTTAGATATAATAAAATATTATATATATACAAATATTATATATATACAAATATTATATATATATATATATATATATATATATATATATATATATATATATATATATATATATATATATATATATATATATAACATTAACTGATGCGGTTTACTAAGAGAACCGCATCAGTTAATGTTCCAATGCATACAATGAGGTTGGCGGCAAAGCACAAACCGTTGCGGTTTCAAGGAAAAATCCGCAGCGGTTGCGGATTTTCCTATTAACCGCTGGAGTTTTACCTTGGAACCGTAGCGGTTTGTGCTTTGCCGCTGCGGTTCAGAACCGCAGCAGTTTTTTTATGAAAACTGCTGCTGGTCCAACCGTTGTGGGCCAAAACCGCAGCGGCATACCCGGTTTTGACCGCAGCGGCAAGCCCAGTATTGACCTCAGCGGTTTGACTTTATTCCACTAGTGATTCAGGCTAGAATTCAAGCTACTCAAGATAGGCAAAAGAGTTATGCCGATTTAAAGCGAAGAGAAGATGAGTTCGAAGTAAGTGATAAAGTGTTTCTGAAAGTATCACCAACTAAGGGTGTGATGAGATTTGGGAAAAAGGGCAAATTAAGTGCCAAATATGTAGGTCCATATGAGATTCTGCAAAGAATTGGGAAGGTAGCTTATAGGTTGGCTTTGCCAATAGAGTTCGAGAAGATGCACGATGTGTTTCATATTTCCCAACTCAAGCGTTATATTCCTGATGAACATCATGTTTTGGAGCTTGAGAGGATCCAGATTGATAGTAGCCTCACATATGAGGAAAGGCCTGTGAAAATTCTTGATAAGAAGGTGCGTAGTACACGCAATAAGGATGTCAATATCGTGAAAGTACTTTAGTCTAACCATAAGTCTGAAGAGGCAACGTGGGAAGCTGAAGATAAAATGAAGAAGAAGTATCCGGATTTATTCCCTGAGGTGAGTTACGAGGGCATAACTCGTTTTCCTTAAGGGGGGTAGAATGCGACAGAATTTCGCGCTTTTTACCTATTTTTATGATATTTTTATGCATTTTTATGCTTATTTTGGCGATTTGCACATGTTGGTGCAAAATAAATAGATTCTCCGCCTAAGAAAATGTGTTCATGAGTAATACAAGTGATTTTAAGTTGGCAAAAGAGTGCTCATGAGTGGCACAAATATTTCTCCAATGGGAGTTGAGTTAAAAACTTTTGAAAATGTGTGAGTTTTCGTGTCAAGTTTCGGGACGAAACTTCTTTTAAGAGGGGTAGACTGTAACCCCCCGTAAATTTATGAATTTTATAAATATGTTTTAACGTATAGTTATTTATATTTAAGTATATTTTAGTATTTAAATGATTTATTTCTTCAAAGGTTGACTATTTGAAAGTCAAAGAAATTATTTTAATGATTTAAGAAAGTCAAATATTTTATTACGTCATGCTTTGAAAATATTTGAAATGTTTGAAACGTTTTTGGATTTGGAAAAGGAATCCTAAATGGGTTTGAGGAACCCAAACACTTTTAGACTTGGAAAAAGATTTCTAGTTTGAGCCCAATTACCTTTTCCTAAGCCCACAAGGGGAACCTATATAAACCCCCATAAACCCCAAAATTTCCCCACACAATTATTTTCTCTCTCCTCCTTCCTCCCACAATTTCGGTTCTCCTATTTCTTTTTCTCTCTCTTCGGTTTTCGTCCTAGCTCTCCTTCGGCTTTCACTTCTTTGCTTCGTCGGCCTGCCGCCCCGTCGACCAGTCACCGACCGCCTGAAGCAGTCGTTGGCCAGCCGTCGCTGCCCGTCGGCATTTCTTACTCCTCTTTCCTTGCTTTGGTTTGATTACTTTTCTTCCTCCTCAGGTTTTATTGAAAGTTTATGTTTTTTAAGATTTGTTTTTAGTATGATTATGTTTAAAAGCTTTAGTTTGATGATTTATTTATGAATCTAAGTTTATATAATTTATGTATTGATGAAATAAAAATTCAGATTTGCATATTAGGTTTGATTTGGATTTTTAATTATCAAAGCATGAATTTTTAGGGTTTTAAAGGTTGGGAAATCATAGTGGTTTATTATAGTTTATGAAATTGGTTATTTTTATGATTATAACTATGTTTAAATATGTTTTAAGGGAGTTTTAACTTATAATATATTGCTGGAAATTTAAAGGGAGTATTATTATGGAGTTTTATGATGAGTTTTACCAATTAGTGTAGTAGTACTATACTAGGAGGTTTGATAATCAAGTTTTTATGATGGGAAAAGTTTTTAAACATGTTTAAGAAGGGTTTAAAGTATTTTATTATTGCTGTAAATTCATGAAGGATTGATTGTGAATTTATATTGGTTGTTTTAGGCGGAGAATTCTCTGTAGGCGACTTTTAAGATTGTTAAAGTGGCCTCTCAATTTGTCTACACAGGGTACGCACATACCTATGTGTTGATTGGATTAGTATCATGATTTTAAGGATGAGAATTATATATGTAGCATCATGTATAGGAACTATTGTTAGTTCATATGTGATTTCGATTAAAGATAGATTTGCATGTTTTGTGCCGTTGTGTGAAACATGTTGATTATGAGATTTATATTATGAGATTTACATTATGTTTGTATGGAAGATTGATGCAAGCATATGGTTGGGAACATCATTTTATTAATTCACATGGGGGAATTAATATATATATATATATATATATATATATATATATATATATATATATATATATATATATATATATATATATATATATATATATATATATATATATATATATATATATATTGGTTTGGATCATGATTGATCATTTGTTCCCTTTTGAGTATTTCACTGCTTTATAAGGACCGAGGGCCTTATTTGGTAAGTTGATATTTTATACCTATGAAAGGTAGTTTGGTTGTTGGCTAGGTTCAACAAATAAAGGAAGTTTGGATTAAAGTTGGAATTAATCTTGGGTCGTTAAGTTGTGTGATCACTTATCTAATCCTAAGATAAAAATAGAAGTTTATGATTGTTGAATGATTATAATGTTTGTTTTACTTGTGAGTCATAACAAGTAATAACTGGTTAATCATGTAAAGTGGAACTTGGATAGCAATAGCTTTAGACTTGTGCACGTCTGAAGTGTTGAACAATTAGGAGTTGGAGTACATGGTGGTAGCCCATGGCTTTTCCTGGGATCGGATTGATCACCGTGTCCTATTTTTATTTTAAAGGTTCCTCGATATCGTAGGTCACGGGAATACGGAGTCGCGCCCGTATTTCGTCTTCCAAAGGGAAGGCTAGTTTTAGTTAGACAACTCGGTCCATTGACTATTCCATTCAAAGTAATAAGAATGTTGTTATAAAGTTTAGTTGAGTAAAAGTTATCTGCAAGTTATTATATTATTATTTATTCCTACTTACTACTTATTAGTATCATGTTAGGATTGTTTATTTGTTTAGTATGTAGTACTCAGCTTTGCTGATTACGTGCTTTTGTTTGTGTATGTTGATCATGGTTATGCCTTATTGATCCTGCGATGATCCATTTTGGTGAGCAGTTTCTAGGGATCAATAGTGCATTGTCCATCTACTGGATTGAAGATGATGCATCATTGGGTTCGGGATTGGAGAGCTTGTGTAGTCTATGTATCATACTTTGAGTTTATACTTTTCGTAGTTGGTTTTGGTTTTAAGTTTGACTTTGACTTTTTTTGGTTTGACTTTTGGACTTGACTTTGTAGTTGACTAAGTTTTATTTATAAAGTTTATTATTATGTTTTCCGCTGCAAAATTCTGAATAAGCCGATACGTTTTCACACGGGCGATAATGCTTTGATGATTCTCTAAGTTTTATGTTAAAAGGTATTTTAGAAAAGAGAGAATTGTCGGGGTGTTACAAGCTGCAGCTATAACAGCACTGAAGACCTGTTTTCTTGTTCTTGAACCCTTGTATGATTGTAGTTCCAGGAGATCCATTGAGAGAGGGAACGATGTCTTGGCTCAATTCCAATCCATCGAAGCAGTGTTTGCAAAATTTGCTTGCTATAAGGACATTCAAAAAAGAGATGAGTATGGGTCTCCTCAGACTGGTCACAAATGCAGCACCTGTTATCATTAACAACTCCAAATCTGTATAACTTCTCCTTGGTTCTCAGCCTATTCTGAATACTGAGCCACAAGATAAACTTATGTTTGGGTAGACCTATTCTGCTCCAGACACCAATTGCCCATGGAACATTAGGAGTTCCTTTAGTCATCATCAGATACACTTTACTGATGTTATACACAGTGTTTGTGTCCCATGAGTGAATATTAACTCATTTATGCTCTTCTTTAACTTTGCACAAGTATTTAACCACCAAACTTGCCTGTGGTGGAGCTTGAAAGTCCCACCAACTCTGCCCTTTGATGTATACTTCATGCATCCACTTAACCCACAAGTCATTTTTGTTAACCCCAATGTGCCAAATAGTTTTGCCAACAGCAGCTTTGTTCCAGATAGTGATGTTTCTAAACCCCTTCTTTGGACTACACACCTGATCCATTTCAAGTAACCAACTTTATCATCATTTGCCCTGCCACTCCAGAGAAACATTCTGCAAATGTTGTTGACTTGTTTCAGAACTGCAACATGAATTAAAATTTTTGGGACTAGTAACAATGGATACTCATGAGGACTGATTGCACCAACTGGGCTCTTCCTACAAAGGATAGGTTCCTAGTGCTCCACATGCTTATTTTTGCAGTCATTTTGTCAACCACGAGTTCACAATCTGCTACTTTTAACTTCTTGGTTTGAATAGGCACACCTAAATACCTGAAAGGAAGCTTTTCAAGTAGAAAACCAGAGAAATGCTGAATTCTAGTAGTATCCTCCTCCTTCATCCCAGAGCAGTACAAGGCTGATTTAGAGTTGTTTGCTTTAAGACCAGTTGTCTCGGAGAAAAGTTTAAGCCCTTGAAGCAAGAGATAAGCAGACATAGTATCACCTTTGCTGAAAAGTAGAAGATCATCAGCAAAGCAAAGGTGATTGAGCTTCAAATGATCACAACCCTTGAAAAATGTAAACATCTCCATGTCTCCAATATAAGCTAAAATTCTGGATAAATAATCCATGCAAATCACAAAGAGGAGTGGAGACATTGGGTCTCCCTGCCTCAAACCTCTTTTAGCTTGAAAAAACCCTTAAGTACTCCCATTCACCGTCAAAGTGAACCTACGAGTTGAAATGCATTCCATAACACACTTTATAAAATGAGTTTCAAGAAGTTTCCTCAATTTTATATTTCTCTGTCTCTCTAATCACTGTTCCTTAATTACTTTAAAATTCCGCAAGAAACTTTACTAGAAGTTTCAATTATAATTCACCCCCTCCCCTCTTGTACGTGTATAACACCCCTGAATTTCGAGTGCTTAATTTAATTAAATAATAGAAAAATTCTATAGAAAATTCGGCAGAGTTCCGTTTGAAATATGGACTGCCTAAAATTTAATTTAGGACTGGCGTCCGAATTATTATAAACCTGTTTCAACAAATCAAGCAATCCATATTCTAATTCTTCACCACCCCACCCAGCTCAAATACCAACGAAATTCCTGTTTAATTACTCGAAATCCAAACGTGTTATTCCACGATTATTACGAGAATAATCGCTAAGGAAGAACTACCTGCACCAAAACTAAATTAAAGCTTAATTTAAACTATTACAACCTAACCGAATAAAGATTTAGGTGGATTAATATTTACAACCCTAAATCTTAAAATTATTGATTATCTATAAGAAATGCACCAGAAAAGAACTATTATAACTATATTTTATGCAAAACTAGTGGACGTTGCTCTCCGCCCACACCCCGGCTCTAAGCCTTCATGTACCTGCATATATCAAGCATGTAGTATCAGCCAAACAGGCTGAGCAAGATTCAATACTGTAAAGCCAAATACATATGCAGGTAGGATGCATTAATTATATCCTACAAATCATTTACTTTTGGAACCACAATACTAAATAAAAACATTATAAAACATTTTTCTTCATTTCTTTTCCAAACCAAATACTTTTCTATTTTCTTTGCTAAAACAATTTCTTTCAGAATCTTAGAATCATAAATCTATGGAATGGAACGAACTTTATTTCCCATTGGGCTAGCTAGGCCCTCCGGATAACAATTAGACAAAGACCCCTAGTGTGCACACCCCACAAACGGTCAAACCGTAGCAGAAGATCTAAGTCCGAGGTACTGATCAACGTACCCCCCAACTATTCCGTAATGTCGAGACGATCCCGACAAGGTTCCAATTCCTTGAGACACCATAAAGGCAATCCCAACCAATTTAAAAACATAAAACTATCCATAAATCTTTTTCTGTAACTATTCTATAATTCAAGGTTTGAAAACAAACTATCTGTATTAGGAGGAACATCCTCCTATTCAAACCAATCTCAACTCAAGAGAGATACATACCTTTATAATATTTTCTCGTAAATATGAAAGTTTGAGTTGAAATCTTATCTTTTGTTGACCTTTCTCGTAACTATTAAACATTTGAGTAAGGAATCTTACCTTTTAAACTATATCAAACCAACTAGCTCAGTCAATACGGCTCCTCAATGAAACCGGGATCCACTAATATAGAAGATTGGGGATGAAAAATAACTTGCAAACGCCCCTAATACGAGCCTTAAACGCTCCAAATTACAGCAGCGACGACCTCCTTTGCTCTCCCTTGCGCCGCCCACTTCTATGATGTCACTTCTAGTGGTGGTTGTGGTTGTGGTTGCGGTCGTCGGCAACGATGGTGGTTGTGTGGTGGAGAAAGAATGTTGAAGAACTTGAGAGAAGAAGATGGTGAAGAATGAAGATGTTGAACGGTGAAGAAGAGTGAAGATGTCGTTCTTTTTTTTTTCTTTCCTTTTTCTTTTCTTGTTTTATTTTTTTCCTTTTCCCCCTTCTTACATATATGTGAGTATATTTCCTCTTATTACTATTATTAGTTAAATTACTTACTAAACTTGTCCCACTATAACCATATAAATTATTTACAAAGTAATTCCTAAAGATAAATGAATTTAATTATTAAATAAACTAAAATATATAATATAGTTAATAAAATAAATAATAAACTGTTTGAAAAACTGGGGTGTTACAACGTGTTCCTATTGAAATATCAATAGTGACAATAGTACTACAAATGATATATGTTGGTTGAATACAAGAGTCCGAATGGTTTGGTTTGAAGTTTTTAAGAGGTTTTCTTTCTACATAGTATTTTTTTTGGGTTGTATCTTGATAAGGCTAATGTTGAATGGTTTTGTGCTTGAATTTTTGCATATATTCGATGATATTATTATGGACTATGTTTATAATCTACTCCCTCTAGTCTTTATTAGTTTACCCGTATTCCTTTTTGGGATGTCCCTTATTAGTTTACCCTTTTTTTTGTTTCTATTTTTGGAATGGGACCACTAACTTTCCATCACACACACATTCAACTTTAATATAAATTAATTTTTTCTCTTTCTTTCGATGTCCCACAACATCATTTCTCCTAAAACTCTGTGCAAAAGAAACGGGTAAACTAATAAAGACCGGAGGGAGTATAAGATTGTGTTCACCAAAAAAAGAAAACTCAAAAGATTGATGCTTGCATTTATTGAAGATTTACATTATTTAACTCAGGTAGCTCCACTTACTACTTATATACTTCATTTGTTTTTTTACTTGTAACATTTTTCACTTTTGGCAATTTCCTATTACTTGCAACATTTTTATTTTTAGCAATATGTTCTCTCTTTTTCTCTTCTAGCACATGGGGTTTTCTTTTTATTCCTTTGATCTTTCTTCTTTCCTTGGTCATTGAGCAAACTCAAACGTTGCAAGTAAAAAACAGAGGGAGTATATACTACTACAATTAGGTCACAGATAATGTTGGTTGATTATATTGAATATAAATTTGGTTGACTTCAATTAGGCATGGATGATGACATATCATGTGATGGCGCTATACATATATGGTTGAACAAGACTGATTGAAAATCCAAAAGTTTGTGAAACAAAGACGAAACCATTGGTGAAGACACACCCTTGCTTTGATGACTTTCATCAAACTTTCTATTAATTGACTTGACAGAAAATGTATTTAGGAAGGGATAAGAATTGAGAGAATTGTCGGTAACAAAATGGATTAGAATCAGGAAATTTGATGGAATATTGGAGACAAGCAAATCAAATCAGAAATTGTGTTAGAAATTAGGAAAGATTTTGGAACCACCCAACAAACTCAGTAACCATTATTAAAAAAACAAAAGATTATAAAAATGATTAGAAAAATGGACTACAGAATACAGAGGACCACATTTATAATTGAGATTTCATTCATCATACAAAACTAATTTCTGCTCATTTGCTATTTTGGAACTCTCCTTTTTAGTACATTTTACTCATTTGGAGCAATGAGTAAAAATATAGCCTTGGGTATACCATGCTCTCACAGTATACCCAGGGGTATGATAAAACTTGTACATAATTGTTCTTTATTAAAGATCGTGGAAAATTTTGAAATATTGAAGGAAACTATCAGAAATTGGTAAATCCGAACAAAACGAATTTGATCACGGCACAAAATTTGAAACCTAACAAATTAGGCTTGGAATTAGAACGTAGCAAAGTAGGCATGGAAGTATTTGGTTTAGAATGTCTGGAACCTAACAAAGTAGGCTTTTATGTTTCAAACCAAATATTCATCTGATTTTAATTTATGTTTGGAACCGATCTTTTTTGCCGAACTAAAACCAGATTATGGTCTTGTCTGATGATTTGAAGCATGACTACCAACTTTTGTTCACCTGCAACTTGCAAGTACCCAATTATCATATTGTGTTTATCAGTGCCACAAATATTATTTTTGTCGTTTGCTACCGTAGTTGGATATATATATATATATATGTACATGCATTATCATCTTCTCATCATTGTATAGTCTTAAATAAATATTGTCTATTTCGCTGCTAATAGAAGTTCCAAGACTTGAGTGAGAAGGAAGAAGATGGAAATAAACACAAACATTATCATTGTTGGAGCTGGAATTTCCGGCCTTGCTACAGCTTTAGCACTTCACCGGTACTATATTACATTATTACTCCTATTTCATATAATCGAGTTGCCCAAGTATAACTTAATTTTGTCTTTTCACTAAGGCTCCGTTTGGTAGGGCGTAAAACATTTCCGGTGTAAAATGATTTTCATGGAAAACAATTTACAATGGAAAACACAATTCCAAAATTAGTTTTCCATTGTTTGGTTCCATGTAAGAAAAATGATGAAATGAAAGGAAAATGAAAGGGAAAGTAAGGAGGTTGTGAGAGGAGTGTACAAGAGAATAAGAGATATAAGGAAAACTGTTTTCCCTTCATTTTGAAAGGAAAATGGTTTTTCATCATTGGGAGAGCAATTTTACTCCAAGGGAAAATGGTTTTACTCTCCTCTACCAACCAAACAATGTAAAACTGAAAATAGAGGAAAACAGTTTTCCAGGAAAATGTTTTACGCCCTACCAAACGGAGCCTAAGTAATACTCGAGCCATGCTCCGTTTATACAATTTTGATGTATATATATATATATATATATGTTTAGGCGAGTATAGAATAAACTATAATTTTCAATGTGACTATTCAAGGTATCACTAATAGTTAGTTAATGTTTGATAAATCTTTTATCTCGAATTAGCAATTTATTAAGTTTTAATATGTTTAGGATAGATCTTTAAGAGGAATAATTTGTGTTAGTGGCTTCTACTTTAGTATATAGTATAATTATTAATTCACATGGATAATACTAAAATACACGTTGTTTAGCACCGAAAACACCATTTTCTAGGAATCTGGTTTTTTCAGTGTAATTTCAATTTCTAGCTAGAATGTGAAAGAAGTTGTTTGGTGATCATGAGAAGTAGGAAGTTCAACTTACCTATGAGGCTACGACAACTAGCTACGTAGAAAACTTCCTTTATTTTGTGAGAAATTACACATCTTAGGTTCATGCTGGTCAAACATATCCACATGGTGTTTCACTTCCTCAAATAAACTATTTTCCATGTTAATTGTTATTTATTTCAACCAAAAAAAACTACTGAGGTAATACACATGGAAATAAAAATATATGAAATGATGATTTATAACCTGAAGTTCCACGAGCTCGCCATCTTCTTTGTGAAGATTCAAGTATTAAGAGTAATTCATGAGGTGTCGTTTAATCTTTTGTTGCTAATTGTGCAGAATGGGAATAAGAAGTTTGGTGTTGGAATCATCAGATAAGTTGAGAGCAGCTGGATTCGGTTTGGGAATTTGGACAAATGCTTGGAATGTTTTGGATGCTCTTGGAATCGGCGATACACTCAGGCAACGGCATTGCCAGCTGTTTGGGTGCACTATCCTACTCACATCTTTCATTCCACATACTAGTTCTTCCGTTATTTTTTAATCGCTATAATTTGACTTTTGCATTATTATTAGTTTATAATATTTTTGAGTAGAAAATTAGAGTTTTTAATAATTAAGATGGTGTGTCGGTACACATAAAAACAAATTGTGGCTGTAAAAGGGTTTTGCTATTCACCGCCCTGCAATTACTTACTAATGCCCTAAATACAATATTTTTATATCGTATTTGTATACTTACATTTGTTTTCTCACTTTCTCCCCTTCCCTCACTTCCCTTCCCCTTCCCTTCTTCTTCCACACCACCACTGGGGCCGCCACACACCACCGCCACACCACAACATGTGTCGCCGCCGCCGTACCTGATTAAGGTTGACGATGAAAGTTGTTGGAATTGGGGGCAGTGCTTTTAATTAAGGTTCCATCAATATCGAATGTTACCAACACTCTTTTTGTTTCCTTCTTTCCTCCTTCCATCAATTCCTATATGATCTGTTGGAGCTTCACAATGGTCTACCGTCTACTATAGTTTAGTAAAAATTTTCACTTTTCTTGTTTTTGAGGGCTTCATGCTGACTCTACTATAGAAGTAAAACTTGCTGAGAAACACACTGTTGTCCTTGGCAGGCGCCACCACCATCACACCCACCACCACCATCACTCCCCACACTGCTAAACCCACGGACAAGGAGACTGAATTTTTAAAAAAAAAAAATTATGGAGAGGCGTCCATGGTGGACGCCTCCTTTTTTTTAGAAAAAGCGAAGAAAACAGAGGAGAGAAGAAGGGGGAGAAGAAGGGTGGGGTGTGATAATGGTGGTGGCGGTACGGCGGCGTCGCCAGTAGCAATGTGGTTGTGGTGGTGTGGCGGTGTGCCGGCGCCAGTGCCCAATGGTGATGTGGAAGAAGATGGGGAGGGAAAGTGAAGAAGGAAGGGGAGAAAACGAGAAAAGAGATGGAAAGTATAATACAATATTTTATACGTATTTAGGACCAAACTAGGAAATTTTAGGGCGTCATTTAGCAACGGCTTCCTCTAGTTTAGTTTAGACGTATACGGCTTCCTCTAGTTTAGTTTCATCTTCATTGCATAAGTCGTCAAACAAACATCATAGTTTCTTATGTTAGAAAGTTTGGTATAGTTGGTCCAAATTTGGGAAGTTTATTTTACTCTTTATTGTATCGTCCTACATTGGTGATGGACAAACTTTTGTCCCATTTTATATGGTGGAGTTCTCCATGATATGTTGTACAAGTTATGGAAGAGATAAATGACAACCCCCGCGCGCTGTTTGTCGCACATGGCGGTTTGACTATTATTATGGTTACAATTTGTAACTTCCATTAACTTCCATTATTAGTTACTGCATTAATCTCTCTAACAGACTTTTCTTCCAAAATAGAAAGAATCCCAATCATATTTCGACATTTCTCATCTCTTCAATGAAATGAAATGGGTACATTGCAGGATATCGTCTTTGTCCACAGTTACAGGGGAGTTAACTTCCGATATTTCGTTTACAGGCAAAGGACAACAGTGAGTTGTTATATTTAGTTTTGTCTTCAAACTTTATCTTTTTTTTTTTCTTTTCCCTCTTTTCGTTATTGTTTAGCTTACTGAAAGATCACATTGCAGTGGAAATTATCATGATTTTCGTTGTGTGAGAAGGAAAGAGCTATTAGAAGCGCTTGCAAAGAAATTACCAAGTGACACCATAAGGTATTCCTCCAAGTTGGTTTCTATTGAAGAATCTGGCTTCTCAAAACTTGTGCACCTCGCCGATGGTTCCATTTTCAAGACTAAGGTAATAAGATTAAGAATTCACAGACACAAGAATTGCAGCTGAAAGCTTCATATATTACTCCCGCAAGGCAAAAGATTATTACATTTTAGTCAAAATCGATTACTTACCGGCTAAAATGGACTACTAGTCTACTACTTATTAGAGTAGTATATATATATATATATATATATATATATATATATATATATATATATATATATATATATATATATATATATATATATATATATACTTCCTTCATTCCAGAAAAATTTGAATCACTTATTGGGACACATAATTTATGGAGATACATTGTTTGGAATCGTATTAAATTCCTTATAACATGTATTTTAAAATTACAGATTTTTCACCAGGTACCACTGAGTTTTACCAAAATGCACCGCCTGCCCTCGCAGTTTCAAAAATGCACAAGGTGTCCATGAGGTTTTGAAAAATCATCATAATACCCGACTAATGGTTGTCAACTCTGTTAGTCATTAAGGCTAAATCAACCTAACTAACCTAAATAAACCCTAATTAACCTAATTAAACCTAGTTATTTAAAGGAAAATTTGACTATAATATTTTTCATTTGGAAAATTTAATTTTTTCTCTTGTTTGTGGGTCTTGCCTTTCACGCTTTCCAAGGCATGTATTTCGAGGCGATCTTACATGTTGTTTTTTACCTACTTTATGATGTTTTTAGGATAATAGACATTGTCGAGCACCACTAAGAAACACGAATTATGATAAGTCAGTCGAGATGAGTACCAATACGTCAATTTTTTGGGCACGTGCTTTGAGACGATCTTAAGCGCACAATTTTGTCCTTCAAAACTATTGTTTTAATAAAATTGGACTCCACCCAGCATCCTTATGGGCGCGAATTTCGAGAAGCCGGACAAATGAGTACCACTATGTTAACTTTTGGGCACGAGTTTTAATGTGATCTTCAAGGACACGTTTGATCTACAAAACAACATTTTTTGGAAAAGCAGACGCCACCAAATCTCATTAAGGGGAGCGGAGTTCGAGAAGCCGATCGAAATGATTTGAAACGATAAACAAGCGATTTGACCTTAAAAACTACCTTTTTTTAAAAAAAATAGAGGTCACCAAGCGCTCTTTATGGGCGCAAATTTCGAAAAGCCGGTCAAATTAGTACCAATACGTTAATTTTTGGGGACGAGTTTTACATATAATCTCAAACGGTACTTATGACCCTCAAAATGACTTTTTTTGGAAAAAGAACAGACGTCACCAAGCGTCCTTAAGAGGCGTGAATTTCAAGAAGCCGATCGAAATGAGTACCGATAAGTCAATTTTTCGGGCACATGTCTCAGGCTAAGGTGATATTAAACGGTACTTTTGACCTTCAAAACGACTTTTTCTATATAAACGGATGCCACCAAGCACCCTATAAGGGTGGGATGGTGTGGGGATTTAATTAACTATTGTTAATAGAGTTTTGCTAGATTTAATTAGCATTAGTTAGGTTAATTATTGGTTATTTGGGTTAATTAGGTAGATTTCAATTTTTTTTAAAATAATATGATAGTTGACGGAAACTTGACAACAAGGTCAAGTCATGTATTTTTAAAAACCTAAGAGGTCATTTTTTAAACTGCGACGGTACCCGGTGCATTTTCGTAAAACTCAAGGGTATCTGGTGAAAAATCTGTTCAAATTGTAATATTTTTTTTATATTTCTTATTCCAACACCATATAAACAAGAATGGTTGAATACTTGAATATGTGTCTCGGAAATTGTGAATAAGCAAATGAGACCAACAACAATGCAAATAATAGAAATATGACCTTTTTAGAGACCGTAAAAAACTAAAAAAAGTACTCGGGAGACGGGACAAACCATTAGAGGAGGAGGGGTAGCTAACTATATATACCATCTAGCATCTGGTTAAACAAGTCAAATCAACTAGCCAACTGCCAAACAAGCCGCGGCCATTTTAATTCAAATTAACGCAACTTTACCGTGGTACTTTAATAGGATGCTTTCTGGTTGATGATGCAAATGATAGAAATTTGACCTTTCATATCTTATGTCTTTCCTGATCAGTAACATAAATGTTTGTAGGAATTTAGTTCTTATGATGGCTAACATGCTTCTAATATGGTTATGCACAAACAGGTGTTAATTGGGTGTGATGGGGTGAATTCAGTTGTTGCAAAATGGCTAGGATTCAAACGACCATCATTGACAGGAAGATCAGCCATAAGGGGCTGTGCATATTACAAAGAAGGTCATGGGTTCGAGCCCAAATTTCAGCTCTTTGTTGGAAGCAATGCTAGATGTGGTGTCATTCCCTGTGATAACACTGCTATTTATTGGTTTTTCTCTTCGACTCCATCCGCTCAAGGTATGATTATGTGCATTTATGATGTGATCACATAAAATTCTCTGCGTTGCATGTTTAGGTCCAAATTCCATAGTTATGTTGACAAAACTGTGTCAATGATTATGCATATACATTGATAAACGATATTAAACTGACTCGTAGTTGTATGTATGGTGCATCAAAATAATAGAACTAATTATGCATCAGAACAACACTGAAAGAAATGGCTCAAAGCCTTAATCCAGCATCAGTATGTGGGAAAATTATATTCTTGTATCACACTTTTATCTTGGCTCTATAAGATCTACTCCTCAGTATCTCCTGTACAAATAAAATATAGTAATATGACCATTATTACTTATAACGCAATTTCTTATATCAAGTTAGAGCACTATTAGTTCAACAAAAATAACAAAAGTTACAAATTAAATAAAATAATAGAAAAACGTTTTGGATGAGACGAGTATCTATTTGTGACATTTTTGTATCAATTTAAGGCATGTTTGTATCGCTTTAAGCTCAAGTCCGTCTTAAAATATGTCATTGTTAAAATATTTTTGACAAGATAAAAGCTCGGGATTGAACAATATGACTAGAACAAGCATTTAATTTAAGATTTTTGGGCCCTCTAAAAACTAGGGCCTTGTGATGTCGGTCGCTTTGCAGTTTGCACACCCTATTCGACGGCCCTGTTAATCAGCTTATGTATATACTACATTAATTTATGTTTTTATAATATCATCGATTCATAGACATTTTCTATCATTGGTGTATAGAAATTTTTGTATCAATTTATAGACATACCTTATCAATTTATGAGTATTTACAAAAACATTGATGACAAAATTAATTAAAGTTAAGCAAAGTACTAATACTTCAATGGTCTGACTGTGTCAAAAAGTAGGACAAGGATATCTGAAATGAATCTGGTTAACTTTTCGAGTAAGAACAATTTTGAATTATCATTTTTGTGCTGACTAAACAGAGAGCGAACATTCCAAGAAGCCGATCAACCGAAACCGAAACAATTTGTGCTAACTAAACTTGGTAAAGTACCAGATCAAATAAGGAGTGTGATAGAAGACACAAGAGTGGAAGAAATAGTACGTTCTCCACTAGGATATAGACCTCCATTGCAGATACTATTTGGCAACATAAGCAAAGACAATGTATGTGTAGCAGGTGATGCATTTCACCCAATGACACCAGACCTTGGCCAAGGAGGGTGCTCATCTCTAGAAGACGGCATCATTCTAGCAAGGTGCCTCGCTGATGCCTTACGAGAGAACTCGAGCAGTCAAAGGAGAGAAACTGATGGATCCGGGGATGAGTATAGGAGGATAGAGAGTGGATTGAAAAATTATGCAAAGAAGAGGAGGTGGAGAGCATTTGATCTCATTAGTACAGCTTATGCATTGGGTTGGATGCAAGAGTTTGATGGGTTTGGAATAAGGTTTTTGAGAGAGAATTTTCTTTCTGCTTATCTTTCTGGATTTTTCATCAAGAAGGCTGATGTTGATCCTAGACAGTTTGTTCTTGATGATTGAAATTCTTGAAGATGATATTTGCTTAATAATGTGTTCACTGTGATATTGATGTTATATATGCTGTAATATTGAATTGATGGTTGAATATGTTAAAGAGTTGGATGTCTTAGCTTGAAAATAACTTACCTTTTGTCAATCTTACAAATACTTTTCGGTGTGATATGTGAGTTTTGGGTGGTAAGATCTAATATATAATGATTAATTTGATAGGGCAGAAAATGGGTCTGGGTAACACAATAAGGACGAGGAGAGTTTGGTCTACTTACAAGTCTAAAAAGGAGGTTTTATACTAAAAACAATTGACAATAGTAGGAGTAACTCCTCTGGCTTATAATGTATTCTCTCCTCTTTCTCCAATGTCAGACAACTCAAATGTTCACAACAAACAAGGGGTTCAAAATCTAAAACTAATTACATCGATATCATTGTCCTTCTTGGCTCCTTATGACTCCAAAATAGAAGTATATAAAAATATTTTGGTTCGTTTTGGCATTACATTTTATGTCATTCGTGACTCCTTACATGCATTTTATGTTATTGTAACAAGAAACTACTTTCCTTCACACTTAAACCATAAGCCACTGCTCTTAAAAAAAAAAAAAAACAACCGTAAGCCATCACCACATGATGAAAGAAAACTCCTTTATTGATTTCACTTAGATCAACTTCCCGTAACTTCAACCATAAGTCATTATTCATTAAATATGAATTTTTTAGAAAAGAAAACTAAGTGGACAACTTGAATCGCCCTAACGAATGATCTTGGCCATGGAGGGTGCTTAGCTCTAGAAGGTGAAGTCATTCCAGCAAAGTGTATGTCTTGCTAAAGAACTTTTGTATTAGTTAAAGAAAACGAATAATGGATCCTAGGATCAAAAGCGTATGAGGTATGCGGATACGAGGATAGATCAGAGTGGGTTGAACAATTACAACTATGCAAAGAGGAGAAGAGGGAGAGTATGAGTTATATGTTAGGATAGATTCAAGAGTCTAGAAAATGCCTAATTCAAAATCGTTGGGAATTTTTTTTTTTTTGTAAGGAGAAACAAACTAGGCCTGACCCTAGGATAGGACCAGCCTACAGCATCCTTTCGGATGATGGAAGAGAAAACAACATCATTAGAAGAAAACCAATACAACAAAGAAGAGGCATTATGACCCCTATGAGCCATAAAATCCGCCGCTTGATTAGCTTCCCGAAAGCAATGATTGATGGAAAATCTTTAAACATCTTCAAATCCGCCAGAGAATCCATAATCAAAGACTGAATTTCGCAAGGAACCTCCCAACACTGCCGAATAGCATTAATAACCACCAAATTATCCCCTTCAACAACCAGAGAATCAATACTGAGAAAACGAGCAGCCGAATACCTTCCCGGAGCCCCAAGCCTCTGCCTTAAGAATAGAGCAATCAGAAGAAAGAGCCATTAGCTCCCGCTAAACACAACTTACCCAAGTGATTCCGAATAGTAAAGCCAAAAGACGCTTGGCCATTCTCCAGTTTCGACCCATCAAAATTAAGCTTATACCACATCACCACCGGAGGAGACCGCACAATCTTAACAACATACGCTCGAGAAGGAAGCCGACGAACCGACGCAACATCACAAACCTCCTCGCTAACACGAGAAGCCTCCCAGTCTTTAACAAAGTTGGAAAGGGAAAAAGTTAACCCAACAGAAGAAGAAGAATCCTCCTGAAAAACAACTTTATCACGCTGAAACCAAACAAACCACCAAATAGTATTAAAATTGACTAAAGTAGTCGAGGAGCACACTAATCTAACATAATTTAAATTTTCAACAACATCATAAGAAAAAGGGCATGTTGGCAACAACTCCCACCCAAACAACTCATGAAGGGACTGAAGAACATCATGTAAAAAAGGACAATGAAAGAAAAGATGATTAGCATCTTCTGAGTGATGATTACAAAAACAACATTCCTGCGGAAGGAACACATGGCTCCTTTGAAGCCTAACCTTAGTCGGCAACCCCTCCTGACAAATTTTCCATAAGAAATTCCTAATTTTTGGAGGAACAAAAAGCTTCCAAAGCCAACAGAACGTAACCAGAGCCGGGGGATCAATAGCTAAATTAACCTTGAACCAATAAAGCACCTGATTTAACTGAGTACTCACCATCTGGAGTAAGCCCCCAGACAAGAACATCTTCTTCCGAACAATAACCCGACACACCTTAATGAAAAAATTATATTTATGGCAAAAAGTAGTATTCTTTATGAAAAAAGTAGTATAAGCTAAGAAAAAAGAAAACATCATAGATTTATTATTACAATGATAAAGATCAATGGAGCCACAACCACTTGGTTCGAGCCAAAGAGAGGGCTAAGACAAGGCGATCCCCTTTCGCCCTATCTTTTTATCATTTGCATGGATGTGTTAATCCAAAAACTATCCATAGTTAGTGCCAAACCTAATAATTCAAGTTAAGGTTTTAAATTATGCCCACGTGGATCTCTTGTCCCATGCTCAATGTTCGCTGATGACAATCTTGTTTTTTGCAAGGCCACTCCCTCGCATGTACTAAACTAAAAAAAAAGATATTGGATGAATTATGTCATATATCTGGACAAGTAATCAATTTTCACAAATCAGCCATTATCCTATAGAAAAAAATTCCAAATTCTTGAAAAGCGTCGCTAGCAAGCCACTTTATAATATGACATATAACTCTTGTATACAACGATACTTAAGAGCTTTCTTCAACTCTTATTATCCCAAGAAACAAGATCATGCACATATAACAAAACCCAGCAACGCATCCAACAATGGGAAGTTGGATTCCTCTTCAAAGCAATGCGACACACTCTCATTCAAACCAATTTAGAAGCCCTTTCGGTTTATACTTGCTCGTCTACCATCCTCCCAACCGACATATGCAAATCTATTGATGTCATTCATAGGCAATTCTTTTGGAGACAAAAAAATACAAAATAACGTAAAGTCAACTCAAAGTACTTACATCTTGGAACCACCACCAAAGTAAGTCAGCCTAGACCAAGTCAACAACTAAGTCCAACCAAAAGTCAACCACCAACAACTACAAACAACTCTAGAATCTAAGACAAAACCCAAAATAACATTTAAGAAACCCTAAAACCATCCAACCAATAATATAGAAATATATTAAACAAGATAGCTACATTATGAATTCCCACCTGAAAAAGGAGTTATGTCCAATTGATGCAAGTGAATGCTCGCCAAACAATACGTAATAAAGATGGGTCGTTACAGGATCAATAATGCATAAGCCAGGATCAAACATACAAGTACAAAATCAGCAAAGATGAGTACATAAGTTCTAAGAATAAATAAATGAACAACCTAGTATGATACTACAGAAATAAAACAAAAGTCATGCTCTGCAGACAAAACATGTAGTACTAGAAAAAGACATGACTCTACTAATAACTTAGTTAATTTTTTTTTTGGTGAAAATAAAAATTAGCATAGTATATTACGTAATAAGAGTAAAGTTATTACAATCCGCAATGTATGACGGCAAACAATAACTAGGGGGTGGGGAAAAGCCCAGATACGAGAGCGCCTCTATATCTGAAGATCGACCCGTCTTGGCCAGTACATCCGCCACGCGATTTCCTTCCCAACGATAATATCTAAGCTAAACCTGAGGATACCTCCCACTCCACTGCCTGCATAAGTCCACAATATTGTAGTATTTATCAGAATGAACCTGCTTTAGGATTATCCTAATGACATGCTTACAATCAGAATAAAGAACGACTGTTCCGATGTTGTGAAGCTCAATCATGTAGAAAGCTTCCTATATACCAAGAATCTCAAAGAAGAAGAGCATCATTAGCATAGATTTTTTTTAATAAAACCACTAGTCCACCTTCCCGTACCATCTCTAATAACACCTCCAATCCCAACGGGCATAAGAGGACCAATAAAAGAGGCATCAACATGGATCATGGGGGTATTTTGGGGGTGGGGGACCCAGGAAAGAGGTTAGACAAGGGTCAGGCAGGATGTGATAAGCCTGGATAAACTCCCGCGCATAACAAGAGGCTCTGAAAATGATGGTATTGATAGGGGATGTGGTATGAGCTTTGAAGACACAGTTATTCCTATCTTTCAAGATTTCATGACAGAGATACGGGAAAAGGTCCTTCCACACCAAACCCCTAAACTGCATCGTACACGACATATTAAACTTAAGCCAAGATTGGAAAGGGAAATTCTGAGAGGTCATGATATGGGGAATAACCCACAGGTCTGAGATTGAAGCACAAAAATGGAGGATGTGTTCCTAGTTTTCGCAATGCCCAGAGCATCTCATGCAAGACGAATCAGAGAGAAGGCACCTAGTATAGAGAAGCTTTCGGTGAGGGAGCTTATCCTGTCATACCAGCTAAAGGAAGAATTGAAATTTAGGTTCACACGAAGCTTGCCAGAGCCAAGAAAGTGAATCCTGGTAACATTGAGGAAGCTGAGCCGCATAAGCAAGAGCCACTAAGAAGCCCTTATGATTAATAAAAGAAGGAACCAAGAGATCATCGCGAGAATCGGTTGAGGGAGGGGGGAGGTTTAGCACCCTATGGACAATGAAAGGATGGAGATGGAAAGAAATATGACTCGAATTCCGGGAACCAAAGGAGGTAAGATCGAGAACTTTTAGATTAGTTTCATCAGGAGGAATAGGTCTATGGACAAAAGAACGGATGGGGCCAATCGAAAGCCAATTATCATGCCAAAAATCCACTGATTTACCATTCCCAAGGGACCTAGAATTATGATTTTTTAGAAGATCCCACCCTTTCCCAATGTTGCGCCAGACCACTGACCCCTTCCTAAACTGCGTGACATAGTCAGCGTGAATATATTTAGAGACAATACAATTCTGGGCAAGGTTCGGAGCAGACTGAGCCATTTTCCAACCCAATTTAGCCATATAAGCTATGTTCATCCATGCCTGTTTACGAATACCCAAACCCCCACAGGAGGTAGGAAGAAAGGTTGTTTCTCTATTGACCAAGTGAATTTTCTTCTTACCCCCCTCCATATCACCCCACAAAAAGTTATTACATATGCAGTCCTGATCATGTAGGGTTGAAGCAGGAAGCAACATGACTTGCATATAATAAGAGGGAATAGTGGACAAAGTGGACTTAACAAGGCATAGGCGCCCCGCCTTTGAGAGAAACATGGTTTTCCATTGAGCGATCATATTTCTCACTTTGTCAACAACAAATTGCATTGAGTGCGGCTATGTCTTTTATGAGAGATTGGGAGGCCAAGGTACATCCCTAAGTTTTCACTTTCAAAGATGTTCAGAGTTTCACTTAGTTAATTAATTAATTTGAATAAGCAATGAACGAGTTTTCCAACCTAAAGAACATGCTTTTATTAAGAAGGTAAGATAATAGGCGCGACTCTGTACCGGCAAACCAATCGATATCGACAAAATTATATAAAAGAGAGACAAGTTGCTCGGATTGTCCTCGGAGAGACATATGTTACAACCATGTGGCCCAACTCCCAATGTTCACTCCTGACGTGGCCAATCTAGAGTATTTATTGCTCATTCTTTTTCACTTTAAGTGGTCAATTGATTAAACATTAGCTACCACATTAAAATCTACACACAACCAACAAAACCAACCACAACCAATACTCAAAGAATATATTTTATCTTTGATTAATAAAATTTCATAACCATTGATCTTTCAATTCAAGTTGTTGAATAAAATCAACAATAACCAATGCCATTAAGACATATCTTCCACTTCTACCTTCACAAATCCGCGATTGTGAAAGAATAATAAATAATCACTGGTAGAAAAAAAGTTCATCGGATCCGGCCAAAACCGGCCGATTCGGTTGATCACTAATCGATTCGGTTTGGCAAGAAAACCGGATCAGTTAACTTCATTAACTGATCCGGTTTTCTTGCCAGACCTGATTAGTTCACTGCATTTGTGTTAAAAAAAACTGGCTTGTCACCCCAAATATAGTTTAAGTTTTCAAATCTGGGTTATGACTTTTTTACCTTAAAATTACAAACCCTATAATTTACTTCTTCAAACAAACACGAAATTGAGAGCCAAAAATCGAAATGAAAAAACAAAGGTTACAAATCATATATTACCACCAGTCCAACAACATACAATTCAGATCCAAAGATCGAAATGAAAGAAACGAAAATCACCAGTTACATATCTTAGGTGACTAATTAATTTATCAAGCAAAGAACGACAAATTACAAGAAATTAAAAACTACAAGATAAATTACACAAAATTAAATATTAAATTTTACAAGAAATTACAAGATAAATTTCCGAGACAATGATAAATTAAGCACGAAATTGAAAACGAAAAAATCCAAGACCAATTATGAAGGAAATTCAAATCGAAAAAGTTACAAAAAAAAAATCACGAACCCTAGATCTGGATTACAAGCAACGGCGGCGATGTGAGGAGCGACAGGTTGGTGGTTGGTTATTGATGTTGAACGAAATGAAATGAAATTACGTAAATAAGGGAACCAAAAAACCAATCTTTGAACTAAAAAATTTGAAACCTGCAAAGTGAGGAGCGACTTATGTTCGTGAAATTGGTTGATGTTGAACAACCCTAGATCTGCGTCGAGTGAGGATCGACGGGTTGGTGGTTGGTTGATGTTGAAAACCCTAGATCCGCGACTTGAGAGATGAGCGAAGTCGTTATTGGTTGGTTGGTAGTGTTCGTGCCTTCGTGGGTGGTGGTTGATAAGAGAGGATGAGAGTGTTTCGTGCCTTCGTGGGTGTTGACGACGAACGGAGCAGCGACGCGTGAGAGAGGGCTAGTATTAGAGAGGGAAACGTGAGAGAGGGCTGAGAGGAGATGAGAGAAGAGGAGAAGACGACGGCGAGGAGGACTGGAGAAGACGACTGGGGCTAGGTCAGCGAAAGGAGGGGGCTGAATGAGAAGGGGGGTAAGGGCCTGAAATGAGAGAGGGGCGAGGGCGTCAAATGACGAGGTATATAACTTAGGCCAGCCCACCAACTGATCCGGACATGATCCCACCGGATCAGTTAAGTTAGAAAAGTGACGAAATTACTAAATTTGGGCCAGACCACCAACGAAACTGATCCGGTCCTGGGTAAAATTGGATCAGTTGACTATAGTTGATCCGGTTTTTCTAAACCGGATCAGTTTATTTGTGTCCTTTCATGTTTTTTCCACTATAGTGAATAAAATATGGAATATAATACTCCGATTAATTCCAAGAATCCATCTTTACCTTTCCACAGGTAATAAATATTAAACATGGATTATAATGTACAATTCAATAACCACCTTTACCATTCATAGGTAATGAATAAACATGATTAATAAGTAATCAACTCCCTTTACATGCGTGTATCAACAATCCATACAAACATATAGTAAATAAAATCACATGTTCCCACACAATAATCACATAATCATGATATTTCGTTGCAAACAATCTTGCCTAAGAACTATCAAAGTTCCCTAAGCATGATACTAAATTCCAAAACCAATCCTAGATATAATACTGTAACACCCACGAATTTCTCCACTTTTGAAACTTATACTTTCGTAAAATACTTGGAGAAACTTAAGGGTATTACCGCCACGTATAAATACGCTGTGGCAATACTATAACTTGACACATAAAATATGCAGCGGAAACTTCAAACTTTATTTATAATAATAAAGAACATTATTATCCAAAACAAAAATACTAAAATGAAAAGTTTAAAGACTACTAAAATAGTGATCTAGTTCTAGTGATCCCAAAAGGTTCCTCCTATGCATCATGAATCATCAATGGACCTGAAAACTACTCCCTGTAAGAAAAGTAGGGCAAAGCCAAAACAAATAGAAAAAACGAGTCAGTTGAAATACTGAGTACATTTACATGCAAGACTTGTAAACTTTGTAAATATATAATTCACATACTTTCATAAACATGCTTTATTTCGCAATTCTAGTAGTAATAATAAAAGATAAGACCAGACCATTCTTAAATCCACGTTACCACGAAAGAATATATCTCCTTTAATAATTTAATTAAAGGTGGAAAACAATAATATAAAAACTTAACTTAAACCCCTTTCCTTGATCCGCGGATCCTAAGTGTGCACACCCCCCAAACTAGTATCCCTTTATGAATACAAAGACATTGGAGTAACCTTGATGCCAAATAGTGGACTTGGAAGAACCCTTCTTGAACAAAACCAAGGGGTAATTGTAATAAGAATAACATAGGGGTAAACCTTTCCTTTAATTCAAATAAAGAATTATGATAACAAACTTAATTATAGGAAAAAGATAATTTAAATTTTTGAAACTAAAACTAATTAGGCTTAATACCATTGATTTGCAAAAGTATATTATTTCCTATACTTTGAGTTAGCCACATGCAAACTGATTATTATTTTTTTAAACAAGTGAAGCAATCTTTGGTTGTTATGAACAACATGTGTAGTCTACGAACTAACAAAGCAGGAAAAAAAACAAGCTTTTATCTAGCTTTAACTATAAGAAGATTTAATCCAGCTAACTACATATATCAATCTGTATAATTTGTACTAAAACATACATAACTAGTGTATACTTAGCAATTAAAGATCAAGCCACGTAAACGTACCTTGATAATTCACGAAACAAGAAAATCAACTAGTAAGGGAATGCTCACGAACGAAATCCTCCTATCAATTATAAACTAGTTCTAATCAAAACGATGAACAATATATGAACTCTAAAAGAAAATTATGCTAAACTAATTAATTATTGTAAACATGATTCATGCTCAAACATTAAAAACATGTTTTTATAGAACTCAAAAAGATCAAAAACTAGAAATTAAAACAAACTTGAAAAAGAGTACTTACAAAACCTCCCGCTAAAACTCCTCGGTGAAAAACAAAACGGTTTTTTTACCATATACCCCTGACAAATTTTTTTTTGCACCATATACCCTTTCAACTTTCCAAATTCACCATATACCCCTCACGTTTGAAAAAATACATCCACTTACCCTTAATGACTAACGGCGTTAAACTCCGTTAGTCATTAACCCTTAATCCCCCATCTAACCTAATTAACTAACCTCAATCTAACCCTAATCCTAACCCTAACCCTAACCCTAATACCTTAACCCTAACACCTAACACCCCCACCCCTCCCCACCACCCCCTTACCCCAAACCCACCCTGCACCCCCACCGCACCACCACCCTTACCCCACTACACCACCACCCTTCCCCAGCCCCCCTCCCTTCCCTGCAGCCCCCTTCCCCCCTCCCCCACGCCCCCTCCCTCCCCCGCCGCCTCACCTCCCTCACCCGCAGCCCCCACCTTCCCCCGCAAAGACCCCCTCCACCCTCCCCCCGCAAAGACCCCCCTCCACCCTCCCCCGCAACACCCCCTCCACCCTCCCCGCCCCCCTCGCCCTCCCCTTCCACCCCTCCCCCTTCCCCCGCCGTTCCGCAACACCCCTACGCCTCCCCACTCCCACGCAACCAATGCACCCCCGAACCCTAAATAAAGTTCGAAATTCGAAGGGGAGGTTGTGTTTCAAAAATCCGGGTTTTCAATTCGAAAAATTTGGGTTGTTGTGTTGGGAAAAATGGGGCTCACCCGACAATAGCAAGGACACAACAAAAACAACCACGTGGCCAAGACACCATCGACGAGGATGGGGGCGCGATGCAAGACGGAGGAAGAGAGGTGTGGGCAAGAGAGTGAAAATTGGGGGTTGGGGATTTTGGATCCTCGCTTCTTCAAAGGCCTAGAACCGGCAAGAAAGGAAGGTGGAGATGGCTTCACCACGCCCAAGCACGAAGAGGGGGAAAGAAGAAGGGCGTGGGGAAGAGAGAAAATGAGTGGGGAAGGGGGGCATGGAGTGGTGGGGGAGGAGGGAGGGGGCTGCGGGAGTGGTGGGGGAGGGGTGGAGGGGAGTGGGGGCTGCGGGAGTGGTGAGGGGAAGGGATGGGGTGGGGAGGGGTGGTGGTTGGGTGGTTAGGGTTAGGGTATTAGATTAGGGGTTAGGGTTAGGGTTAGGGGTAGATTTAGGTTAGTTAATTATGGTTAGAGGGGGGATTAGGGGTTAATGACTAACGGATTTTAACTCCGTTAGTCATTAAGGGTAAGTTAATGTATTTTTTCAAACGTGAGGGGTATATGGTGAATTTCAAAAGTCGAAAGGGTATATGGTGCAAAAAAAAATTTGTCAGGGGTATATGGTGAAAAAACCGAAAACAAAAACTATTCAAAGAGAGCACTCACTTTAGAGAAAACTTTATAAAGAACTCTCAAGATTTTTGGCAAAGAGAAAGTGAAGGATTAGAGGGGTATTTAAATAGGGTAGAAAAGAGGTAAAAACTTTCCTAAATCATTAAAATTAGGGAAAAAGAATTTTAAACTTTTCTTACACATTACAAAGCTGCCGTGCAGCTAGCTGTAGATGCAGCAGAATTTTTTTTTCCTTTATTTATAAAAACTCTTTCCCAAAATCAATTTTGCTTGATTTTAAAGGGATTGCTAAATCTTCCCAAATTAATTAAAATCCCATACTTTCTAACTCAATATAAATCTCATAAAAATCTGGTTTTATAAGTCTTAAAAAAATATTTTAAATATTTAAAGTTTTCGGTTTTATTTAAAAGAAACCGATTTTTCAAAACAATACTTATAAAAAATCCAAAAATTACATATTACTCCCTCCGTCCCATAATATAGTGCTTGTTTCTTTTTTACACGGTCTCCACGACGTAACTTTGACCTTTAATATCTTCAATTCCGTATTAATAAAAAATATAAAAAGTTGATATTATGAAACTACACATTGAGACGAATCTAACAAGATCTCACATGAATATGTTATACCCTTGTATTTTTTCAATTTCTACATTGTACCCCAACTTTTTAAAAATTCCACACGGTACCCTCAAACTTACCTTTTTTAATGCACAATGGCCCTACCGCTAACTATACGTCATTAATTTCGTCTACTTTTTATAATCCAATGGAACTAATCTAATTTGTGAATATTCCCTCCAAGCGTTAAATTATGTATAAGTTAAATTAGTTCCCATAAATTAAAAAAATTAAATGAAATTAATGACATAAAATTAGCGGTAGGGGCATCATGCATTAAATAAGGTAACCTTGAGGGTACTGTGTAGAATTTTTAAAAGGTCGGGGTACAACGTATAAATGGAAGAAACACAAGGGTATAACGTAGAAAAACCCTTTTTTATATATACAAATGAGAATATTCGGTCCAAGATTTTAAAGTTTGACCCACCAAAAATGAAGTAGGCACTATATTATGGGACGGAGGGAGTAAAATGTATAATCAGATTTTATTACCCAAAAATGAATTTTGGATTTTATAAAATTTTTGATCAAATATTTTTTTTAAATAATTAATTAAATAAATAAGATAATGACAAGAGCAACTATTGTTAAAAATTACTAAAATAACCTTTAAAATTCAAACTATATTTCCCTCCAAATGATTCCCTCCAAAGTGATTTTGAAATAATTTAAAATGAGTTTTGAAGATAAAATTTAGAATTGTTTTAAATAATTTCAATAAATGCCTAAAAATACGGGGTATTACAAATACTATGTTCAAAGCTCTTAAACATTCACGTACCTTGTATAGACTATCCTTTGTGCCACCTTGGTGCACTAAAAATAAATCAAGGAGTATTCTTCTCCTATAAGTAATGATAATAATAATTAATCACTACTATAATAAAATTCCAGTAACTTTAATAATACTTAGAGCTCTCTAAAACCTTAAAAAAAATCATTTCTTTAACATTAAATCTTAAACCTTTAGAATTATAAACATAGTAGTGAAGGTTTACTTCTTAATATCTCATAGAACTTATGATTTAACGCTTTAAAAACCATAAAATTTCAAACTTTAATCTAAAAATAATAATTACAACAAAAAACTTCGTTAAAACTAAAAAGTACCGAAAGCCCCTATTTCTATGCTGAATTTGGCCACGATAGGGTGGTGCTCACTACTTTTAATGAGTCTTTCTTATAACATCGTTTCCATCCAAAAAAAAAAATACTTTTGTTAAATTCCGACGAGTTTAGAATCTGACCGGAAAATTTTTAAAACGCAAAACAAAATAAAACGAAAGAGAAGGAAGAGGGGAAAACCTACGTCAACGAGGCGGTGGCCGGCGATGCTAGCAGGAGGAGTCGGCGAGATAATAGGAGATGAGAAAGGAAGGGTCGTGTGAGGTGGTGGAGAGAGAGATATACAGCCGAAAAAGAGGGAGAGGATAGATTAGGGTTTGGAAAAATGTTTAATGAGCTCCCTAATATCCTACTTTTAGGTTTTGGGAGTTTTACCCTCACTAGGAAACCCTAACTTAGAGGTGATCGTGGGCCGGCCCGAGTTCGGGCCAGGCCATCCCTAAAAAAAGTGCCCATTGGTTTCTTAATTTTAATTTTAATTTTAGGTTTCCACATTGTATGATTTGCTCAGTGAGTGTGATGGTAGCAGTTGGTGAGCTTAACCATAAATTTAATTTCTTTGTGCATTAATCTTCAGTAAGATTGTCGGGAATGACCGCCTGTTACACATAGTAGTCAGACTCAGTCACGAAGGACGGTCGGAGGATCACAGAACTATTGGCGATATTCTAGCCGGGATTTACCTGCGCTGGATTCGGAGCTGTTGGTCGTTTTAGGTCAACGCCTAAAAAGAATGCATTATGACTTTCTTTTCTATTGTTTATGTTTCTATTTATTTATTCTAGGCAAATTTAGCCTCAACAGCACCAACTATGGCTTGAGTGGGAGCACCACCACCAACTTTAACTAATAGTCTGAACACCACCAACTATTGGCATGGGTGCAGCATGTATCATCAATCCAAAGAATCTGTCATCAGAGCCGGGGAATCTCTGGAGGATTGCTTGGACGTCGGTGTCATTTATGATATGTATTGCACCCATGACAAGAGTTGGTGATGTTCTTTCTATCAGTTTAAAGGTGGTGCTACTCCTTACACCCAATTTCATAATTGGTGTTATTAAGGTCAGTTTTGCATAACATATTTTTAAAATTTTTTTTGCCTTTTTTATCCTTCTTTATATTTTTCTTCCAGTTTCACCAAAAAACATGTGTGATTAAAATAAATTATCTCTATCTCTTAGACCGACGAGTCACTGTGATAGTTTTTACGGTTTTTTCACCAAATACCCATGACAAATAAGTTTATTGACCAAATACCCCCACTTTTTTCAAAATTCACCATATACCGCTGACCTTTAAAAAAATTCACCAGATGCCCATATGACTAACGGCGGTTAACTCCGTTAGTCATCAACCCTAAAAAACCCTAATTAACCTTAATTAAACCCTAAAAACCCTAACTCTAAAAACCCTAAAAGCCCACCAACCCCCACCCAACCCCAACCTACCACTCCCACCCCCACCCCCACAATAACCCCAGCCCCACCAGCCCCTCCCCCGTCCCCCTTCGACTCCCGTGCCTCCCCCCTCCCCTTCGGAAAATCGCTACCCCTCCCCCCCCCTTTCGACCAGCACCTCCCCCCCCCCCCCTCTCCCACCCCCGCCTCCCCCTCCCCCTCCCCTTCGAGCGAATCTCGTGCCTCCCCCTCTCCCACCCTCGTTTCGCGCGCAAAGAAGTGAGGGAGGGTCATGGGCTACGGTGGTCGACGAGAGTGTTCTAGTTTGAAGGACTACGGTGGTCGACGAGCGCAGAAGTGAGGGAGGGTTGCGGGCTGCCTGGCGAGAGTGAGGGAGGAGGAGGGGGACGAATGCGCCGGCGAGAGTGAGGGAGGGCTGCGGGCCGCCGGCGAGAGTGAGGGAGGAGGGAGGGGGACGAATGCGCCGGCGAGAGTGAGGGAGGGTTGCGGGCCGCCGAGAGTGAGGAGGGAGGAGGGGGACGAATGCGCCGACGAGAGCGAGGGAGGGGGGGAGGAGCGGGGGGCTGCGTGGGGGAGGGGGGAGGGGCTGCGTGGGGGAGGGGGTACCGGGAGGAGGGGGGCTGCATGGGGGAGGGCGTGGAGGGGGGCCGGGGTTGGGAGTGGGGGTCGGGGTTGGGGTGAGGGGGTTGGGTTATTTAGGTTTTAGGATTAATTAGGTTTTTAGGGTTAATTAGAGTTTTTTAGAGTTAATTAGAGTTTTTTAGGATTAATTAGTTAATTCGTTAACGGAACACTAGCGTCCATTAGCCAAAAGGGTATTTTGGGTAATTTTTTTAAAGGTCAGGGATATCTGGTGAATTTTTTGAAAGGTCAGGGGTATCTGGTGAATTTTAAAAAAAGTGGGGGTATTTGGTGAATAAATTTATTTGTCAGGGGTATTTGGTGAAAAAACCGTAGTTTTTATGTTTTCAAACTTATTTTGTTGGTCTTGTTCTTCAAAGCATAAACAAAGGTTAGGTACCCTTTTTCTCTTCTCTTTTTGATGGAGTTTTAATTAATTTTAGTTTCATTAGGGGCTTGCTTTCTTGTTTAATTTTGCATTTTTATCTTTCTGGTGTACTATATTTTTTTTGATGTCCATTTTTCATACTTATAGCACATTCACGATCTTGTTTCAAGAGCTTACATTAGTCTTCTTAAGTATTGTAGTTTTTTTCCGGCAAAACAGGAAAAATATAGAAGAATATACTTCCTCCGTTCTTCCTATTGCAACAATGAGATTTTTACACTATTCACTCACCTCCCTTTAACTATCTATTCTGATTACTTAAGTAAAAATATAGTCATGTGGGGTCATGTTAGATTCGTCTCCATATATCTTCGGGGCAGATTAGTCTTCTTTTCTTCTTCCTCTTGACCCTTCATTGATTGATCTCGTTCCCACTGAAACCCCCTACTTCAAGGGAATCGAAGAAGGCACTGAAAGAGATAGTGAAACTGTAGATTTGGTATTCATCCTAAATGTAGGCAAGAAGAACTTAAGGCTCAGATTCCATTCTTTTCATTTTTCATTGTTGTAATTTGTTGTAATTCAGTATATATTTTTTTGAATTTATTGTTGTTTGTATTTTGATATAATTTAGTAATGTAATTTCTCTTATAATTTAGTTGCAAATTTCTTGAATTTCTTTTGTATCAGTATTATTACTTTTTTTCTTTTTTTGGCAATTTGATACAAGGACACTATTTTGATGTGTTGGTACGAGAATATTATTTTATACTTCCTCCGTTCCAAAATAAGTGAAACACTTCTCTCATTTATGTGAGAGCTTTTTGACACAAGTGTTTCACTTATTTTGGAACGGAGTAAGTATCATTTTTTTGGAATTGTTGAATGTGGCAACTGGCAGTAGGCTGTCGCCTGTAGCCAAGAGGCTCGACTTTTTTTTGACCTAAAATACACCCCAACTGATGCGGTTTTAACGTTAAAACCGGATCGATTAACCAATAACTGATCCAGTTTTCACCTCAAAATCGAATCAGTTAATGGTTAACTGATCCAGTTTTGAACCGGATCAGTAAAATTTTGTGAACCGCTCCGGTCCATTTTCGGATCAGATAAGCCCAATTTGATCGGAGCGGTTGGGCTTTTTTCACTAGTGTTTGCTGATGTTGATTATGCTGGAGATATGGTAAATCGAAAAAGCACTTCAGGTATGGTTCAATTTTTGGGTTCCTGCATAGTTTCTTGGAGTTCCAAGAAACAAAACACTGTTGCTCGATCCACTGCTGAAGCTGAGTACGAAGCTGCTGCTGCATGTTGCTCACAAATTCTTTGGATAAAACAACAATTAAGAGATTTTGGCATAATATATGATTGTGTTCCCATCTATTGTGGTAATACTAGTGCTATTTGTATTTCCAAAGACCCAGTCCATCATTCTCGAGTCAAATATATCATATTAGGCATCACTTTCTAAAGGATAATGTAGAAAAAGGTTTAATGAAATTAGATTTTTGCGAAACAGAAAATCAAATTGCTGATATTTTGACTAAGCCTTTAAATAGGGAGAAACACGAGAAAATGATATTGGAACTTGGAATGATCAAGCTGAGATGATGGCTTATGGAATTCCTCCAAGGTAAAAACGAAATATCTTAATGTGTGGCATTGCTATTCCAACACAATCTAATGTGTGAAAACATAGTCGAAGTTTTCCATTGTAAAGGATCATTTCACTCAACAACCGTGCTAGGTAGCAACTTCCTTTCATTCTAGTAATATAAAATACAAGGCAAAACAAGTTATCATTTTTTTTTCTTCATAATTTTTTTTTATCATTTTATTATTTTTTATTTTTACTTTTTATTTTTTTCTTCTTTTTCTTCTTCCTTAATCAATTCACACGTTCCCTATTTTTTCTCACCCACTTCAATCTTTTCTTTTCCACATTTAAGTTCCAACTTAATTAATTAAGGTGATATACATCCAATCCCCCAAATCCATCCACCAAACACAAATTCTCACACAACAAACCCTAACTCTTCATCTTCCTAAAATCCTAAGGAACAATTGATTCATCCTTCCTTTCCAACACCACTTTCCCTATAACAACCATGGTACTCATAAGTTTCAACACCGACATTACCTCCCACAAAAGAAAAAGGAACCCATCATCACCCATTCCCATGGAAACCTCGCCGGCACAATCCTCATCTACACTCCAAATTCAATTACCACAACAACCACTACTCGCCATCACCTACGGCGAGTCCATCGAACAACCGGAAGAAACCCAAAATTCCACTCCCATAAAATCTTACCGATCAAACTCGCGGCACACGAAGTGGAAAATTGGAGAATCCGGTGAGAAAAACGAGGATTCGGCGCCGGAGAATAAGGGGGAAAGTGAGAAAAATACGACGCTACAAATCAAAGCAAAAAATCTCACTCAAGGGTTTGCTATCAACTATGTTTGGTGTAAATTCGAAAAGGTGGAGGAACTTATCGAATTCCTTGACCAACAACAGTTCCTGATGAAGGATTTGATGAATATGTTAAGGGGAAAATGAAGGTGACTATTAATAAGCTTGATAGTGCACAAATTGTGAGTAAGATAGGGGGAAACTACGAAAAATAATCCATAACCAATCACAAACTTCTTTCACCTTTGCAAAAACAATTATTCAATGTTGTTTGGAGAGGTGTAGTTCCTCGGATACAAAAGAGGGATGACGTAAATTTGTTCGACGCTTGCCTCATTTATAGCCTTGAAAACCACATTCCGATTAACTTTCCAGCCATTATGATTAAGCACCAAGCCCATTGTATACCTGGCAAACTGAGAGTAGGTTATGGTTCCTTACTAACTGCCATTTTTAGGAATCTATCCGTTGACCTCAGTTCCTATGAGGAACTCCATGTTACCCTTAGCCAAATCATTCAAAAGGGGTTCCTTGCAAAATTGAAACTGAAGGTAGTGGATAAGTGTGTGCGGTTCTCTAAGGGTAAAGAGGAAGGAGGTGTTGAATCAGAAAAAGAGGAGGAAGTAGTGGAGAAGAAAAAGCTAGTGTTTCCTCTAAAGGGGAAGAGAAAGAGCATGAGAATTGCAACTAGGCCTTGCAAGGGTCCTAGTTTATTAGTGTTTATGGACATCAGTGATGAGGAGGAAAATGATGATGCCTTGGATGATAAAGGAGAAGAAGCACAAGTGGTATCTCCTAGGAACACCTCATCAGTTCCTAAGAGCTCACCTCTTGTTCTTAAGAAGAAAGGAACTGGGAAAGGGTCAGTTCCTTTAGTTGTTGTTCCCGCTAGGGTGCCTTCTACCTTTAGTGGGTTTGCTGGTTTACTGGGTAATCTGGGTTTGGGACAGAAACTCAGAAGGATGAGCAGATAAAAGACCTTTAAGAAACTGTGGCTAGGATGGTGGAACTACAAAAAGCAACTGATGCAAAGTTGGAGCTCCTGCAGACACAAATGGGTACATTAGTGCCTCTTGTTTAGAAGGTGCAAGCTGCTCTTCATCATCATACTGCTAAGTTCTCGGCTACTCAGACCACCATACTTCAAAAGCTTGATGAGATTACCATTTAAGTAGTCCAAGAAACCACCGAGCCTGCTGTTCCTTAAACCTCTTCTCAAAGCCACAAAACCCCCTCTCTATTCACTATGTTAATTATGTTGGAACAATTAATTTTTTTTCCATTTTGGTCTGTATTAAATTTTGATTTTGGGTGATTTTTTTCTTGTTCTCACAAACTTGCCTTGCTTCGTGTTTCTATAACTATTATGTTTGGTTTTTGTTTATTTGGTTTCGAACATTGTGTGGAACAAGTCCTTTATTTAGAGATTTACTTGTCTTGCCAAACTTTATAAGTGGGGCACTGTGTTTGGAATATATATGCTATGTGTTGTCCTCTTTTTATTAATGCCAACAGGGAAAAATTCATTGCAAACTTCTTAAGGAGATTACACCAGTTTCATATCACCTATCGCTTGTCTCTCCTCTGTAAGAAATTAATTTTTTTTCTTTCTTGTTTTGTTGTTTGTTTTCTCATTATAGGATAAATCATAAATTGTCGATTATGTTTAAGTCTTTTTGTTGTCAAAAGTTTGCTTGTGTTGTCATCACCAATAAAAAGGGGGAATATTGTTGACCCTTAGTTTTGGATGATGACTTTACAAACTTCCTGATGTGTTGATTTGTATATGAGGAACAGTGCTCTAGTCCCGTAGTAGGACCAAGCTTATCTAAGGGTGTTCCATAGTTGGAATAGAGTAAAGCGTGGAGCAAGATGTTCGAGGCAAATATCAACATAAGAGCAACAATAAGACTAAAACTTCTAAGAGTCGATTCATGGTTGGAACGAGTGAAGCTTCAGAGTCGAAGACTTTAAAAGGGAAGACATGAAGACTAAGTCAAGAGTATGTACTTAGGATTTATGTAATAAGTATCTTATATAGCTTAATTAGTATATAATATGAAATTATAAGGAACTCATAAATGCAACAAGTGTTTTGAAAATTATTTAACTAGGAGTTTTTAAGAAAATAAAGTAAATAAATAAAAAAAATAACTTTAATAAAAAACTCTTTTGAGTGCTCATCAAGTAAAAACTGATTTCCACTTTCCTAATTGTTCTCCTAATATTTCTCAAATCACCGACTGACTTTACTTTTAGTTTGTTGAAATGGTCTTTGCTTGTTCATCAAGAAGTGTGAACGTGGGATACTGACTCTACGTGGGTTACTACTTTGCACTTGATTGAGAAATAAGTGGAACTAACCTAGTTAGTCTTCTCTATAAAATGAGGAGTCTTTCTACTTACAAACCACCAACAGAAAACCATATTTCTATCTCTAAATCTTAAGTGTTTTCTAAAAAGTCAGTTGCATACTTAAGTGAGTTCCTAAGTTCCTAAATATCTAAGTTCCTTATAAGTACTAATGTTTATTGCAAAATCGAGTTGTATTTTGGGGTATAAGGGTTGAGTGATCCTTGTAAGACTTAGAGTTAAGTCTGGGAGAGTAGGCTTCGGAGTAGAAACTAGAGAGAGTAGAGTTACAGTAATCAAAGGGGAACACTGTGAGAAACTTGAGTTCGAGAGGAACTCGAGTTATTGAGAGTGATTGTAATCGAGGTATTGCAATTATATAAGGGGTTTGAGGTTTTCTCTCTTTTTTTTTTGGTAAGTAAGAGAGATTGAAATTTCACCAAAAAATCAGCATTTACAACCTAGATTTTTGCTCCTTAGCAGAGAACCAAGGAAACAAAAACCTAACTACACAAGACCACAGTAGGTCTAAACAACCTACAACAATCAGAGTTGCTCAATCCACCTTCTATCTACACTACTACACTTCTTTGGAATACAATAAAGGATTCTATGCTTAACAATGAACTTTGTATGATCTATACATTTATTTACACTCTGAACTTTAAGCGCCCAGTAGGCTTCATTCCTAACTCTCCAAAGTTGATAAGTAGTTGTGTAATCCCCAGTAAATTTATGAATTTTATAAATATGTTTTAACGTATAGTTATTTATATTTAAGTATATTTTAGTATTTAAATGATTTATTTCTTCAAAGGTTGACTATTTGAAAGTCAAAGAAATTATTTTAATGATTTAAGAAAGTCAAATATTTTATTAAGTCATGCTTTGAAAATATTTGAAATGTTTGAAACGTTTTTGGATTTGGAAAAGGAATCCTAAATGGGTTTGAGGAACCCAAACACTTTTAGACTTGGAAAAAGATTTCTAGTTTGAGCCCAATTACCTTTTCCTAAGCCCACAAGGGGAACCTATATAAACCCCCATAAACCCCAAAATTTCCCCACACAATTATATTCTCTCTCCTCCTTCCTCCCACAATTTCGGTTCTCCTATTTCTTTTTCTCTCTCTTCGATTTTCGTCATAGCTCTCCTTCGGCTTTCACTTCTTTACTTCGTCGGCCTACCGCCCCGTCGACCAGTCACCGACCGCCTGAAGCAGTCGTTGGCCAGCCGTCGCTGCCCGTCGGCGTTTCTTCCTCCTCTTTCCTTGCTTTGGTTTGATTACTTTTCTTCCTCCTCAAGTTTTAATCAAAGTTAATGTTTTTTAAGATTTGTTTTTAGTATGATTATGTTTAAAAGCTTTAGTTTGATGATTTATTTATGAATCTAAGTTTATATAATTTATGTATTGAAGAAATAAAAATTCAGATTTGCATATTAGGTTTGAATTGGATTTTTAATTATCAAAGCATGAATTTTTAGGGCTTTAAAGATTGGGAAATCATAGTGGTTTATTATAGTTTATGAAATTGGTTATTTTTATGATTATAACTATGTTTAAATATATTTTAAGGGAGTTATAACTTATAATATATTGCTGGAAATTTAAAGGGAGTATTATTATGGAGTTTTATGATGAGTTTTACCAATTAGTGTAGTAGTACTATACTAGGAGGTTTGATAATCAAGTTTTTATGATGGGAAAAGTTTTTAAACATGTTTAAGAAGGGTTTAAAGTATTTTATTATTGCTGTAAATTCATGAAGGGTTGATTGTGAATTTATATTGGTTGTTTTAGGCGGAGAATTCTCTCGTAGGCGACTTTTAAGACCGATTAAAGTGGCCTCTCAATTTGTCTACACAGGTACGCACATACCTATGTGTTGATTAGATTAGTATCATGATTTTAAGGATGAGAATTATGTAGCATCATGTATCGGAACTATTGTTAGTTCATATGTGATTCCGATTAAAGATAGATTTGCATGTTTTGTGCCGTTGTGTGAAACATGTTGATTATGAGATTTACATTATGTTTGTATGGAAGATTGATGCAAGCATATGGTTGGAAACTTTATTTTATTAATTCACATGGGGGAATTAATATATATATATATATATATATATATATATATATATATATATATATATATATATATATATATATATATATATATATATATATATATATATATATATATTGGTTTGGATCATGATTGATCATTTGTTCCCTTTTGAGTATTTCACTGCTTTATAAGGACCGAGGGCCTTATTTGGTAAGTTGATATTTTATACCTATGAAAGGTAGTTTGGTTGTTGGCTAGGTTCAACAAATATAGGAAGTTTGGATTAAAGTTGGAATTAATCTTGGGTTGTTAAGTTGTGTGATCACTTATCTAATCCTAAGATAAAACTGGAAGTTTATGATTGTTGAATGATTATAATGTTTGTTTTACTTGTGAGTCATAACAAGTAATAACTGGTTAATCATGTAAAGTAGAACTTGGATAGCAATAGCTTTAGACTTGTGCACGTCTGAAGTGTTGAACAATTAGGAGTTGGAGTACATGGTGGAAGCCCATGGCTTTTCCTGGGATCGGATTGATCACCGTATCCTATTTTTATTTTAAAGGTTCCTCGATATCGTAGGTCACGGGAATACGGAGTCGCACCCGTATTTCGTCTTCCAAAGGGTAGGCTAGTTTTAGTTAGACTACTCGATCCATTGACTATTCCATTCAAAGTAATAAGAATGTCGTTATAAAGTTTAGTTCAGTAAAAGTTATCTGCAAGTTATTATATTATTATTTATTCCTACTTACTACTTATTAGTATCATGTTAGGATTGTTTATTTGTTTAGTATGTAGTACTCAGCTTTGCTGATTACGTGCTTTTGTTTGTGTATGTTGATCATGGCTATGCCTTATTGATCCTGCGATGACCCATTTTGGTGAGCAGTTTCTAGGGATCAATAGTGCATTGTCCATCTACTGGTTTGAAGATGATGCATCATTGGGTTCGGGATTGGAAAGCTTGTGTAGTCTATGTATCATACTTTGAGTTTATACTTTTCGTAGTTGGTTTTGGTTTTATGTTTGACTTTGACTTTTTTTGGTTTGACTTTTGAAGTTGACTAAGTTTTATTTATAAAGTTTATTATTATGTTTTCCACTGCAAAATTCTGAATAAGCCAATACGTTTTCACACGGGCGATAATGCTTTGATGATTCTCTAAGTTTTATGTTAAAAAGGTATTTTAGAAAAAAGAGAATTGTCGGGGTGTTACAAAGTGGTATCTAGGAGCTTTAGGTTTTATTGGCCTTTCGTGCCAACTTTAAATTTTTAGGCGCCTAACTAGCTAGTAACTTAAAATGAATTTCTTAGAATTGAGCTCCTACTTATTCATTGTGTTCAAATTACCTTTCGAAAGTTCTTTTTCAAGATTTCAAGTATTATTTTGGTTCGAATTAAATTTTTCAAAGGGTCCGAATTTTTTTTTATTGTGTCCGGATTTTTTTTTATTGAGTTCGAAAATTTCGAACTATAATAGTTAATTTTTTTTATTTCGTTTTTCGGTTCCTTTACAAATTTGAAAATTATTTTAATACTCTAGTTTATTTTATTATTTTATGAGAGATGGGTAGTATAGGAAGGGCATATAGGATAGAAATATTATATGTCTGCATTAAATAGTTAGTTCATCATGATTATATTTTTTTTCCTTGCTAACTGTTTATGTTATTCCTATGCCTCATAATATTGTTGTTATTCTTGCTTATTGTTTATTGTTGGGATTATACGTTAAGTGAGAGTACCAATTGCTTATAGAAGTTATATTTATTTGTTATAGATCTCTAGCCATGTCTGATAGAGAAGATACTAGAGTAGGGAGCTACTACAATTCTATTGTGTTGAGTGATGATGAGAGTGATGGAGATTATGAGTCTGACGGTGACAGCTACAATAGCCTAGAGTTCATTATGTGTAATGTATTAAGAACAGGCACTAGTAGAAAAAACATCAATTGCTCCGGTTAAAACCCGTACAAATGCTCCGTATTTGACCCGTAGCAGACGTCATACGAGCATTTGAACATTTCTCAAATGCTCCGGTTGAAAACCGGAGCATTTGGTCTGTCAAATGCTCCGGTTGTGTTAAAAACCGGAGCATTTGATGAATTTTATATGCTCAAATTGGGTCAAATGCTCCGGTTGGTAGGAAAAAACCGGAGCATTTGGTCACAAGTGCTCCGGTTTTTTCCTTACAACCGGAGCATTTGCTGTATTTTTAATTTTAAAAAAATGGCTGTTGTTGCTGTAGAACAACAAGCAACAAGAAGCATACAACCGGCAGGTAGCCCAACATCACACAACTAAGCTAGGTAGCACCATAGCAGTGCCACATTACACTTTACACTGCCAGCTAGCATACACAACCAGCTAGCAGCAGCCAAAAAAACTAAATTAAATATTATATATTCCGTACACTACAAATTAAATAAATAAAAAAATTATTAACCATGATTAAATAGAATCAAAGTACATGAAGTATGTAATACCACTATAATCATTTGTTCCTTAACTACATATATACAAATAAAGGAAACGATCTTAGGAGCAAAATCTTCAAAACACCATCTTAACACACCAAATAAGTCAACTTCAAAACACCATCTAAAAATAACAAGTAAATTAATAATTTGGCTAAAATATAAGAAAATGCAACGGAACTAACAAATTAACCAAAGAGAATGAGTCTTGCATAAATTATATCATATACATGCTCATATAATCGAATTAATAATTAACGGGAAAGAGGATACCAATTATAAATGTCCTCCCACTGAAAATCATTAGATTTGACAACCTTAGGTACCGTAAACATGCCATTGAAGCTAAAACTGCCATTATATATTAATCATAGCACTGATAACTCCAGGACTTAGAAATATAAATAAGCAATCAACCTAATCAGCTACAAACAACACTAAAACATGGCATTTACAATTCCAATATACTAACAAGACCAATTCGCCCATAATAAGAAGAAAAACTAAGTAGAAACATGGGCCGAACAAGCAAATACTGGTCCTCAAGAAATCAAATGTAAGATTAAAAATAAGAGCAATTGGATGTTTTAAGAAGTGACCTTTAGTCCAATTTACAACTAAACAGTCAAAACTCACACCCAATTTTCACTTAAACCATTAAAATTCACACATCCAATGTTCAAATAATTATATAAACCATCAAAGAGAGAGAAATAAAGAGTACCTCATAATCAATTCATGAAAAGTATACTAGCAGAGGCAATATCCCTTTAAGACTTGTAGAATGTACAGTATCATTTCGTCAGAAAGCACAGTAGGGAAAGCCTTTCCCAGGTCTTGTACAGATAAAAATAACTAGCATCCCCAGGATGCTTCTGGATGGAGTTGGCATCCTTAAGTTCTGGAAGATATGGCAGGGATTCCACATCTTTCATATTCTTAATCCCATCATCTTGAAGAATAGATTTATCACCAATAACGTAACTACAGAGCAAAATTGAAGTTCATAATCTACAAAATATATGTCCACAAAATTAGGGCCACCATAAAACATAAAAAAATACAGTGAGTATATACCTGTTAAGATCAGGTTGGGGGAAAATAAACAAGCATACGTTGCAAAAGAAGAGAAGCAGCCTTCTGTCACGTGCAATTAGGACAACATTTGGCCCTGCATCAAAAGTGTAAGATCCAATGAATAAGTGAAAAAAGAAACAATGTCTTAACCCAGTGAAAGAAAAAACACACCAAAAAGAAGCGCATTAGATACAAACTAAATTAGGAACAATATGGGAATGCCAAATAAGAATATGAATGACATTAAAAATGAAAAATTGGTTCATCAACTAGATTCCTAACAGCGGAGGCAAAATTTTCAGAACAGGCGAGTGGCAAAGCTGTCCTTGGCTTCAGCCACTTTTACATCATCTTCATCCAAAGCACAAGAAGCCGGAAGATATATAAGCCACTTTTCCACTAGTGAAGGGACAGAGGCAACCTATATAATATATAAGTAAGCAGGAAGATATATTAAGTATTAACTAAATCTAATCCAAAATGGTTCACAGATGCACACAGAGTTACTTATCATCAATGTACACTATAAGAGCTGTCAGATGTGCCCCGAAAAAGAAAGAGCATCTAGTCATTCTCCCATATTTAATTGCAAAAAATCACCAAAACTAGTCATAGTTCACACAAAACTACTACCAAGTTTCTAATTTGATGTAAGTCATACTAAAAGCATCCTACTAACTTTGAATTTGAGAAATGATTGAGGAAATTAATTAAATTAAACCCTAGAATTATTTAGAGTAATTCAGAAAACCCTAGAAATTATGATAAAATAGAACCTGAAGGAGTTAGGGAAATTGAAGAAACAACGAATTCGAACCTGAAGGAGTGCGGCGAACTGATTCGAGTCTGGCAGACCTGCGCGAGCGAATTCGAACCTGAAGGAGTTGGTCCATTATTAGATAGTCCATTATTTAGATAGGCTGAGAGGAGAGTAAGAACTATGACAGTTTCCTATATTCAGAGATAGCCACATCTGAGTTGGTCGGATACTTCAATAAGTACCTTATGTTCCTACTCTGTAGAGAATAGAAGTGGATGTAATTTGTTTTCAGCAGGCAGGGCTAGTTTCAGCTCCGTGTCACATTGATCAAAAGAAAGTGACGCCAAGTTCTTTGTAATATTTGCTTGACATATATGAAAAAGCTCCAGATGCCTGCAGATCAGATGAATTACATCCCTGCATCAAAATATACGTACTATATATACTCTGTTAATTAGATTTGAGCGAGTATCTCGTGCCTCAATTTGTGAAGAAACGAATGGTTCTAAACATTTGTAGTGACTGCAATATGAGCTTGAAGGGTAAATTTTGATGGTTTAAATACATATAATGACTTCAATACAAATGTGCAGATAACATAATATACTATTATGACAATCTATGATGTATATCATAGTATGATTCTATAAAATGCATTGTGTATTCGTGTAAAATGGCTTTTCACATATTGGCAACGCGAAAATCAGTCAAAAATTCATAGAATTTTTTTCACTCTAAATCACTTGGCAAAAGAATCCCGTAAGCTGAAACCAACCACCTAGAATGAATGAACATTAGTGTGCTAGAATGATAAATCTACCAGATTGTACCCCAACCAAAACAAAGTGGTCAACTCCGACCCATGTAGAAAATAAGTTAGACAGATAACCACTTAAATAGCTTGATCAAAAGCTTATAAGTCAAAATCTTACTCATTGTAGATTTGTTGAAGTACTAGACATCTGCATGATCAAGTAAATCATATAACTGATTTATCATAGAAATTAAATCATCTGTACACTTTGTTACTACACAATATTGCTCATATATTGTATTCTAGGAATATAAAGACAATAATATGCTGTAAGTCTGTAAATGGGATATCACAACATGACTTAAAGGAAAGAACCGTTAGTCGCTTTTGCACATGAACAGAAAACGATAAATGTGTTAGTTATTAAGATTCTATCGTGAGAAACCAAATGGCTTTATTATAAAAATTCCTTAATTTAGCAAAGATCAACACATGGGACGTATTGGCTGCATGACATGCTGAAGTTTTAGAAATAGAAACAACCACCACAATTCACTCAACTCATAGGAAACGACATACAAGTATCCGATCCGGCATAAAATGTTAGCAACATGGCATGGTAACGCTCGCTACCCGACAAACATTAATTGATACACTGAACACAAATACATACACACTTGGACATCAATCCAAGTAAATCAAGCACCATTATGCATTCACGTAAGTAAGCGATGCATGCAAACATGCACGAATTAGCAACTATACATCTCAAGACCTAAATAACCATGAATAACACCCGCTTATAGGCAATCTATATCCACGAATCATGCTTGTTTTAAACTTACAACCTCTTATGATCACATTCTCATTGGGCACATTCTCAGTACGGAAAACCGCATTTTCATTGGGTACATTCTCAGTACGAAAAACCAGAAAAGGTAAGAAATGAGTATATATATATAACCAAGTTAAGTCAAATACACCTATAAGGAAATAAATCATTCATAATTCTCACCACAAAAGACATCAGGAGGTTCATCAATCAGTTGTGGCTTCCATTCCTCCATGATCTTTCTTGGGACAGCCATTTGATCCTCCACAAACTCCTCGGTTCTCTTCCCTGCATGATGATCCATCACCGTCACCAAATTCTCTTTTGCCACGATTTCCATGCTTGGCTGAGCCCCGACGATACTGTATCTTCCCTGTAAAACCCAAAGATACTACATATAACTCCACAGTCCACTAGAAATATCATCACCTTTCCCCTTGATTTATTTATTTTTACTAGTAAAACTCAAAACTATGGGAAAACGACTCCAAGCAACACTTCTTTCGTAAGTTCTTACTGAAAAATAATTAAATAAGTACATAAATAAAACAAAAATAAAAAAAATCAACAACAAAATTAAAAGATAGAGAATGATTCATACAACATGAGGGTTCTTAAACCCTAGCTCAACAACCTCAAACAAAAATCTCGGAGCTTCTCTATCATCTTCCTTCACTAAACAACGATAAGCAAGTACAGGAGTCAAATGATCGGAGAAAATACAATGATATAACGGAATTAAATTCCCGTTTTTCGCTGCTTCAACGAACTCCGATGAATTTTTCACTGCAAATTTTCAAAAATTTACTCAAAATCAGTCAAAATTATCACAAACAAACATAAATTAATCAACATTCAATCGATGAATTGAAAGAGTACCGAGAGAAGGAGCGGAAACAGCAGAGCAGTTGAAAGAGCAGTAAGGAGAGAGAGTGAGAGAGGTGTGTCGTTACACCATGTTGCACCTTGGCTATCAATCGTCCCATCCTCGCCTACAACCAATCATATGTTCAGTATATAGAGGAGAACAGAAAAAACAGAATAAAGTTTAAGCATATTGTATACAACAATGGACTGAGAATGGCCTCTTGCCCTCTTCACATGTTTAAGCCGCTTATATGTAGGGTTCAATACATCTAGCTGTCCACATCCAGAATTTCTATACTAAAATCCTTAATAGGTAATCGTTCTATACCAGAAAAAGGTGAATACTGAAAGCATACAATAGGATTGTAAACTATGGTCAAGTGATAAAAGCACCGGAGTAGTGTGTATTACCAAGCAACTAAGGATGAAAACAAAGCTTAAAACCAAAAATCACATGAGAAAGAGAGAAACCAAAGGAAAAATGAATCCTAAAGCACCTTACACCAAAATTCTCGTCCAGAATAACACAATTTATACAAGTAATGATGAAACTAAGAGTTCAAGCAACAACTATCTCGTATCTTAGCATCTAGAATATGCTCAAATTAGCAATTTGCACTCAATGCCACAAACAAAAACTCCCAAAAATGCAAAAAGAACCATCCCAACAAACTTTCGGTAGCATAATGCAAGCACAATCACATTACGACAACAGTCGACACCTCAACTGACGAAACAAATCAAAAACCAAACCAAATAGAACAAAAATTAAATTCCCCCAACCTGAAATTTCGAAACTTGCCGACGAAGCTTAGGTCTTTGAGCCAAGATGCAGAATTTCGACCATAAAGTCGGGTGTTGAACGCTGGCGCAGCTTCTAGGGTAGAAAACTATCTACAACATGATGGAGAAGGACAAGGAAACCTAGAAATTGAAGGAAGACTTCGAGAAATGATTAAATAATCTAATTAGATTAAACCCTAGTATTATCTCGAGTAATTCAGAAAAACCTTGAAATTAGGAGAAAATAAAACCTGAAGGCGTTTGGAGGTTGAAGAAACAGGTACGGATTGAGTGAGGTCGAAGCCTTGTGATTCGACGGTGCCGTTAATGGCGAGAATTAAGCAAGGGACGGAGGGAGGGAAGACGTCTTGTGATTTCAGTGAGACGACGGGGAATCGAACTGCAGCGGAATTGAGCAAGGGACGGAGGGAGCACAAGGAGCCAAACGGAGGGAGGGAGGGACGACGGGGAGGGAAGGACGGCTGAGGGACAACGACGGAGGTGTTTAGTGCGAAGGTTTCAATTGAGAGGGAAATAATGAAGAATTGATAGGATAAGGGAGACAGCACAGGTAGGGACTGGGGGAGCGCGCAAAAAATAACTCGAAAATTATAAGAGGGGAAACAACCCAAATGCTTGGGTTGACCAACCGGAGCACTTATTCACAAATGCTCGGGTTGATTAATCAGCCGGAGCATTTGCCATCAAATGCTCCGGTTGATTAATCAACCCAAGCATTTGTGAATTTTTTAAATTAATTTTTTTACAAATGCTCGGGTTGATTAGTCAACCGGAGCATTTGATAAGTAGCAAAAGCAGTTTTTTCCACTAGTGAGGCATGCCTGATAGTGATGATGAGGTTCTTCATGAGTTTGACCGTGCTAGAGGACATACCAGAAGTGATATCTACCATGTTGTTTTGAGACCCGAGAGTGATTCTGAGTCAGAAGAGGACGAGCCTCAATCTAAAAGGTTACGAAGATCCACGAGATTTAGAAGATATGTTTATTATAATACTGAGGACATTGATGAATTTGAAGATGAGGTTTTCACTCCAGAAAACTACAAGGAATCAAAGGATAAGACTGACGATGTTTTACCTTAGATTATTCACCTATTTATTTATGCTTTAAGAATAATGTTGGATAATTCGTCCAGTAGTGGTTTAAATTTATTTCATAGTACCTTTATTTTGTTTTAAAAAAAGTACAATATTATGGTTCATAAAATTGTGACTAGCATCTTTTGAAGAATAAAAGTCAAATATTTAGTTATCCAAGTGAGCAAGAATTTATTTTAGCACGCGAATGGGAATATTTTTATTTATTTGTTATGATTGAATTTTTATTCATTGATCCTCAATTGTGTGTTCTTGATGCAAATATTTTCATGGATGATTGATGATGATTATTCTGTGATATGGTTGTAACTTCATGAGAAATTGTTTGTTGATGCGATCTTTATGGTCAAATCAAATGTTGCCTTCCTAGAGAATGGCATGTAAGTTATGTATTGAAACCTAAAGTAGAGTACGTTAATTTCAGGCCGCACAGTAGAATGGCTAACAACGGTAACGATTTAGCTGCTGCTATTCACCTTTTGGCGAAGAAACTGACTCAGGAAAGAGCTGAGCGTCCCGATTCTACTGGGGACATGTTTGAGAGACTAGCCAAGGTTAAACCACCATACTTTAAGGGGCAAGGTAATCCTACCTTCTTAGAGAGTTGGATTAGGGAGTTTGAGAAAATCTTTGGGGCTGTGAACTGTCCTGAGGGTATGAAACTAGGTCAAGTTGTACTGTACCTAAAAGACGAGGCTGATTTGTGGTGGAGAGAAAATGGGGCTAAACTGAGTGCTGTTGAGGGATTCAATTGGGATTCTTTTGTTACTGTCTTGAGAGGGAAGTTTTACCCTGCTTTCATGAGGAAATAAAAAGCCCAAGAGTTTATCAACCTTAGGATGGGGAGTATGACCATCTCTGAGTACTATAGCAAATTCATAGCACTGTCGAGGTTTGAACCTGAGGTAGTAGCCACTCAGGAATTAAAGGCTCAAAGGTTTGACTGAGGAAATCCAGCTGGGGTTAGGTGGTGAAACTTTTTCATCTCTAGATATTGTGTATGGAAGAGCAGCCCACATTTATGGTCTTTAGTCAAGACGTGATAAGAAGAATGCTGTAGTGGGTGAGAAAAGAAAGGATTTCAATGCTGGGGGAAATCAAGGGAATTTCAAGAAGAACAGGAATGGGAATGGGAATTTCCAAGGGAGAAATAATCAGGGCTACAACAATAAGGGCCAATCTGAGAGAGTGTACCACTGTAAGAAGTGCAGTAATAACCACCCTGGTAGAGACTGCAAGGGAGACTTAGTGACTTGTAACTACTGCCAGAAGAAAGACCATAGGGAGTATGAGTGCTTTACTAAGCATAAGAAAGAGCAAAATGGCAATGGGAGTGGTAACCAGGTGAGGTTTGGGTTCAACCAGCCGGAAAATGAAGGTTCGAAGCCTGTAGGGGCACAGAACAACCAAGGGAGCTACAATAAGCCTGCTAGTGAGAGCAACAACAACCAGAACAAGGCTTCGGGTAAACTATTTGTGATGAGTCGCAATGAAGCTGAACGATCTGCCGACGTAGTTTCTGGTACTTTTTCTATTAACTCCACGCTAGTTAAAGCGTTATTTGATTCAGGGGCGACTTATTCTTTTGTTTCGTCATCTGTTATTAAAAGTCTGGGGTTGGTAGATTTTGAGGTGATTGATTTGCCTGTTAGTATACCTACTGGTGAGACCATAAGGTGTACCAAGTTGTTTAGAGAATTGCCTCTGACGATAGAAGACTGTGTTTTTCCTTCTGATTTGATAGAGTTTAATCTGGGAGACCTAGATGTAATTTTGGGGATGGATTGATTAGGTTTCTACAAGGCCAAGATAGACTGTGAAGTTCAGAAAGTAGTGTTGAGAAACCCTTTGGGGAAGTTGACCTCATATAGACGTTTTGGGAAGCCCAAGAACTTTGGGGTTATTTTTACGATGCAAGTGAGGAAGTTGATGAAGAAGGGGTGTGAGCTATTTTTCTGTAGTGTGCAATATGTGAGTAATGAAGTTAGTTGGAGTGAAGATCGAGGATGTTCCAATTGTGAATGAGTTTATGGATGTGTTTTCGAGTGAGATTTCGGGTATGCCGCCTGCTAGAGCGGTTGAGTTTACCATAGACTTAGTTCCTGGAACTATATCTAAAGCACCGTATAGAATGGCACCTCTTGAGAAGAGTGAATTGAAGACGCAATTGCAAGAGCTGTTCGAAAAGGGTTATATTAGGCCTAGTGCATCACCGTGGGGAGCTCCTGTGTTGTTTGTTAAGAAGAAAGATGGGAGTATGAGGTTGTGTATTGATTATAGGGAGTTGAATAATGTAACCATCAAGAATAAGTATCCTTTGCCTAGGATAGATGACCTATTCGACCAATTGAATGGAGCGAGCGTGTTCTCGAAGAATAATTTGCGTTCGGGGTATCACCAGTTGAGGGTAGCTGATAAGGATATACCTAAGACTGCGTTTAGGACTTGTCATGGTCATTATGAGTTTACTGTAATGTCGTTTGGGTTAACCAATGCACCTGCCATATTTATGGACTTGATGAATAGGATTTTCCATGAGTTCTTAGATAAGTTCGTTGTGGTATTCATTGATGATATCCTGATTTATTCAAAGAGTGAAAAAGAGCATGATGAACACTTGAGGATTATATTGGAGACGCTTAGGAAGAATCAATTGTATGCCAAGTTCTCTAAGTGTGAGTTTCGTTTGGAGAAAGTAGCATTTTTTTGTCACTATGTGTCTAAGGAAGGTGTCTCTGTAGATCCTGCTAAGATTCAAGCTGTGAGTGAGTGGCCTACTCCAAAGAATGTGTTAGATATCCGAAGTTTCCTAGGTCTAGCTGGCTATTATAGGAGATTTGTGAGAGATTTCTCGAAGATAGCGAGGCCAATGACCAATTTGATGAAAAAGGAGTCAAAATTCGAGTGGAGTGAGAAGCGTGAGGAAGCTTTTCAGATTTTAAAAGAGCGTTTGACCTCCGCACCTGTTTTGACCCTGCCTGATGGGAATGAGGGATTTGAGGTGTATAGTGATGCTTCAAAGAATGGTTTGGGATGTGTGTTGCAGCATAATGGGAAGGTGATCGCGTATGCATAGCGTCAGTTAAAACCTTATGAGGATTGAACCTTTATGGGGCAACCTGCAAGATCTAAACTGACCATAAAAGTTTGAAGTACATTTTCACCCAGTAAGACCTCAATATGAGGCAGAGAAGATTGTTAGAGTTGATAAAGGATTATGACCTAGACATCCAATACCATGAGGGGAAAGCGAATGTAGTTGATGATGCGTTGAGTAGGAAATCGAGTCATAGCATGAATGCCTTGGTAGTTCCTGAGGAATTGTGTCGAGATATGCAAAGACTAAGCCTAGAAATCTTAAATCCTGGGGAGATCGAGGCAAGATTGAGTGCTTTGTCATTGGGGGTTGTCCGTTTTTCGATGAGATCAAAGAGGGTCAAGTTGGGGATGAGCACCTAGAGAAGATTAAGGAAAAGATGAAGCAAGGTAAGGAAGTTGATTTTTAGATCCATGATGATGGTAGTCTGAGGTTTAAGGGAAGGTGGTGTGTACCACAAAAATGTGATGAGCTTAAGAGGCGACTTATGGATGAGGGGCATAATACTCCATATTCTGTGCACCCTGGGGGTGACAAGCTGTATAAGGACCTTAAGCAGATCTATTGGTGGCCAAACATGAAGCGTGAGGTTGTCGAGTTCGTGTCTAAGTTTCTAACCTGTCAGAAAGTCAAGATAGATCATAAGAGACCCATGGGGAAGGTTCAATCCTTAGAGGTTCCTGGATGGAAGTGGGATTCCATTTCGATGGATTTCGTGACTGCTTTGCCTAGGACAAGGAATGGCAATGATACTATTTGGGTTATTGTGGACCGTCTGACGAAGTCGGTCGTGTTCATTCCAATTAAAGAGACATGGAAGAAGAATCAACTTGCCAAGACGTATATTAAGCATGTAGTGAGATTGCATGGGGTTCCAACCGATATTATTTCAGACCGTGATTCGAGATCTCTCGAAATTTTGGCAAAAGGTCCAGTTGAATCTTGGGACAACATTGAAGATGAGTACTGCCTTTCACCCTGCGACCGATGGTCAGACTAAGAGGACTAACCAAACTATGGAAGACATGTTGAGAGCGTGCGCTATTGACTTTCAGGGTAGTTGGGAAGACCAATTAGATTTGATTGAGTTTTCGTACAACAATAGTTATCATGCGAGTATTAAGATGGCACCTTTTGAGGCATTGTATGGAAGGAAGTGTAGAGCTCCCATTTGCTGGAATGATTTTAGTGAGAATATAGTATTGCGGACAAAATTCATTGAGGAGACCGTCAAGAATGCGAAGTTGATTCACTAGTGGAAAAAACGCTATATGTCACAACAAAACCGCTGCGGTCCTTAAGAGAACCGCAGCGGAAAATCGTCGAAAATTTGGGTGGGAAAAATGGCCTAACAAACCGTTGCGGTCTTCATAAAACCGTAACGGTTAACAGTTAACCGATGCGGTTCGCTATTAACCGTTGCGGTTTTATGAACCGCAGCGGTTTATTTTGTTTTTTTTTCGCGTCAAAGAGGCCTGGCTCCCTCTCATCACTGTTAACTCCCTCCTTCGTCCTTCCTTTCAAAAAAACGACTCCCTCCTTCGACATTTCACGCAAGGGTTCACCACCACCACTGCCACCACTATGTTCCACCACCACCACTGGGTTCCACCTTCCCCCGACCCCGACGACCACCAGCTACTGCGTCCTCCTCTCCAATTTAGTGGGTTTCAACCACAAACCCCACATGCTGTGTCCTCCTCCGTGGCTGCACCTGCGTCGTCCTCCGTGGCTGCACCACCACCGCCGCACCTCCACCGTTCCTAAACACCTACATTCCTTCTCTACCTCTTCTTAGGTACCTACATTCCTTCTCTACCTCTACCTCCACCATTCCTTCTCATATTTGAAGCTTCAAGTTTATAATTAATTGTTCTTTTATGAATAATTGTTAATGAAATTAGGTTGTATAATAGTTAAAGGGTGTAAATTTGATTGATTTGAGTTAATTATTTTATTTAAAGTAGTTAGTTTGATTTTTAGGTTAAAAAAACTAGGGCTTTGTTGTGGTTGCTATTTTTGTGGTTGTTGTAGGTAGTAGCTATTGTTGTTGTTGTTGTTGTTGTTGTTGTTGTTGTTGTTGTTGTTGATGTTGTTGTTGTTGTTGTTGTTGTTGTTGTTGTTGTTGTTGTTGTTGTTGTTGTTGTTGTTGTTGTTGTTGTTGTTGTTGTTGTTGTTGTTGTTGTTGTTGTTGTTGTTGTTGTTGTAGTTGTAGTTGTAGTACTTACTAACTAGTTAGGTTTGAACTTTAAACGTTATTGTTGATTATTGGTTTAGATATTTAGTTTAGTTTAGCTTAGTTTAGTTTAGTTTTGTTTGAATTGCTAATTTATACTAATGTTAACTTTTAAACTTTGTTGTTGATTATTGAAGCTAGCTAGGGATGGAGTGTTGAGCTCGATTTCCCTATTCACAACCTTGATATTGGTATGTTATCACTCATATTTAACTTTCTTTCATAGTAAATTAGTTTATATATATGTGCAAATGTGTATATATTTATCGTTGAATTGAGATTAGATGTAAAATGTTTTGTTGTTTTTAAAAACCTATGTTTGCATCATCATATCATATGCCTAGATACCCGTTCGAGACTTACTCATTAGGAGTAAGTCTTGAATAGTCCTCGGTTTGGGACTGTTCTTAGATGTTTTATCTCACTTAGGTGATGAATGTATGTCTTTAGTTCGATTCTAGAGGAAAATCTTGGCTCATCGTTTCCCTACTTTTGTTCTCTGGGTACATATGTAGATATAAATAACTATATATCTACATCGTGTACTTGGAGAACTGTAGGGAAATGCTGCCGGATTTTCCGTAGATTCGAACTGAAGGCAATACATTCACTAGTGAGATTAGACATCTAAGGATGGGTTAGTTTGGAGTGATAAGGACCCTTGGAAAGCATGCCTAATTTCATTAAATATATATCGTGTATAAACTCGAATAATGTAGTGAAATTCGTCATTGACATGGGGTACTTGTTGCTTGTGTTTAATTAGAGCTAGGTTTGGTTGAAATGAATCGTGCATGGATGTATGGTAGTCGTGACACGTGTGAATTCGTGGATGGGGTCTTTGAATTTTGTGATGCTGCATTAAGTCATCAGGCTGCAAAGGGAACCGAGGGGTTTTATTGTCCTTGTGTTGATTGTGGTAATGTTAGCATCGTTAGTAGCATTGAGTCACTTAGGGAGCATATCTTTCGTCGCGGGTTTAGACAAGACTACTATGTATGGGTTTGGCACGGTGAGGAGGGTATGTATGATGGTCGAAATGCCATTGTTAACGATGTGCATGAAGAAGGTGAGTTTGATGTCATTGAGAATGACAACATCGAGGATGAATATGAGGATATTCAAGTAGAAGATGATGATGATGAAGTGTCTGGAAAAGGAAAAGGAAAGGGAAAAGAAAAGGAACAGGAAGAAGGGTCACCTGCAGGAATTGAAAGAAAAGGAAAGAAAACGGTGAAGGATGATGATAGGAACTATTTACCTCCGGCTTGCTACACTCTATCTAGAGCTGAGAAGCGTCTTTTTTGCGAGTGTTTGTACAACATTAAGGTTCCATCAGGGTACTCATCGAACATGAAAAGATTTGTTACCTTAGACGGTGAGTTGAAATTATCGAGCATGAAGTCTCATGATTGTCATGTAATGATGCAAGTATTCTTACCGATTGCAATTCGAGGGATATTGCCGAAACACGTGAGACATACCATAACGGAGCCGTGTTCTTTTTTCAATACTATATGTAGCAAAACGTTACAACCCTCGAAGCTTGATGCTCTGCGAGCTAGCGTGATACGTACTTTGTGCAAGTTTGAGATGTACTTCCCACCTGCTTTCTTCGACATTATGGTCCATTTGGTAGTACATCTAGTTCGAGAAATTAAGCTATGTGGTCCGGTGTTTTTGAGGTGGTGCTATCCCTTTGAGAGACATATGGGCTCTTTGAAAGATAAAGTAAGGAATCCAGCGCAACCAGAAGGAAGTATAATTCAGGGGGATTGTGAGTGAAGAGGTCGGTAATTTTGTGGCTGAGTTCTTAACTAATGTTGATCCTATTGGACTTCCTACATATCGACACGAGGGCAGACTCGCGGGTAAAGGTACACTTGGCTCCAAAATGATAGTACCTCCTGTTGAAAGGCACATACAAGCACACTTATTTGTATTGCAGCATATGGTACAGGTGCATCCGTACTTGGATGAGCATTTGGAGGAGTTGCATGACCAGATTCCAGGTAAAGGGACTAGAGCATTGATGTAGTTGCATAATAAGACGTTTATTGATTGGTTCCATAACCGAATAATGCGTGAAGTAGATTCCAATGTTTCTGAACTCTGAAGTGGCTAGCATTTGGTCCTCGAGAAGCTGTGCACTCCTATGAGGGTTATGATGTTAACGGATATACGTATTGGACAGATCATCAAGATCAAAAGTCAAGATCTCTCTAGAATAGTGGTGTTTCAGTAGAGGCATCATCTACACAATATGCAAGTGCCAAAGACAAGTCTCCTATTGATGCTAGATTGTTATACTATGGACGAATTCAAGATATATGGGAGCTTGACTACTCTGGTTTCACGGTCTGCTTATTTCGATGCAAGTGGGTTGAGTATAACCGACGTTACATAAGAAAAGATGACCCTTGTGGATTTACTCTTGTAGACTTGGGTCGGTTGCGTGATAGTGAAGAGCCATTCGTGCTTGCATCACAAGTTAAGCAAGTATTCTACGTAACTGACCCTTCTGATAACAAGTGGTCAATTGTTGTTCCGGGAAAAAGAAGTATACTCGGAGTTGGTGATGTTGAGGATGAGGAGGAGTATGATGCGTTTGAAGACACCCCGCCCTTCACCATTCCCAACTCCGATGTCACTGATGCGAAGTTAGCGACATGTTACATGCGTGCAGATCACGGGGAAGGGATAATGGTTGATACTTCAAATGAAGGTGGCAAAAGTAAACAATAGGCTCGACTTCTTTGGTTCCAATTTCGGCTTTCGGCTTTGCAATGTCATTTTACTTTATTTTTCACTTTTAGCCGCATGTAGTGTCATGTATAGTTCTTATTACTGTATATATATGTATTTCAATCAACTAAACTCGCTTCACATGTATTGAAACCCATTTTGGGTAAGTGAATGTCATTTCGGGCCAATTTCGGCTTTTCAACCTTAATTAACTTAATTTCTCGCTTTTAGCCGCATGTTACGTCATGTATAGTTCTTATTAGTATATATATATATATGTATTACAATCAACTAAACTCGCTTCACATGTATTGAAACCCATTTTGGGTAAGTGAATGTCATTTCGGGCCAATTTCGGCTTTTCAACCTCAATTAACTTAATTTCTCGCTTTTAGCCGCATGTTAGGTCATGTATAGTTCTTATTAGTATATATATATGTATTACAATCAACTAAACTCGCTTCACATGTATTGAAACCCATTTTGGGTAAGTGAATGTCATTTCGGGCTAATTTCGGCTTTTCAACCTCAATTAACTTAATTTCTCGCTTTTTGCCGCATGTTAGGTCATGTATAGTTCTTATTAGTATATATATATGTATTACAATCAACTAAACTCGCTTCACATGTATTTAAACCCATTTTGGTTAAGTGAATTTCATTTCGGGCTAATGTCGGCTTATCAAACTCAATTAACATAATTTCTCGCTTTTTGCGGCATGTTAGGTCATGTATAATTCTTATTAGTATATATATATGTATTACAATCAACTAAACTCGCTTCATATGTATTGAAACCCATTTTGGGTAAGTGAATGTCATTTCGGGCCAATTTCGGCTTTTCAACCTCAATTAACTTAATTTCTCGCTTTTAGCCGCATGTTAGGTCATGTATAGTTCCAATTACTATATATATATATGTATTACAATCAACTAAATTCGCTTCACTTGTATTGAAACCCATTTTGGGTAAGTGAATATCATTTCGGGCCAATTTCGGCTTTTCAACCTCAATTAACTTAATTTCTCGCTTTTAGCCGCATGTTAGGTCATGTATAGTTCTTATTATATATATATATGTATTACAATCAACTAAACTCGCTTCACATGTATTGAAACCCATTTTGGGTAAGTGAATGTCATTTCGGGCTAATTTCGGCTTTTCAACCTCAATTAACTTAATTTCTCGCTTTTTGCCGCATGTTAGGTCATGTATAGTTCTTATTAGTATATATATATGTATTACAATCAACTAAACTCGCTTCACATGTATTTAAACCCATTTTGGTTAAGTGAATTTCATTTCGGGCTAATGTCGGCTTATCAACCTCAATTAACATAATTTCTCGCTTTTTGCCGCATGTTAGGTCATGTATAATTCTTATTAGTATATATATATGTATTACAATCAACTAAACTCGCTTCACATGTATTGAAACCCATTTTGGGTAAGTGAATGTCATTTCGGGCCAATTTCGGCTTTTCAACCTCAATTAACTTAATTTCTCGCTTTTAGCCGCATGTTAGGTCATGTATAGTTCCAATTACTATATATATATATGTATTACAATCAACTAAATTCGCTTCACTTGTATTGAAACCCATTTTGGGTAAGTGAATATCATTTCGGGCCAATTTCGGCTTTTCAACCTCAATTAACTTAATTTCTCGCTTTTAGCCGCATGTTAGGTCATGTATATTTCTTATTAGTGTATATATATATATATATATATATATATATATATATATATATATATATATATATATGCATTTCAATCATCTAAACTCGCTTCACATGTATTGAAACCCATTTTGGGTAAGTGAATGTCATTTCGGGCCAATTTCGGCTTTTCAAGCTCAATTAACTTAATTTCTCGCTTTTAGCCGCATGTTAGGTCATGTATAGTTCTTATTAGTATATATATAAGTATTACAATCAACTAAACTCGCTTCACATGTATTGAAACCCATTTTGGGTAAGTGAATGTCATTTCGGACGAATTTCGGCTTTTCAACCTCAATTAACTTAATTTCTCGCTTTTTGCCGCATGTTAGGTCATGTATAGTTCTTATTAGTATATATATATGTATTACAATCAACTAAACTCGCTTCACATGTATTGAAACCCATTTTGGGTAAGTGAATGTCATTTCGGGCCAATTTCGGCTTATCAACCTCAATTAACTTAATTTCTCGCTTTTTGCCGCATGTTAGGTCATGTATAGTTCTTATTAGTTTATATATATATATATATGTATTACAATCAACTAAACTCCCTTCACATGTATTGAAACCCATTTTGGGTATGTGAATGTCATTTCGGGCCAATTTCGGCTTTTCAACCTCAATTAAATTAATATCTTGCTTTTAGCCGCATGTTAGGTCATGTATAGTTCCAATTACTATATATATATGTATTACAATCAACTAAATTCGCTTCACATGTATTGAAACCCATTTTGGGTAAGTGAATGTCATTTCGGGCTAATTTCGGCTTTTCAACCTCAATTAACTTAGTTTCTCGCTTTTAGCCGCATGTTAGGTCATGTATAGTTCTTATTAGTATATATATATGTATTACAATCAACAAAACTCGCTTCACATGTATTAAAACCCATTTTGGGTAAGTGAATGTCATTTCGGGCCTATTAGAGTCACTTGAAGTCGGGTCACATGATTTGAAAACCGAATTGGGTAGATGAATGTCGTTTAGGGTGTAATTATGGATTGTTTTGGGGGGGGAGGGGAGTGTGCAAGGGGTGTCTGTGTGCAAGCGGGGTGGGACAATGAAGGGGGGGCGTGAAGGGGGGCCTGTGCGGGGGCAAGTGAAGGGGAGCCGTGGCGGGAGGGCGCTTCGGGGGGGGGAGTGTGCGGTTCGGGGGGAGTGCAGCGAGGGTGGGGCCGTGTAGGGGGCGATCAAGGGGGCAGTGAAGGGGTGGGGGGAGTGCGGGGTAGGGCGGTTCGGGGGAGGAGTGCGCGTTCGGGGGGAGTGTGCGGCGAGGGTGGGGGTGTGCAGGGGGCAGTGAAGGGGTGGGGGGAGTGCGGGGTGGGGCGGTTCGGGGGGAGTGTGCGGTTTAGGGGGAGTGTGCGGCGAGGGTGGGGCAGGCGGGGGGGCGCATCAAGGGGAGCAAGTGAAGGGGTGGGGGAAGTGAAGGAGGTGAGGGATGTGCGGGGGGGGAGTGAAAGGGGGGCAGGTGTGCGGGGGTCGGGTGCGGGGGGTCAGCGGGGGGGTAGTGAAGGGGGGGGTGCGGGGGGGCAGGAAGTGTGCGGCGAGGGTGGGGTTGTGCGGGGGGCGGTGAAGGGGTGGGGGGAGTGCAGGGGGTGGGGGTCAGTGTGGGGGGATTTCTAATCATATGTTTGTTTAATCTTACATGTTTCTAATATCGTTTTTTAAAATTTCAGGAGTTTCAAACATGGTCCGAGATGATGTGATTGTGGAGGAAGAAACCGATGATGATTATGATAAGTCATTGGATGATGATGATGAGTATGATGCGGAGAAGGAGAACGATAAAGGTGACCCGGAAGACATAGCGCATGATGAGGAGAAGCGCTTGCGTGAAAGGGAACTTCACTTGGCTGAAATAAATGAGGAGCTAGCCGATAAGGCTCCCCCCATTGACAACAATGCTAGGGAAGATTATCCTTGTATTTCATCCGTCATTGTGCCACACAAAAATGCGGGGAAAGAGGTTCTTAGTACCAAAACTCCAAGTAAAGTTGCAACAAAGAAGCGGAAAGGAAGGGATGCGACCAAGGGATTGAATTATAACACCCCTATGACCCTCGAGTATGATGATATGGGTCAACCTTGTGGTCAATGGCGTAAAAAGTATGGGCAGCATTTAGGGTTATGTGTGCGCAAACTGAGCATTTTGGTGGGGTGGAAAGATGTGCCCGATGCAATGAAGATATCATTATGGGAAGACACTTGTGTAAGTTTATTTTTTAACTGAATTACTTTTATTTCCGGCATTTAGGGGCATGTTAGGTCATATATAGTTCCAATAGGTACATATATAACTATAAGAGTCAATTAAACTCCACTTATATGCTTTGAAACACATTTTGGGTAAATGAAGGCCATTTCGGGCCGATTTTGGCCTTTACACTCCAATTCACTTAGTTTCCGGCATTTAGGGGCATGTTAGGTCATATATAGTTCCAATAGGTACATATATAACTATAAGAGTCAATTAAACTCCACTTATATGCTTTGAAACACATTTTGGGTAAATGAAGGCCATTTCGTGCCAATTTTGGCCTTTACACTCCAATTCACTTAGTTTTTTGCATTTAGCCGCATGTTAGGTCATATATAATTCCAATAGGTACGTATATAACTATAAGAGTCAATTAAACTCCACTTATATGCTTTGAAACACATTTTGGGTAAATGAAGGTCATTTCGTGCCGATTTTGGCCTTTACACTCCAATTCACTTAGTTTTTTGCATTTAGCCGCATGTTAGGTCATATATAGTTCCAATAGGTACATATATAACTATAAGAGTCAATTAAACTCCACTTATATGCTTTGAAACACATTTTGGGTAAAAGGCCATTTCGTGCCGATTTTGGCCTTTACACTCCAATTCACTTAGTTTTTTGCATTTAGCCGCATGTTAGGTCATATTTAGTTCCAATAGGTACGTATATAACTATAAGAGTCAATTAAACTCCACTTATATGCTTTGAAACACATTTTGGGTAAATGAAGGCCATTTCGGGCCGATTTTGGCCTTTACACTCCAATTCACTTAGTTTTTTGCATTTAGCCGCATGTTAGGTCATATATAGTTCCAATAGGTACATATATAACTATAAGAGTCAATTAAACTCCACTTATATGCTTTGAAACACATTTTGGGTAACTATTTGTTTGTTTCTTGTTTTTATTGAATACGTTCCATATTACTCATAATGAGGAAAAAAAGGCGGCGTTTCTATCCGTGGTGACCAAAAGATTTAGAGCTTTCAAAAGTAAACTAGTGAGTGGGTGGATCACGAAACGGAGAAAGAGGACTATAAAGAGGAGGAAAATTCAAAAATCAAAGCAAAATGCGGGTGAGACGGACAAGGAGGCCGAAAAAGAAATAGAAAAGGAAGGGGGAGAGGAAGATACATTTCAACCGGATTCTTTGCCTCATCAGATTTGGGGACATATAAAACCAGAAGATTGGGAGGCATTTGTTGCCCAAAATACTACGCCGGAGATGGTGGTAAGTATTGCACTTTAAACTATATATATTCGACTTTGCATGTTCACTTTCAATACAATTACATGTGTTTTCTAATTGCCCATGTGAATTTATAGGCTAAACATAAGAAACATTCACTCAGTGCAAGACAGAGGAAGCACTACCATCATATGGGTTCCCATACTTATGCGAGCGCGAGAAAGTTATGGATTGACGAGAAATTTTACCCTTCTACCGATACAACCACAACGCCGTCTTCTAGCTCTAAGGCCGCGCCGTCTGTCAAAGTTGATTGTGTCGCTGATTGGTGGTGCTCCTTGCATAGGCGTGATATCAACAATCAAATGACCATTTCTGATCCGGGAACCTTGAAGATAGCCAATACCGTTGTAAGTACATGCACTACCAATCCCCCACCCCCGCACACTCCCCCCCCCCCGCACACCGCCCCCACCCACACCGCCCACACCCCTAACAATCCCCCCCACCCCCGCACACTCCCCCCACGTCTTGCTCCCCCGCACACCGCCCCCCCCCACCGCACACCCCCCCCCGCACACTCCCCCACGCCTTGCTCCCCCGCACACCGCCCCCCACCGCACACCCCCCGCACACTCCCACCCCACCGCACACTCCTCCCCGCACACCGCACACTCCCCCCCGCACACTCCCCCCGCACACATCCCCCCCACCCCGCACACCGCCCCCACCGCACACCGCCCCCCCGCACACTCCCACCCCACCGCACACTCCCCGCACACTGCCCCCACTCCCCGCACAGCCCCCACCCCCGCACACCGCCCCCACTCCCCGCACACATCCCCCACTCCCCGCACAACCCCCACCCCCGCACACATCCCCCACTCCCCGCACACATCCCCCACTCCCCGCACACGCCCCCACACACTGCCCCCCGCACGCCGCACACCGCCCCACCCCCGCACACGCCCCCCCACCCCCTACACACTCCCCCCACCCCCGCTCCGCCCCGCACAATGCTTGCCCCCACCCCCCCCGCCGCCGCTTATGATGTTGATTTTTTTTTAACTTACCGTTGTTAATATCTCTATAGATGGGGCTCAAGCAAAAAGAGGTTAGCGGTGAGTGCACTCCCCAAGGCAACAAAGATGCCCTTTATGAGACTTTGGGAAAGGACCACAGTGGACGTTTGAGGGGTTTAGGTGGTATTCGTCTAGGTGTGACAAAAGCGTATTCTAAAGATTACTCTGTGGGTACAAAATCACGCTCTCAACCACATGATATGGAAGCTATGACACAAGCTATTCGGGAGAAGCTTACGGAGGAAATTACGGAGAAAGTCACGGAGAAAGTGACGGAGAAAGTGACGGAGAAACTCACGGAGAGTTTCAACGCGGTCCTCTCACAGTTTGGTTTACCGGCGATACATCAACCTAAACTGGATCGTCTTTTGGAGGACAAAGCTAGCCATCCTAACACACAAAAATCCCCACCATCTATACTTGAGTTAGAGGTAACTATTATCCTTATAATTTTTAAAACTAAGTAACATGTTATATTCTGTAATTGCATGTTCGTAACCTCAAGTTCATTTACTTTTTGAAGGAAGAAACGCCTTGCCAGCTTTTACTAGATGTAAAAGATGAGGGTTTGATTGTGGTGGCTGTAGGAAATGCACAACCACGAAGTGAACGAGCAATAGTCCATCATGAGCCTGTGGACAATGAGCACTTGGCGGTTAGTGTAGTCACCATTACTCCTGGTTACGAAGACTTTGCTCTTTCGCTGCCTAAACCGTCAATTGATATAAATGTCTTGACCGACGCTCGTGGTGGTTATGTGTTGTGGCCATCGGCATGGGTGAGGTTTTCAGACGAGGTAAATTGAAGCAACTTAAATCCATATTCATAATGATTTGTTTCATACCTACCTACTAACTAAGTTGAATGTTTTTACCGTTGAATTATTAGGTTTTGGAGAGAATAAACAAGCCCAAGGAAAGCAAGGCGGACTCACCTCCTCTAGAGAAGGCGAAGAAGGGTTCAAGCGGGCCAAAGAAGGCCATTTTGGGTAAAGGAATGCAAGATTCAAGTCACCAAGAAAAACAACTACATATACTTGGATCGAGAAACCAAAGATCGAGTGTCTCACTAAGGCATGCATATGACTACATGCAAATGCGCGTGATATGTCGGATGATGCACCTCTCGAGGTGAATTTGGGTACCACGCAATTCAACTACTTTGAAAATACATCGACATGGGTGTCTAAGGGTATTTGAAAAAGAGTTCCTTTGCGGAGAGATGTTGAATGTTTCCTTGATTCAAGTCTTCATGAGGTAAAACATTTGTACTTTTGAAGTAAATAAAAATGCTTTGCAATATACAATAATATATTTATGTTACGAAGTTGGTTGTGCTTTAAAGATTACTCCAAGATGATCGTTGTGGACGCAAGAGCATACAAGAGCAATTTGGGTGGTTATGTCCAAATTTCACCCGAGCCGACAATTGTTTGCAAAACACAAATGAGGTGAAGGAGTGTATTTGGCTATGTATCAAAACATCTCTACGTGCACAACATAAGTTCATACTTGCCCCTTGTTTTGAAGAGTATAGTTCTTAACCTTGTATCTATTTTTACCACTTTAATTATCATTATATATACAATAGAAGTACTCACATGATTGCTTCCTAACTTTTTTGGCATTTTAGTCTCCATTGGTCGCTCGTTGTGATTTGTCCTTCAAACAACACAGTATATCATTTTGATTCTATAGCTCAAGATCCACCACAACACTTATTCCTCAAATCATGCATAAATAGGTATATTTGTTATTTAAAATGCTAAGCATTACACTTTTTACTAATTTCATTCTTTGGCCACTTCTCACATGAAATTAACTTAACTACAGTTCTTTGAAGAAATTTAAGAGCACGGGAAAAATACCTGAATGGAAAGAAATGAAGGTAATACATATTAGTTAAGCTACGTACTTCTTTCTTTTAGCAAAAAACAACCATGTATGTTAATTACATGATTTTTTATGTAATTCTATGATTAGTGTGCTCAGCAACCAGGGGGAACCGAGTGTGACTACTATGTGTTGAGGTTCATGTTCGATATAGCCTCAAGTTGCAAGGAAGTCGGGGATATTGAGAAGGTATATATATATACATATAAAACTAATATACGTAGCTTAATTTAAAGTCGATTTTGGCCTCTTAAGCTCAATTTCTTTAGTTTCCCGCATTTAACAACATGTTAGGTCATCTACACTTCTAACAAGTACATACATAACTATTAGAATCAATTAAACTCCACTCATATGCGTTGAAACCCATTTTGGGTAAATGCATGTCATTTAGGGCCGATTTTAGCCTTTAAAGCTCAATTCACTTATTTTTTTCTTTCCGCCTTTAGCCGCATGTTAAGTCATATATAGTTCCAATACGTACATATATAACTATAAGAGTAAATTAAAGTCCACGCATATGCTTTGAAACCCATTTTGGGTAAATGAAGGCCATTTCGGGCCGATTTTGGCCTTCGAAGCTCATTTCACTTAGTTTCCCGCATTTAGCCACATGTTAGGTCATATATAGTTCCAATACGTACATATATAACTACAAGAGTCAATTAAAGTTCACTCATATGCTTTGAAATCCATTTTGGGTAAATGAAGGCCGTTTCGGGTCGATTTTGGCCTTCGAAGCTCATTTCACATAGTTTCCCGCATTTAGCCACATGTTAGGTCATATATAGTTCCAATAGGTATATATATAACTATAAGAGTCAATTAAAGTTCACTCATATGCTTTGAAACCCATTTTGGGTAAATGAACGCCGTTTCGGGCCGATTTTGGCCTTCGAAGCTCATTTCACTTAGTTTCCCGCATTTAGCCACATGTTAGGTCATATATAGTTCCAATACGTACATATATAACTATAAGAGTCAATTAAAGTTCACTCATATGCTTTGAAACCCATTTTGGGTAAATGAAGGCCGTTTCGGGCCGATTTTGGCCTTCAAAGCTCATTTCACTTAGTTTCCCGCATTTAGCCACATGTTAGGTCATATATTGTTCCAATAGGTACATATATAACTATAAGAGTCAATTAAAGTTCACTCATATGCATTGAAACCCATTTTGGGTAAATGAAGGTCGTTTCGGGCCGATGTTGGCCTTCGAAGCTCATTTCACTTAATTTCCCGCATTTAGCCACATGTTAGGTCATATATAGTTCCAATAGGTACATATATAACTATAAGAGTCAATTAAAGTTCACTCATATGCTTCGAAACCCATTTTGGGTAAATGAAGACCGTTTCGGGCCGATTTTGGCCTTCAAAGCTCATTTCACTTAGTTTCCCGCATTTAGCCACATGTTAGGTCATATATAGTTCCAATAGGTACATATATAACTATAAGAGTCAATTAAAGTTCACTCATATGCTTTGAAACCCATTTTGGGTAAATGAAGGCCATTTCGGGCCGATTTTGGCCTTCGAAGCTCATTTCACTTAGTTTCCCGCATTTAGCCACATGTTAGGTCATATATAGTTCCAATAGGTACATATATAACTATAAGAGTCAATTAAAGTTCACTCATATGCTTTGAAACCCATTTTGGGTAAATGAAGGCCGTTTCGGGCCGATTTTGGCCTTCGAAGCTCATTTCACTTAGTTTCCCGCATTTAGCCGCATGTTAGGTCATAAATAGTTCCAATAGGTACATATATAACTATAAGAGTCAATTAAACTCCACTTATATGCTTTGAAACACATTTTGGGTAAATGAAGGCCTTTTCGGGCTGATTTTGGCCTTCGAAGCTCATTTCACTTAGTTTCCCGTTTTTAGCCACATATTAGGTCATATATAGTTCTAATAGGTACATATATAGCTATAAGAGTCAATTAAAGTTCGCTCATATGCTTTGAAACCTATTTTGGGTAAATGATTGTCATTTTTAACCGATTTTGGCTTTTGAAGCTCGATTTCTTTAATCTCTTTAGAATTATCTAATGTCTTACTCAAACTAAAACTGATATTATGTGTGTTTCCTTATGTTTAAGGTATTCAACCAAAGGGAGAGTTATTTCACCACAACCGAGATAAACGAGGTTCGGGATTTGCTAGCACACTACCTTACCGAAGTTTGCATGTGAAGATGATGCCGCGACTTTGAGTTTATTTGTTCTTATTGTGTTACTTGCTAGTTATTTAGGTACAATAATATAATTGATGTTTATTTTGGATTTTAGTACTTAGTACAACTTCATTTGTAGTACATTCTCCAAATTTTATATTTATATATATATTAATTTGACTTGCATACGACGCGCTTGTGGGATTCGTGTCAACTATAGCAGGTTAGATATAATAAAATATTATATATATACAAATATAGTATATATATACAAATATAGTATATATATATATATATATATATATATATATATATATATATATATATATATATATATATATATATATATATATATATATATATATAACATTAACTGATACGGTTTACTAAGAGAACCGCATCAGTTAATGTTCCAATGCATACAAAGAGGTTGGCAGCAAAGCACAAACCACTGCGGTTTCAAGGAAAAACCGCAGCGGTTTTTCCTATTAACCGCTGCGGTTTTGCCTTGGAACCGCATCGGTTGGTGTTTTGCCGCTGCGGTTCACAACCGCAGCAGTTTTTTTATGAAAACTGCTACTTGTCCAACCGTTGCGGACCAAAACCGCAGCGGCAAGCCCGGTTTTGACCGCAGCGGTTGGACTTTATTCCACTAATGATTCAGGCTAGAAATCAAGCTACTCAAGATAGGCAAAAGAGTTATGCCGATTTAAAGCGAAGAGAAGATGAGTTCGATGTAGGTGATAAAGTGTTTCTGAAAGTATCACCAACTAAGGGTGTGATGAGATTTGGGAAAAAGGGCAAATTAAGTGCCAAATATGTAGGTCCATATGAGATTCTGCAAAGAATTGGGAAGGTAGCTTATAGGTTGGCTTTGCCAATAGAGTTCGAGAAGATGCACGATGTGTTTCATATTTCCCAACTCAAGCGTTATATTCCTGATGAACATCATGTTTTGGAGCCTGAGAGGATCCAGATTGATAGTAGCCTCACATATGAGGAAAGGCCTGTGAAAATTCTTGATAAGAAGGTGCGTAGTACACGCAATAAGGATGTCAATATCGTGAAAGTACTTTAGTCTAACCATAAGTCTGAAGAGGCAACGTGGGAAGCTGAAGATGAAATGAAGAAGAAGTATCCGGATTTATTCCCGGAGGTGAGTTACGAGGGTGTAACTCGTTTTCTTTAAGGGGGGTAGAATGCGACAGAATTTCGCGCTTTTTACCTATTTTTATGATATTTTTATGCATTTTTATGCTTATTTTGGAGAATTGCACATGTTGGTGCAAAATAAATAGATTCTCCGCCTAAGAAAATGTGTTCATGAGTAATACAAGTGATTTTAAGTTGGCAAAAGAGTGCTCATGAGTGGCACAAGTATTTCTCCAATGGGAGTTGAGTTAAAAACTTTTGAAAATGTGTGAGTTTTCGTGTCAAGTTTCGGGACGAAACTTCTTTTAAGAAGGGTAGACTGTAACCCCCCGTAAATTTATGAATTTTATAAATATGTTTTAACGTATAGTTATTTATATTTAAGTATATTTTAGTATTTAAATGATTTATTTCTTCAAAGGTTGACTATTTGAAAGTCAAAGAAATTATTTTAATGATTTAAGAAATTCAAATATTTTATTAAGTCATGCTTTGAAAATATTTGAAATGTTTGAAACGTTTTTGGATTTGGAAAAGGAATCCTAAATGGGTTTGAGGAACCCAAACACTTTTAGACTTGGAAAAAGATTTCTAGTTTGAGCCCAATTACCTTTTCCTAAGCCCACAAGGGGAACCTATATAAACCCCCATAAACCCCAAAATTTCCCCACACAATTATTTTCTCTCTCCTCCTTCCTCCCACAATTTCGGTTCTCCTATTTCTTTTTCTCTCTCTTCGGTTTTCATCCTAGCTCTCCTTCGGCTTTCACTTCTTTGCTTCGTCGGTCTGTCGCCCCGTCGACCAGTCACCGACCCCCTGAAGCAGTCGTTGGCCAGCCGTCGCTGCCCGTCGGCATTTCTTCCTTCTCTTTCCTTGCTTTGGTTTGATTACTTTTCTTCCTCCTCAGGTTTTATTCAAAGTTTATGTTTTTTAAGATTTGTTTTTAGTATGATTATGTTTAAAAGCTTTAGTTTGATGATTTATTTATGAATCTAAGTTTATATAATTTATGTATTGATGAAATAAAAATTCAGATTTGCATATTAGGTTTGATTTGGATTTTTAATTATCAAAGCATGAATTTTTAGGGTTTTAAAGGTTGGGAAATCATAGTGGTTTATTATAGTTTATGAAATTGGTTATTTTTATGATTATAACTATGTTTAAATATGTTTTAAGGGAGTTTTAACTTATAATATATTGCTGGAAATTTAAAGGGAGTATTATTATGGAGTTTTATGATGAGTTTTACCAATTAGTGTAGTAGTACTATACTAGGAGGTTTGATAATCAAGTTTTTATGATGGGACAAGTTTTTAAACATGTTTAAGAAGGGTTTAAAGTATTTTATTATTGCTGTAAATTCATGAAGGATTGATTGTGAATTTATATTGGTTGTTTTAGGCGGAGAATTCTCTGTAGGCGACTTTTAAGATTGTTAAAGTGGCCTCTCAGTTTGTCTACACAGGGTACGCACATACCTATGTGTTGATTGGATTAGTATCATGATTTGAAGGATGAGAATTATGTATCATCATGTATAGGAACTATTGTTAGTTCATATGTGATTCCGATTAAAGATTGATTTGCATGTTTTGTGCCGTTGTGTGAAACATGTTGATTATGAGATTTATATTATGAGATTTACATTATGTTTGTATGGAATATTGATGCAAGCATATGGTTGGGAACTTTATTTTATTAATTCACATGGGGGAATTAATATATATATATATATTGGTTTGGGTCACGATTGATCATTTGTTCCCTTTTGAGTATTTCACTGCTTTATAAGGACCGAGGACCTTATTTGGTAAGTTGATATTTTATACCTATGAAAGGTAGTTTGGTTGTTGGCTAGGTTCAACAAATAAAGGAAGTTTGGATTAAAGTTGGAATTAATCTTGGGTTGTTAAGTTGTGTGATCACTTATCTAATCCTAAGATAAAAATGGAAGTTTGTGATTGTTGAATGATTATAATGTTTGTTTTACTTGTGAGTCATAACAAGTAATAACTGGTTAATCATGTAAAGTGGAACTTGGATAGCAATAGCTTTAGACTTGTGCACGTCTGAAGTGTTGAACAATTAGGAGTTGGAGTACATGGTGGTAGCCCATGGCTTTTCCTGGGATCGGATTGATCACCGTGTCCTATTTTTATTTTAAAGGTTCCTCGATATCGTAGGTCACGGGAATACGGAGTCGCGCCCGTATTTCGTCTTCCAAAGGGAAGGCTAGTTTTAGTTAGACAACTCGGTCCATTGACTATTCCATTCAAAGTAATAAGAATGTTGTTATAAAGTTTAGTTCAGTAAAAGTTATCTGCAAGTTATTATATTATTATTTATTCCTACGTACTACTTATTAGTATCATGTTAGGATTGTTTATTTGTTTAGTATGTAGTACTCAGCTTTGCTGATTACGTGCTTTTGTTTGTGTATGTTGATCATGGCTATGCCTTATTGATCTTGCGATGATCCATTTTGGTGAGCAGTTTCTAGGGATCAATAGTGCATTGTCCATCTACTGGTTTGAAGATGATGCATCATTGGGTTCGGGATTGGAGAGCTTGTGTAGTCTATGTATCATACTTTGAGTTTATACTTTTCGTAGTTGGTTTTGGTTTTAAGTTTAACTTTGACTTTTTTTGGTTTGACTTTTGGAGTTGACTTTGTAGTTGACCAAGTTTTATTTATAAAGTTTATTATTATGTTTTCCGCTGCAAAATTCTGAATAAGCCGATACGTTTTCACACGGGCGATAATGCTTTGATGATTCTCTAAGTTTTATGTTAAAAAGGTATTTTAGAAAAGAGAGAATTGTCGGGGTGTTACAAGCTGCAGCTATAACAGCACTGAAGACCTGTTTTCTTGTTCTTGAACCCTTGTATGATTTGTAGTTCCAGGAGATCCATTGAGAGAGGGAACGATGTCTTGGCTCAATTCCAATCCATCGAAGCAGTGTTTGCAAAATTTGCTTGCTATAAGGACATTCAAAAAAGAGATGAGTATGGGTCTCCTCAGACTGGTCACAAATGCAGCACCTGTTATCATTAACAACTCCAAATCTGTATAACTTCTCCTTGGTTCTCAGCCTATTCTGAATACTGAGCCACAAGATAAACTTATGTTTGGGCAGGCCTATTCTGCTCCAGACACCAATTGCCCATGGAACATTAGGAGTTCCTTCAGTCATCATCTGATACACTTTACTGATGTTATACACAGTGTTTGTGTCCCATGAGTGAATATTAACTCATTTATGCTCTTCTTTAACTTTGCACAAGTATTTCACCACTAAACTTGCATGTGGTGGAGCTTGGAAGTCCCACCAACTCTGCCCTTTGATGTATACTTCATGTATCCACTTAGCCCACAAGTCATTTTTGTTAACCCCAATGTGCCAAATAGTTTTGCCAACATCACCTTTGTTCCAGATAGTGATGTTTCTAAACCCCTTCTTTGGACTACACACCTGATCCATTTCAAGTAACCAGCTTTATCATCATTTGCCCTGCCACTCCAGAGAAACATTCTGCAAATGTTGTTGACTTGTTTCAGAACTGCAGTAGGAATTAAAAATTTTGGGACCAGTAACAATGGATACTCATGAGGACTGATTGCACCAAATGGGCTCTTCCTACAAAGAAGAGGTTCCTAGTGCTCCACATGCTTATTTTTTCAGTCATTTTGTCAACCATGAGTTCACAATCTGCTACTTTTAACTTCTTGGTTTGAATAGGCACACCTAAATACCTGAAAGGAAGCTTTTCAAGTAGAAAACCAGAGAAATGTTGAATTCTAGTAGTATCCTCCTCCTTCATCCCAGAGCAGTACAAGGCTGATTTAGAGTTGTTTGCTTTATGACCAGTTGTCTCGGAGTAAAGTTTAAGCCCTTGAAGCCAGAGATAAGCAGACATAGTATCACCTTTGCTGAAAAGTAGAAGATCATCAGTAAAGCAAAGGTGATTGAGCTTCAAATGATCACAACCCTTGAAAAATGTAAACATCTCCATGTCTCCAATATAAGCTAAAATTCTAGATAAATAATCCATGCAAATCACAAAGAGGAGTGGAGACATTGGGTCTCCCTGCCTCAAACCTCTTTTAGCTTGAAAAAACCCTTCAGTACTCCCATTCACCGTCAAAGTGAACCTAGGAGTTGAAATGCATTCCATAACACAATTTATAAAATGAGTTTCAAGAAGTTTCCTCAATTTTATATTTCTCTGTCTCTATAATCACTGTTCCTTAATTACTTTAAAATTCCGCAAGAAACTTTACTAGAAGTTTCAATTATAATTCACCCCCTCCCCTCTTGTACGTGTTCCTAATGAAGTATCAATAGTGACAATAGTACTACAAATGATATATGTTGGTTGAATACAAGAGTCCGAATGGTTTGGTTTGAAGTTTTTAAGAGGTTTTCTTTCTACATAGTACTTTTTTTGGGTTGTATCTTGATAAGGCTAATGTTGAATGGTTTTGTGCTTGAATTTTTGCATATATTCGATGATATTATTATGGACTATGTTTATAATCTACTCCCTCATGTCTTTATTAGTTTACCCGTATTCCTTTTTGGGATGTCCCTTATTAGTTTACCCTTTTTTTTGTTTCTATTTTTGGAATGGGACCACTAACTTTCCATCACACACACATTCAACTTTAATATAAATTAATTTTTTTCTCTTTCTTTCGATGTCCCACAACATCATTTCTCCTAAAAACTCCAAGCAGTAAAAACGGATAAACTAATAAAGACCGGGAGGGAGTATAAGATTGTGTTCACCAAAAAAAGAAAACTCAAAAGATTGATGCTTGCATTTATTGAAGATTTACATTATTTAACTCAGGTAGCTCCACTTACTACTTATATACTTCATCAGTTTTTTTACTTGTAACATTTTTCACTTTTGGCAATTTCCTATTACTTGCAACATTTCTATTTTTAGCAATATGTTCTCTCTTTCTCTCTTCTAGCACATGGGGTTTTCTTTTTATCCCTTTGATCTTTCTTCTCTCCTTGGTCATTGAGCAAACTCAAACGTTGCAAGTAAAAAACAGAGGGAGTATACACTACTACAATTAGGTCACAGATAATGTTGGTTGATTATATTGAATATAAATTTGGTTGACTTCAATTAGGCATGGATGATGACATATCATGTGATGGCGCTATACATATATGGTTGAACAAGACTGATTGAAAATCCAAAAGTTTGTGAAACAAAGACGAAACCATTGGTGAAGACACACCCTTGCTTTGATGACTTTCATCAAACTTTCTATTAATTGACTTGACAGAAAATGTATTTAGGAAGGGATAAGAATTGAGAGAATTGTCGGTAACAAAATGGATTAGAATCAGGAAATTTGATGGAATATTGGAGACAAGCAAATCAAATCAGAAATTGTGTTAGAAATTAGGAAAGATTTTGGAACCACCCAACAAACTCAGTATCCATTATTAAAAAAAACAAAAGATCATAAAAATGATTAGAAAAATTGACTACAGAATACAGAGGACCACATTTATCATTGAGATTTCATTCATCATACAAAACTAATTTCTGCTCATTTACTTTTTTGGAACTCTCCTTTTTAGTACATTTTGCTCATTTGGAGCAATGAGTAAAAATATAGCCTTGGGTATACCATGCTCACAGTATACCCGGGTGTATGATAAAACTTGTACTTAATTGATCTTTATTAAAGATCGTGGAAAATTTTGAAATATTGAAGGAAACTATCAGAATTTGGTAAATCCGAACAAAACGAATTTGATCACGGCACAAAATTTGAAACCTAACAAATTAGGCTTGGAATTAGAACGTAGCAAAGTAGGCATGGAAGTATTTGGTTTAGAATGTCTGGAACCTAACAAAGTAGGCTTTTATGTTTCAAACCAAATATTCATCTGATTTTAATTTATGTTCGGAACCGATCTTTTTTGCCGAACTAAAACCAGATTATGGTCTTGTCTGATGATTTGAAGCATGACTACCAACTTTTGTTCACTTGCAACTTGCAAGTACCCAATTATCATATTGTGTTTATCAGTGCCACAAATATTATTTTTGTCGTTTGCTACCGTAGTTGGATATATATATATATATGTACATGCATTATCATCTTCTCATCATTGTATAGTCTTAAATAAATATTGTCTATTTCGCTGCTAATAGAAGTTCCAAGACTTGAGTGAGAAGGAAGAAGATGGAAATAAACACAAACATTATCATTGTTGGAGCTGGAATTTCCGGCCTTGCTACAGCCTTAGCACTTCACCGGTACTATATTACATTATTACTCCTATTTCATATAATCGTGTTGCCCAAGTATAACTTAATTTTGTCTTTTCACTAAGGCTCCGTTTGGTAGGACGTAAAACATTTCCGGTGTAAAATGATTTTCATGGAAAACAATTTACAATGGAAAACACAATTCCAAAATTAGTTTTCCATTGTTTGGTTCCATGTAAGAAAAATGATGAAATGAAAGGAAAATGAAAGGGAAAGTAAGGAGGTTGTGAGAGGAGTGTACAAGAGATATAAGGAAAACTGTTTTCCCTTCATTTTGAAAGGAAAATGGTTTTCCATAATTGGGAGAGCAATTTTACTCTAAAGGAAAATGGTTTTACTCTCCTCTACCAACCAAACAATGTAAAACTGAAAATAGAGAAAAACAGTTTTCCAGGAAAATGTTTTACGCCCTACCAAACGGAGCCTAAGTAATACTCGAGCCATGCTCCGTTTATACAATTTTGATGTATATATATATATATATATATATATATATATATATATATATATATATATATATATATATATATATATATATATATATATATATATATATATATATATATATAAATGTTTAGGCGAGTATAGAATAAACTATAATTTTCAATGTGACTATTCAAGGTATCACTAATAGTTAGTTAATGTTTGATAAATCTTTTATCTCGAATTAGCAATTTATTAAGTTTTAATATGTTTAGGATAGATCTTTAAGAGGAATAATTTGTGTTAGTGGCTTCTACTTTAGTATATAGTATAATTATTAAAGGATAGGAGTTAGCTCAAGTGGGTAAGCTCCCCTTGGCCCCGAGGTCGGGGGTTCGATCCTTACCCCCAAAGATTATCTTTGGGTATTTCCTTAGCATGCTATGCATGCCTTACCAACCAATGTGTTGGTGTTTCCTACATGGTAAGTAGCCTCGTAGGGGTTAGACTTTGGGCGACTTAATTTCCTAATAAAAAAAAAATAGTATAATTATTAATTCACATGGATAATACTAAAATACACGTTGTTTAGCACCGAAAACACCATTTTCTAGGAATCTGGTTTTTTCAGTGTAATTTCAATTTCTAGCTAGAATGTGAAAGAAGTTGTTTGGTGATCATGAGAAGTGGGAAGTTCAACTTACCTATGAGGCTACGACAACTAGCTACGTAGAAAACTTCCTTTATTTTGTGAGAAATTACACATCTTAGGTTCATGCTGGTCAAACATATCCACATGGTGTTTCACTTCCTCAAATAAACTATTTTCCATGTTAATTGTTATTTATTTCAACCAAAAAAAACTACTGAGGTAATACACATGGAAATAAAAATATATGAAATGATGATTTATAACCTGAAGTTCCACGAGCTCGCCATCTTCTTTGTGAAGATTCAAGTATTAAGAGTAATTCATGAGGTGTCGTTTAATCTTTTGTTGCTAATTGTGCAGAATGGGAATAAGAAGTTTGGTGTTGGAATCATCAGATAAGTTGAGAGCAGCTGGATTCGGTTTGGGAATTTGGACAAATGCTTGGAATGTTTTGGATGCTCTTGGAATCGGCGATACACTCAGGCAACGGCATTGCCAGCTGTTTGGGTGCACTATCCTACTCACATCTTTCATTCCACATACTAGTTCTTCCGTTATTTTTTAATCGCTATAATTTGACTTTTGCATTATTATTAGTTTATAATATTTTTGAGTAGAAAATTAGAGTTTTTAATAATTAAGATGGTGTGTCGGTACACATAAAAACAAATTGTGGCTGTAAAAGGTTTTCTTATTCACCGCCCTGCAATTACTTACTAATGCCCTAAATACAATATTTTTATATCGTATTTGTATACTTACATTTGTTTTCTCACTTTCTCCCCTTCCCTCACTTCCCTTCCCCTTCCCTTCTTCTTCCACACCACCACTGGCGCCGCCACACACCACCGCCACACCACAACATGTGTCGCCGCCGCCGTACCTGATTAAGGTTGACGATGAAAGTTGTTGGAATTGGGGGCAGTGCTTTTAATTAAGGTTCCATCAATATCGAATGTTACCAACACTCTTTTTGTTTCCTTCTTTCCTCCTTCCATCAATTCCTATATGATCTGTTGGAGCTTCACAATGGTGTACCGTCTACTATAGTTTAGTCAAAATTTTCACTTTTCTTGTTTTTGAGGGCTTCATGCTGACTCTACTATAGAAGTAAAACTTGCTGAGAAACACACTGTTGTCCTTGGCAGGCGCCACCACCATCACACCCACCACCACCATCACTCCCCACACTGCTAAACCCACGGACAAGGAGACTGAATTTTTTTAAAAAAAAATTATGGAGAGGCGTCCACTATGGACGCCCCACCACCGGTGGAGGAGTCCTTGGCAGGCGCCTCACCCTTGGTGGAGCGCCTGCCATGGACGCCTCCACCGGTGGTGGGGCGTCCATGGTGGACGCCTCCTTTTTTTTTAGAAAAAGCGAAGAAAACAGAGGAGAGAAGAAGGGGGAGAAGAAGGGTGGGGTGTGATAATGGTGGTGGCGGTACGGCGGCGTCGCCAGTAGCAATGTGGTTGTGGTGGTGTGGCGGTGTGCCGGCGCCAGTGCCCAATGGTGATGTGGAAGAAGATGGGGAGGGAAAGTGAAGAAGGAAGGGGAGAAAAGAGATGGAAAGTATAATACAATATTTTATACGTATTTAGGACCAAACTAGGAAATTTTAGGGCGTCATTTAGCAACGGTTTCCTCTAGTTTAGTTTAGACGTATACGGCTTCCTCTAGTTTAGTTTCATCTTCATTGCATAAGTCGTCAAACAAACATCATAGTTTCTTATGTTAGAAAGTTTGGTATAGTTGGTCCAAATTTGGGAAGTTTATTTTACTCTTTATTGTATCGTCCTACATTGGTGATGGACAAACTTTTGTCCCATTTTATATGGTGGAGTTCTCCATGATATGTTGTACAAGTTATGGAAGAGATAAATGACAACCCCCGCGCGCTGTTTGTCGCACATGGCGGTTTGACTATTATTATGGTTACAATTTGTAACTTCCATTAACTTCCATTATTAGTTACTGCATTAATCTCTCTAACAGACTTTTCTTCCAAAATAGAAAGAATCCCAATCATATTTCGACATTTCTCATCTCTTCAATGCAATGAAATGGGTACATTGCAGGATATCGTCTTTGTCCACAGTTACAGGGGAGTTAACTTCCGATATTTCGTTTACAGGCAAAGGACAACAGAGAGTTGTTATATTTAGTTTTGTCTTCAAACTTTATCTTTTTTTTTTCTTTTCCCTCTTTTCGTTATTGTTTAGCTTACTGAAAGATCACATTGCAGTGGAAATTATCATGATTTTCGTTGTGTGAGAAGGAAAGAGCTATTAGAAGCGCTTGCAAAGGAATTACCAAGTGACACCATAAGGTATTCCTCCAAGTTGGTTTCTATTGAAGAATCTGGCTTCTCAAAACTTGTGCACCTCGCCGATGGTTCCATTTTCAAGACTAAGGTAATAAGATTAAGAATTCACAGACACAAACACAAGAATTGCAGCTGAAAGCTTCATATATTACTCGCGCAAGGCAAAAGATTATTACATTTTAGTCAAAATCGATTACTTACCGGCTAAAATGGACTACTAGTCTACTACTTATTAGAGTAGTATATATATATATATATATACTTCCTTCATTCCAGAAAAATTTGAATCACTTATTGGGACACATAATTTATGGAGATACATTGTTTGGAATCGTATTAAATTCCTTATAACATGTATTTTAAAATTACAGATTTTTCACCAGGTACCACTGAGTTTTACCAAAATGCACCGCCTGCCCTCGCAGTTTCAAAAATGCACAAGGTGCCCATGAGGTTTTGAAAAATCATCATAATACCCGACTAATGGTTGTCAACTCTGTTAGTCATTAAGGCTAAATCAACCTAACTAACCTAAATAAACCCTAATTAACCTAATTAAACCTAGTTATTTAAAGGAAAATTTGACTATAATATTTTTCATTTGGAAAATTTAATTTTTTCTCTTGTTTGTGGGTCTTGCCTTTCACGCTTTCCAAGGCATGTATTTCGAGGCGATCTTACATGTTGTTTTTTACCTACTTTATGATGTTTTTAGGATAATAGACATTGTCGAGCACCACTAAGAAACGCGAATAATGATAAGTCAGTCGAGATGAGTACCAATACGTCAATTTTTTGGGCACGTGCTTTGAGACGATCTTAAGCGCACAATTTTGTCCTTCAAAACTATTGTTTTAATAAAATTGGACTCCACCCAGCATCCTTATGAGCGCGAATTTCGAGAAGCCGGACAAATGAGTACCACTATGTTAACTTTTGGGCACGAGTTTTAATGTGATCTTCAAGGACACGTTTGATCTACAAAACAACATTTTTTGGAAAAGCAGACGCCACCAAATCTCATTAAGGGGAGCGGAGTTCGAGAAGCCGATCGAAATGATTTGAAACGATAAACAAGCGATTTGACCTTAAAAACTACCTTTTTTTAAAAAAAAATAGAGGTCACCAAGCGCTCTTTATGGGCGCAAATTTCGAAAAGCCGGTCAAATTAGTACCAATACGTTAATTTTTGGGCACGAGTTTTACATATAATCTCAAACGGTACTTATGACCCTCAAAATGACTTTTTTTGGAAAAAGAACAGACGCCACCAAGCGTCCTTAAGAGGCGTGAATTTCAAGAAGCCGATCGAAATGAGTACCGATAAGTCAATTTTTCGGGCACATGTCTCAGGCTAAGGTGATATTAAACGGTACTTTTGACCTTCAAAACGACTTTTTCTATATAAACGGATGCCACCAAGCACCCTATAAGGGTGGGATGGTGTGGGGATTTAATTAACTATTGTTAATAGAGTTTTGCTAGATTTAATTAGCATTAGTTAGGTTAATTATTGGTTATTTGGGTTAATTAGGTAGATTTCAATTTTTTTTAAAATAATATGATAGTTGACGGAAACTTGACAACAAGGTCAAGTCATGTATTTTTAAAAACCTAAGAGGTCATTTTTTAAACTGCGACGGTACCCGGTGCATTTTCGTAAAACTCAAGGGTATCTGGTGAAAAATCTGTTCAAATTGTAATATTTTTTTTATATTTCTTATTCCAACACCATATAAACAAGAATGGTTGGATACTTGAATATGTGTCTCGGAAATTGTGAATAAGCAAATGGGACCAACAACAATGCAAATAATAGAAATATGACCTTTTTAGAGACCGTAAAAAACTAAAAAAAGTACTCGGGAGACGGGACAAACCATTAGAGGAGGAGGGGTAGCTAACTATATATACCATCTAGCATCTGGTTAAACAAGTCAAATCAACTAGCCAACTGCCAAACAAGCCGCGGCCATTTTAATTCAAATTAACGCAACTTTACCGTGGTACTTTAATAGGATGCTTTCTGGTTGATGATGCAAATGATAGAAATTTGACCTTTCATATCTTATGTCTTTCCTGATCAGTAACATAAATGTTTGTAGGAATTTAGTTCTTATGATGGCTAACATGCTTCTAATATGGTTATGCACAAACAGGTGTTAATTGGGTGTGATGGGGTGAATTCAGTTGTTGCAAAATGGCTAGGATTCAAACGACCATCATTGACAGGAAGATCAGCCATAAGGGGCTGTGCATATTACAAAGAAGGTCATGGGTTCGAGCCCAAATTTCAGCTCTTTGTTGGAAGCAATGCTAGATGTGGTGTCATTCCCTGTGATAACACTGCTATTTATTGGTTTTTCTCTTCGACTCCATCCGCTCAAGGTATGATTATGTGCATTTATGATGTGATCACATAAAATTCTCTGCGTTGCATGTTTAGGTCCAAATTCCATAGTTATGTTGACAAAACTGTGTCAATGATTATGCATATACATTGATAAACGATATTAAACTGACTCGTAGTTGTATGTATGGTGCATCAAAATAATAGAACTAATTATGCATCAGAACAACACTGAAAGAAATGGCTCAAAGCCTTAATCCAGCATCAGTATGTGGGAAAATTATATTCTTGTATCACACTTTTATCTTGGCTCTATAAGATCTACTCCTCAGTATCTCCTGTACAAATAAAATATAGTAATATGACCATTATTACTTATAACGCAATTTCTTATATCAAGTTAGAGCACTATTAGTTCAACAAAAATAACAAAAGTTACAAATTAAATAAAATAATAGAAAAACGTTTTGGATGAGACGAGTATCTATTTGTGACATTTTTGTATCAATTTAAGGCATGTTTGTATCAGTTTAAGCTCAAGTCCGTCTTAAAATATGTCATTGTTAAAATATTTTTGACAAGATAAAAGCTCGGGATTGAACAATATGACTAGAACAAGCATTTAATTTAAGATTTTTGGGCCCTCTAAAAACTAGGGCCTTGTGATGTCGGGCCGCTTTGCAGTTTGCACACCCTATTCGACGGCCCTGTTAATCAGCTTATGTATATACTACATTAATTTATGTTTTTATAATATCATCGATTCATAGACATTTTCTATCATTGGTGTATAGAAATTTTTGTATCAATTTATAGACATACCTTATCAATTTATGAGTATTTACAAAAACATTGATGACAAAATTAATTAAAGTTAAGCAAAGTACTAATACTTCAATGGTCTGACTGTGTCAAAAAGTAGGACAAGGATATCTGAAATGAATCTGGTTAACTTTTCGAGTAAGAACAATTTTGAATTATCATTTTTGTGCTGACTAAACAGAGAGCGAAACATTCCAAGAAGCCGATCAACCGAAACCGAAACAATTTGTGCTAACTAAACTTGGTAAAGTACCGGATCAAATAAGGAGTGTGATAGAAGACACAAGAGTGGAAGAAATAGTACGTTCTCCACTAGGATATAGACCTCCATTGCAGATACTATTTGGCAACATAAGCAAAGACAATGTATGTGTAGCAGGTGATGCATTTCACCCAATGACACCAGACCTTGGCCAAGGAGGGTGCTCATCTCTAGAAGACGGCATCATTCTAGCAAGGTGCCTCGCTGATGCCTTACGAGAGAACTCGAGCAGTCAAAGGAGAGAAAATGATGGATCCGGAAATGAGTATAAGAGGATAGAGAGTGGATTGAAGAATTATGCAAAGAAGAGGAGGTGGAGAGCATTTGATCTCATTAGTACAGCTTATGCATTGGGTTGGATGCAAGAGTTTGATGGGTTTGGAATAAGGTTTTTGAGAGAGAAAATTCTTTCTGCTAATCTTTCTGGATTTTTCATCAAGAAGGCTGATGTTGATCCTAGACAGTTTGTTCTTGATGATTGAAATTCTTGAAGATGATATTTGCTTAATAATGTGTTCACTGTGATATTGATGTTATATATGCTGTAATATTGAATTGATGGTTGAATATGTTAAAGAGTTGGATGTCTTAGCTTGAAAATAACTTACCTTTTGTCAATCTTACAAATACTTTTCGGTGTGATATGTGAGTTTTGGGTGGTTAGATCTAATATATAATGATTAATTTGATAGGGCAGAAAATGGGTCTGGATAACACAATAAGGACGAGGAGAGTTTGGTCTACTTACAAGTCTAAAAAGGAGGTTTTATACTAAAACCAATTGACAATAGTAGGAGTAACTCCTCTGGCTTATAATGTATTCTCTCCTCTTTCTCCAATGTCAGACAACTCAAATGTTCACAACAAACAAGGGGTTCAAAATCTAAAACTAATTATATCGATATCATTGTCCTTCTTGGCTCCTTATGACTCCAAAATAGAAGTATATAAAAATATTTTGGTTCGTTTTGGCATTACATTTTATGTCATTCGTGACTCCTTACATGCATTTTATGTTATTGTAACAAGAAACTACTTTCCTTCACACTTAAACCATAAGCCACTGCTCTTAAAAAAAAAAAAAAAACCGTAAGCCATCACCACATGATGAAAGAAAACTCCTTTATTGATTTCACTTAGATCAACTTCCCGTAACTTCAACCATAAGTCATTATTCATTAAATATGAATTTTTTAGAAAAGAAAACTAAGTGGACAACTTGAATCGCCCTAACGAATGATCTTGGCCATGGAGGGTGCTTAGCTCTAGAAGGTGAAGTCATTCCAGCAAAGTGTATGTCTTGCTAAAGAACTTTTGTATTAGTTAAAGAAAACGAATAATGGATCCTAGGATCAAAAGCGTATGAGGTCTGCGGATACGAGGATAGATCAGAGTGGGTTGAACAATTACAACTATGCAAAGAGGAGAAGAGGGAGAGTATGAGTTATATGTTAGGATAGATTCAAGAGTCTAGAAAATGCCTAATTCAAAATCGTTGGGAATTTTTTTTTTTTGTAAGGAGAAACAAACTAGGCCTGACCCTAGGATAGGACCAGCCTACAGCATCCTTTCGGATGATGGAAGAGAAAACAACATCATTAGAAGAAAACCAATACAACAAAGAAGAGGCATTATGACCCCTATGAGCCATAAAATCCGCCGCTTGATTAGCTTCCCGAAAGCAATGATTGATGGAAAATCTTTAAACATCTTCAAATCCGCCAGAGAATCCATAATCAAAGACTGAATTTCGCAAGGAACCTCCCAACACTGCCGAATAGCATTAATAACCACCAAATTATCCCCTTCAACAACCAGAGAATCAATACTGAGAAAACGATCAGCCGAATACCTTCCCGGAGCCCCAAGCCTTTGCCTTAAGAATAGAGCAATCAGAAGAAAGAGCCATTAGCTCCCGCTAAACACAACTTACCCAAGTGATTCCGAATAGTAAAGCCAAAAGACGCTTGGCCATTCTCCAGTTTCGACCCATCAAAATTAAGCTTATACCACATCACCACCGGAGGAGACCGCACAATCTTAACAACATACGCTCGAGAAGGAAGCCAACGAACCGACGCAACATCACAAACCTCCTCGCTAACACGAGAAGCCTCCCAGTCTTTAACAAAGTTGGAAAGGGAAAAAGTTAACCCAACAGAAGAAGAAGAATCCTCCTGAAAAACAACTTTATCACACTGAAACCAAACAAACCACCAAATAGTATTAAAATTGACTAAAGTAGTCGAGGAGCACACTAATCTAACATAATTTAAATTTTCAACAACATCATAAGAAAAAGGGCATGTTGGCAACAACTCCCACCCAAACAACTCATGAAGGGACTGAAGAACATCATGTAAAAAAGGACAATGAAAGAAAAGATGATTAGCATATTCTGAGTGATGATTACAAAAACAACATTCCTGCGGAAGGAACACATGGCTCCTTTGAAGCCTAACCTTAGTCGGCAACCCCTCCTGACAAATTTTCCATAAGAAATTCCTAATTTTTGGAGGAACAAAAAGCTTCCAAAGCCAACAGAACGTAACCAGAGCCGGGGGATCAATAGCTAAATTAACCTTGAACCAATAAAGCACCTGATTTAACTGAGTACTCACCATCTGGAGTAAGCCCCCAGACAAGAACATCTTCTTCCGAACAATAACCCGACACACCTTAATGAAAAAATTATATTTATTGCAAAAAGTAGTATTCTTTATGAAAAAAGTAGTATAAGCTAAGAAAAAAGAAAACATCATAGATTTATTATTACAATGATAAAGATCAATGGAGCCACAACCACTTGGTTCGAGCCAAAAAGAGGGCTAAGACAAGGCGATCCCCTTTCGCCCTATCTTTTTATCATTTGCATGGATGTGTTAATCCAAAAACTATCCATAGTTAGTGCCAAACCTAATAATTCAAGTTAAGGTTTTAAATTATGCCCACGTGGATCTCTTGTCCCATGCTCAATGTTCGCTGATGACAATCTTGTTTTTTGCAAGGCCACTCCCTCGCATGTACTAAACTAAAAAAAAAGATATTGGATGAATTATGTCATATATCTGGACAAGTAATCAATTTTCACAAATCAGCCATTATCCTATAGAAAAAAATTCCAAATTCTTGAAAAGCGTCGCTAGCAAGCCACTTTATAATATGACATATAACTCTTGTATACAACGATACTTAAGAGCTTTCTTCAACTCTTATTATCCCAAGAAACAAGATCATGCACATATAACAAAACCCAGCAACGCATCCAACAATGGGAAGTTGGATTCCTCTTCAAAGCAATGCGACACACTCTCATTCAAACCAATTTAGAAGCCCTTTCGGTTTATACTTGCTCGTCTACCATCCTCCCAACCGACATCTGCAAATCTATTGATGTCATTCATAGGCAATTCTTTTGGAGACAAAAAAATACAAAATAACGTAAAGTCAACTCAAAGTACTTACATCTTGGAACCACCACCAAAGTAAGTCAGCCTAGACTAAGTCAACAACTAAGTCCAACCAAAAGTCAACCACCAACAACTACAAACAACTCTAGAATCTAAGACAAAACCCAAAATAACATTTAAGAAACCCTAAAACCATCCAACCAATAATATAGAAATATATTAAACAAGATAGCTACATTATGAACTCCCACCTGAAAAAGGAGTTATGTCCAATTGATGCAAGTGAATGCTCGCCAAACAATACGTAATAAAGATGGGTCGTTACAGGATCAATAATGCATAAGCCAGGGTCAAACATACAAGTACAAAATCAGCAAAGATGAGTACATAAGTTCTAAGAATAAATAAATGAACAACCTAGTATGATACTACAGAAATAAAACAAAAGTCATGCTCTGCAGACAAAACATGTAGTACTAGAAAAAGACATGACTCTACTAATAACTTAGTTAATTTTTTTTTTGGTGAAAATAAAAATTAGCATAGTATATTACGTAATAAGAGTAAAGTTATTACAATCCGCAATGTATGACGGCAAACAATAACTAGGGGGTGGGGAAAAGCCCAGATACAGAGCAGTCTATATCTGAAGATCGACCCGTCTTGGCCAGTACATCCGCCACGCGATTTCCTTCCCAACGATAATATCTAAGCTAAACCTGAGGATACCTCCCACTCCACTGCCTGCATAAGTCCACAATATTGTAGTATTTATCAGAATGTTCCTGCTTTAGGATTATCCTAATGACATGCTTACAATCAGAATAAAGAACGACTGTTCCGATGTTGTGAAGCTCAATCATGTAGAAAGCTTCCTATATACCAAGAATCTCAGCAGCAAGAGCATCATTAGCATAGATTTTTTTTAATAAAACCACTAGTCCACCTTCCTGTACCATCTCTAATAACACCTCCAATCCCAACGGGCATAAGAGGACCAATAAAAGAGGCATCAACATGGATCATGGGGGTATTTTGGGGGTGGGGGACCCGAGAAAGAGGTTAGACAAGGGTCGAGCAGGATGTGATAAGCCCGGGATAAACTCCCGCGCATAACAAGAGGCTCAAAAATGATGGTATTGATAGGGGATGTGGTATGAGCTTTGAAGACACAGTTATTCCTATCTTTCAAGATTTCATGACAGAGATACGGGAAAAGGTCCTTCCACACCAATCCCCTAAACTGCATCGTACACGACATATTAAACTTAAGCCAAGATTGGAAAGGGAAATTCTGAGAGGTCATGATATGGGGAATAACCCACAGGTCTGAGATTGAAGCACAAAAATGGAGGATGTGTTCCTAGTTTTCGCAATGCCCAGAGCATCTCATGCAAGACGAATCAGAGAGAAGGCACCTAGTATAGAGAAGCTTTCGGTGAGGGAGCTTATCCTGTCATACCAGCTAAAGGAAGAATTGAAATTTAGGTTCACACGAAGCTTGCCAGAGCCAAGAAAGTGAATCCAGGTAACATTGAGGAAGCTGAGCCGCATAAGCAAGAGCCACTAAGAAGCCCTTATGATTAATAAAAGAAGGAACCAAGAGATCATCGCGAGAATCGGTTGAGGGAGGGGGGAGGTTTAGCACCCTATGGACAATGAAAGGATGGAGATGGAAAGAAATGTGACTCAGATTCCAGGAACCAAAGGAGGTAAGATCAGCAACTTTTAGATTAGTTTCATCAGGAGGAATAGGTCTATGGACAAAAGAACGGATGGGGCCAATCGAAAGCCAATTATCATGCCAAAAATCCACTGATTTACCATTCCCAAGGGACCTAGAATTATGATTTTTTAGAAGATCCCACCCTTTCCCAATGTTGCACCAGACCACTGACCCCTTCCTAAACTGCGTGACATAGTCAGCGTGAATATATTTAGAGACAATACAATTCTGGGCAAGGTTCGGAGCAGACTGAGCCATTTTCCAACCCAATTTAGCCATATAAGCTATGTTCATCCAGGCCTGTTTACGAATACCCAAACCCCCACAGGAGGTAGGAAGAAAGGTTGTTTCTCTATTGACCAAGTGAATTTTCTTCTTACCCCCCTCCATATCACCCCACAAAAAGTTATTACATATGCAGTCCTGATCATGTAGGGTTGAAGCAGGAAGCAACATGGCTTGCATATAATAAGAGGGAATAGTGGACAAAGTGGACTTAACAAGGCATAGGCGCCCCGCCTTTGAGAGAAACATGGTTTTCCATTGAGCGATCATATTTCTCACTTTGTCAACAACAAATTGCATTGAGTGCGGCTATGTCTTTTATGAGAGATTGGGAGGCCAAGGTACATCCCTAAGTTTTCACTTTCAAAGATGTTCAGAGTTTCACTTAGTTAATTAATTAATTTGAATAAGCAATGAACGAGTTTTCCAACCTAAAGAACATGCTTTTATTAAGAAGGTAAGATAATAGGCGCGACTCTGTACCGGCAAACCAATCGATATCGACAAAATTATATAAAAGAGAGACAAGTTGCTCGGATTGTCCTCGGAGAGACATATGTTACAACCATGTGGCCCAACTCCCAATGTTCACTCCTGACGTGGCCAATCTAGAGTATTTATTGCTCATTCTTTTTCACTTTAAGTGGTCAATTGATTAAACATTAGCTACCACATTAAAATCTACACACAACCAACAAAACCAACCACAACCAATACTCAAAGAATATATTTTATCTTTGATTAATAAAATTTCATAACCATTGATCTTTCAATTCAAGTTGTTGAATAAAATCAACAATAACCAATGCCATTAAGACATATCTTCCACTTCTACCTTCACAAATCCGCGATTGTGAAAGAATAATAAATAATCACTGGTAGAAAAAAAGTTCATCGGATCCGGTCAAAACCGGGCTGATTCGGTTGATCACTAACTGATTCGGTTTGGCAAGAAAACCGGATCAGTTAACTTCATTAACTGATCCGGTTTTCTTGCCAGACCTGATTAGCTCACTGCATTTGTGTTAAAAAAAACTGGCTTGTCACCCCAAATATAGTTTAAGTTTTCAAATCTGGGTTATGACTTTTTTACCTTAAAATTACAAACCCTATAATTTACTTCTTCAAACAAACACGAAATTGAGAGCCAAAAATCGAAATGAAAAAACAAAGGTTACAAATCGTATATTACCACCAGTCCAACAACATACAATTCAGATCCAAAGATCGAAATGAAAGAAACGAAAATCACCAGTTACATATCTTAGGTGACTAATTAATTTATCAAGCAAAGAACGACAAATTACAAGAAATTAAAAACTACAAGATAAATTACACAAAATTAAATATTAAATTTTACAAGAAATTACAAGATAAATTTCCGAGACAGTGATAAATTAAGCACGAAATTGAAAACGAAAAAATCCAAGACCAATTATGAAGGAAATTCAAATCGAAAAATTACAAAAAAAAAAAATCACGAACCCTAGATCTGGATTACAAGCAACGGCGGCGATGTGAGGAGCGACAGGTTGGTGGTTGGTTATTGATGTTGAACGAAATGAAATGAAATTACGTAAATAAGGGAACCAAAAAACCAATCTTTGAACTAAAAAATTTGAAACCTGCAAAGTGAGGAGCGACTTATGTTCGTGAAATTGGTTGATGTTGAACAACCCTAGATCTGCGTCGAGTGAGGATCGACGGGTTGGTGGTTGGTTGATGTTGAAAACCCTAGATCCGCGACTTGAGAGATGAGCGAAGTCGTTATTGGTTGGTTAGTAGTGTTCGTGCCTTCGTGGGTGGTGGTTGATAAGAGAGGATGAGAGTGTTTCATGCCTTCGTGGGTGTTGACGGCGAACGGAGCAGCGACGCGTGAGAGAGGGCTAGTATTAGAGAGGGCAACGTGAGAGAGGGCTGAGAGGAGATGAGAGAAGAGGAGAAGACGACGGCGAGGAGGACTGGAGAAGACGACTGGGGCTAGGTCAGCGAAAGGAGGGGGCTGAATGAGAAGGGGGGTAAGGGCCTGAAATGAGAGAGGGGCGAGGGCGTCAAATGACGAGGTATATAACTTAGGCCAGCCCACCAACTGATCCGGACATGAGCCCACCGGATCAGTTAAGTTAGAAAAGTGACGAAATTACTAAATTTGGGCCAGACCACCAACGAAACTGATCCGGTCCTGGGTAAAATTGGATCAGTTGACTATAGTTGATCCGGTTTTTCTAAACCGGATCAGTTTATTTGTGTCCTTTCATGTTTTTTCCACTATAGTGAATAAAATATGGAATATAATACTCCGATTAATTCCAAGAATCCATCTTTACCTTTCCACGGGTAATAAATATTAAACATGGATTATAATGTACAATTCAATAACCACCTTTACCATTCATAGGTAATGAATAAACATGATTAATAAGTAATCAACTCCATTTACATGCGTGTATCAACAATCCATACAAACATATAGTAAATAAAATCACATGTTCCCACACAATAATCACATAATCATGATATTTCGTTGCAAACAATCTTGCCTAAGAACTATCAAAGTTCCCTAAGCATGATACTAAATTCCAAAACCAATCCTAGATATAATACTGTAACACCCACGAATTTCTCCACTTTTGAAACTTATACTTTCGTAAAATACTTGGAGAAACTTAAGGGTATTACCGCCACGTATAAATACGATGTGGCAATACTATAACTTGACACATAAAATATGCAGCGGAAACTTCAAACTTTATTTATAATAATAAAGAACATTATTATCCAAAACAAAAATACTAAAATGAAAAGTTTAAAGACTACTAAAATAGTGATCTAGTTCTAGTGATCCCAAAAGGTTCCTCCTATGCATCATGAATCATCAATGGACCTGAAAACTACTCCCCGTAAGAAAAGTAGGGCAAAGCCAAAACAAATAGAAAAAACGAGTCAGTTGAAATACTGAGTACATTTACATGCAAGACTTGTAAACTTTGTAAATATATAATTCACATACTTTCATAAACATGCTTTATTTCGCAATTCTAGTAGTAATAATAAAAGATAAGACCAGACCATTCTTAAATCCACGTTACCACGAAAGAATATATCTCCTTTAATAATTTAATTAAAGGTGGAAAACAATAATATAAAAACTTAACTTAAACCCCTTTCCTTGATCCGCGGATCCTAAGTGTGCACACCCCCCAAACTAGTATCCCTTTATGAATACAAAGACATTGGAGTAACCTTGATGCCAAATAGTGGACTTGGAAGAACCCTTCTTGAACAAAGCCAACGGGGTAATTGTAATAAGAATAACATAGGGGTAAACCTTTCCTTTAATTCAAATAAAGAATTATGATAACAAACTTAATTATAGGAAAAAGATAATTTAAATTTTTGAAACTAAAACTAATTAGGCTTAATACCATTGATTTGCAAAAGTATATTATTTCCTATACTTTGAGTTAGCCACATGCAAACTGATTATTATTTTTTTAAACAAGTGAAGCAATCTTTGGTTGTTATGAACAACATGTGTAGTCTACGAACTAACAAAGCAGGAAAAAAAAAACAAGCTTTTATCTAGCTTTAACTATAAGAAGATTTGATCAAGCTAACTACATATACCAATCTGTATAATTTGTACTAAAACATACATAACTAGTGTATACTTAGCAATTAAAGATCAAGCCACGTAAACGTACCTTGATAATTCACGAAACAAGAAAATCAACTAGTAAGGGAATGCTCACGAACGAAATCCTCCTATCAATTATAAACTAGTTCTAATCAAAACGATGAACAATATATGAACTCTAAAAGAAAATTATGCTAAACTAATTAATTATTGTAAACATGATTCATGCTCAAACATTAAAAACATGTTTTTATAGAACTCAAAAAGATCAAAAACTAGAAATTAAAACAAACTTGAAAAAGAGTGCTTACAAAACCTCCCGCTAAAACTCCTCGGTGAAAAACAAAACGGTTTTTCACCATATACCCCTGACAAATTTTTTTTTGCACCATATACCCTTTCAACTTTCCAAATTCACCATATACCCCTCACGTTTGAAAAAATACATCCACTTACCCTTAATGACTAACGGCGTTAAACTCCGTTAGTCATTAACCCTTAATCCCCCATCTAACCTAATTAACTAACCTCAATCTAACCCTAATCCTAACCCTAACCCTAACCCTAATACCTTAACCCTAACACCTAACACCCCCACCCCCCTCCCCACCACCCCCTTACCCCACCCCACCCTGCACCCCCCACCGCACCACCGGCCCCTTACCCCACTACACCACCACCCTTCCCCAGCCCCCCCTCCCTTCCCCGCAGCCCCTTCCCCCCCCCACGCCCCCTCCCTCCCCCCGCAGCTCACCTCCCTCACCCGCAGCCCCACCTTCCCCGCAAAGACCCCCTCTCCACCCTCCCCGCACAGCCCCCCCTCCACCCTCCCCGCAGCCACCCTCGCCCTCCCCTTCCCACCCCTCCCCTTCCCCCGCCGTTCCGCAACACCCCTACGCCTCCCCACTCCCACGCAACCAATTGCACCCCCGAACCCTAAATAAAGTTCGAAATTCGAAGGGGAGGTTGTGTTTCGAAAAATCCGGGTTTTCAATTCGAAAAATTTGGGTTGTTGTGTTGGGAAAAATCTGGGCTCACCCGACAATAGCAACGACACAACAAAAACAACCACGTGGCCAAGACACCATCGACGAGGATGGGCGGCGCGATGCAAGACGGAGGAAGAGAGGTGTGGGCAAGAGAGAGAAAATTGGGGGTTGGGGATTTTGGATCCCGCTCTTCAAAGGCCTAGAACCGACAAGAAAGGAAGGTGGAGATGGCTTCACCACGCCCAAGCACGAAGAGGGGGAAAGAAGAAGGACGTGGGGAAGAGAGAAAATGAGTGGGGAAGGGGGGTCATGGAGGTGGTGGGGGAGGAGGGGGGGCATGCGGGAGTGGTGGGGGAGGGGTGGAGGGGAGTGGGGGGCATGCGGGAGTGGTGAGGGGAAGGGATGGGGTGGGGAGGGGTGGTGGTTGGGTGGTTAGGGTTAGGGTATTAGATTAGGGGTTAGGGTTAGGGTTAGGGGTAGATTTAGGTTAGTTAATTATGGTTAGAGGGGGGATTAGGGGTTAATGACTAACGGATTTTAACTCCGTTAGTCATTATGGGTAAGTTAATGTATTTTTTCAAACGTGAGGGGTATATGGTGAATTTCAAAAGTCGAAAGGGTATATGGTGCAAAAAAAAATTTGTCAAGGGAATATGGTGAAAAAACCGAAAACAAAAACTATTCAAAGAGAGCACTCACTTTAGAGAAAACTTTATAAAGAACTCTCAAGATTTTTGGCAAAGAGAAAGTGAAGGATTAGAGGGGTATTTAATTAGGGTAGAAAAGAGGTAAAAACTTTCCTAAATCATTAAAATTAGGGAAAAAGAATTTTAAACTTTTCTTACACATTACAAAGCTGCCGTGCAGCTAGCTGTAGATGCAGCAAAATTTTTTTTTCCTTTATTTATAAAAACTCTTTCCCAAAATCAATTTTGCTTGATTTTAAAGGGATTGCTAAATCTTCCCAAATTAATTAAAATCCCATACTTTCTAACTCAATATAAATCTCATAAAAATCTGGTTTTATAAGTCTTAAAAAAATATTTTAAATATTTAAAGTTTTCGGTTTTATTTAAAAGAAACCGATTTTTCAAAACAATACTTATAAAAAATCCAAAAATTACATATTAATCCCTCCGTCCCATAATATAGTGCTTGTTTCTTTTTTACACGGTCTCCAAGACGTAACTTTGACCTTTAATATCTTCAATTCCGTATTAATAAAAAATATAAAAAGTTGATATTATGAAACTACACATTGAGACGAATCTAACAAGATCTCACATGAATATGTTATACCCTTGTATTTTTTCAATTTCTACATTGTACCCCAACTTTTTAAAAATTCCACACGGTACCCTCAAACTTACCTTTTTTAATGCACAATGGCCCTACCGCTAATTATACGTCATTAATTTCGTCTACTTTTTATAATCCAATGGAACTAATCTAATTTGTGAATATTCCCTCCAAGCGTTAAATTATGTATAAGTTAAATTAGTTCCCATAAATTAAAAAAATTAAATGAAATTAATGACATAAAATTAGCGGTAGGGGCATCGTACATTAAATAAGGTAACCTTGAGGGTACTGTGTAGAATTTTTAAAAGGTTGGGGTACAACGTATAAATGGAAGAAACACAAGGGTATAACGTAGAAAAACCCTTTTTTATATATACAAATGAGAATATTCGGTCCAAGATTTTAAAGTTTGACCCACCAAAAATGAAGTAGGCACTATATTATGGGACGGAGGGAGTAAAATGTATAATCAGATTTTATTACCCAAAAATGAATTTTGGATTTTATAAAATTTTTGATCAAATATTTTTTTTAAATAATTAATTAAATAAATAAGATAATGACAAGAGCAACTATTGTTAAAAATTACTAAAATAACCTTTAAAATTCAAACTATATTTCCCTCCAAATGATTCCCTCCAAAGTGATTTTGAAATAATTTAAAATGAGTTTTGAAGATAAAATTTAGAATTGTTTTAAATAATTTCAATAAATGCCTAAAAATACGGGGTATTACAAATACTATGTTCAAAGCTCTTAAACATTCACGTACCTTGTATAGACTATCCTTTGTGCCACCTTGGTGCACTAAAAATAAATCAAGGAGTATTCTTCTCCTATAAGTAATGATAATAATAATTAATCACTACTATAATAAAATTCCAGTAACTTTAATAATACTTAGAGCTCTCTAAAACCTTAAAAAAATCATTTCTTTAACATTAAATCTTAAACCTTTAGAATTATAAACATAGTAGTGAAGGTTTACTTCTTAATATATCATAGAACTTATGATTTAACGCTTTAAAAACCCTAAAATTTCAAACTTTAATCTAAAAATAATAATTACAACAAAAAACTTCGTTAAAACTAAAAAGTACCGAAAGCCCCTATTTCTATGCTGAATTTGGCCACGATAGGGTGGTGCTCACTACTTTTAATGAGTCTTTCTTATAACATCGTTTCCATCCAAAAAAAACTACTTTTGTTAAATTCCGACGAGTTTAGAATCTGACCGGAAAATTTTTAAAACACAAAACAAAATAAAACGAAAGAGAAGGAAGAGGGGAAAACCTACGTCAACGAGGCGGTGGCCGGCGATGCTAGCAGGAGGAGTCGGCGAGATAATAGGAGATGAGAAAGGAAGGGTCGTGTGAGGAGGTGGAGAGAGAGATATACAGCCGAAAAAGAGGGAGAGGATAGATTAGGGTTTGGAAAAATGTTTAATGAGCTCCCTAATATCCTACTTTTAGGTTTTGGGAGTTTTACCCTCACTAGGAAACCCTAACTTAGAGGTGATCGTGGGCTGGCCCGAGTTCGGGCCAGGCCATCCCTAAAAAAAGTGCCCATTGGTTTCTTAATTTTAATTTTAATTTTAGGTTTCCACATTGTATGATTTGCTCAGTGAGTGTGATGGTAGCAGTTGGTGAGCTTAACCATAAATTTAATTTCTTTGTGCATTAATCTTCAGTAAGATTGTCGGGAATGACCGCCTGTTACACATAGTAGTCAGACTCAGTCACGAAGGACGGTCGGAGGATCACAGAACTATTGGCGATATTCTAGCCGGGATTTACCTGCGCTGGATTCGGAGCTGTTGGTCGTTTTAGGTCAACGCCTAAAAAGAATGCATTATGACTTTCTTTTCTATTGTTTATGTTTCTATTTATTTATTCTAGGCAAATTTAGCCTCAACAGCACCAACTATGGCTTGAGTGGGAGCACCACCACCAACTTTAACTAATAGTCTGAACACCACCAACTATTGGCATGGGTGCAGCATGTATCATCAATCCAAAGAATCTGTCATCAGAGCCGGGGAATCTCTGGAGGATTGCTTGGACGTCGGTGTCATTTATGATATGTATTGCACCCATGACAAGAGTTGGTGATGTTCTTTCTATCAGTTTAAAGGTGGTGCTACTCCTTACACCCAATTTCATAATTGGTGTTATTAAGGTCAGTTTTGCATAACATATTTTTAAAATTTTTTTACCTTTTTTATCCTTCTTTATATTTTTCTTCCAGTTTCACCAAAAAACATGTGTGATTAAAATAAATTATCTCTATCTCTTAGACCGACGAGTCACTGTGATAGTTTTTACGGTTTTTTCACCAAATACCCCTGACAAATAAGTTTATTGACCAAATACCCCCACTTTTTTCAAAATTCACCATATACCGCTGACCTTTAAAAAAATTCACCAGATACCCATATGACTAACGGCGGTTAACTCCGTTAGTCATCAACCCTAAAAAACCCTAATTAACCTTAATTAAACCCTAAAAACCCTAACTCTAAAAACCCTAAAAACCCTAAAAGCCCACCAACCCCCACCCAACCCCAACCTACCACTCCCACCCCCACCCCCACAACAACCCCAGCCCCACCAGCCCCCTCCCCGTCCCCCCTTCGACTCCGTGCCTCCCCCCTCCCCTTCCGGAAAATCGCTACCCCTCCCCCCCCCTTCGACCGCGCCTCCCCCTCCCCCTCCCCCTCTCCCACCCCGCATCCCCCTCCCCTCCCCTTCGAAGCGAATCTCGTGCCTCCCCCTCTCCCACCCTCGTTTCGGCGCGAAAGAAGTGAGGGAGGATCAGCGGGCTACGGTGGTCGACGCAGAGTGTTCTAGTTTGAAGGACTACGGTGGTCGACGAGCGAGAGAAGTGAGGGAGGGTTGCGGCGCCGCCGGCGAGAGTGAGGGAGGAGGAGGGGGACGAATGCGCCGGCGAGAGTGAGGGAGGGCTGCGGGCCGCCGGCGAGAGTGAGGGAGGAGGAGGGGGACGAATGCGCCTGGGCGAGAGTGAGGGAGGGTTGCGGGGCTGCCGGCGAGAGTGAGGGAGGAGGAGGGGGGACGAATGCGCCGACGAGAGTGAGGGAGGGGGAGGAGCGGGGGGCTGCGTGGGGGGGGGGGGAGGGGGCTGCGTGGGGGAGGGGTACTTGGTGGAGGGGGGGCATGGGGGAGGCGTGGAGGGGGCCGGGGGTTGGGGTGAGGGGGGTTGGGGTTGAGGGGGGGGTTGGGTTATTTAGGTTTTAGGATTAATTAGGTTTTTAGGGTTAATTAGAGTTTTTTAGAGTTAATTAGAGTTTTTTAGGATTAATTAGTTAATTCGTTAACGGAACACTAGCGTCCGTTAGCCAAAAGGGTATTTTGGGTAATTTTTTTAAAGGTCAGGGGTATCTGGTGAATTTTTTGAAAGGTCAGGGGTATCTGGTGAATTTTAAAAAAAGTGGGGGTATTTGGTGAATAAATTTATTTGTCAGGGGTATTTGGTGAAAAAACCGTAGTTTTTATGTTTTCAAACTTATTTTGTTGGTCTTGTTCTTCAAAGCATAAACAAAGGTTAGGCACCCTTTTTCTCTTCTCTTTTTGATGGAGTTTTAATTAATTTTAGTTTCATTAGGGGCTTGCTTTCTTGTTTAATTTTGCATTTTTATCTTTCTGGTGTACTATATTTTTTTTTATGTCCATTTTTCATACTTGTAGCACATTCACGATCTTGTTTCAAGAGCTTACATTAGTCTTCTTAAGTATTGTAGTTTTTTTCCGGCAAAACAGGAAAAATATTGAAGAATATACTTCCTCCGTTCTTCCTATTGCAACAATGAGATTTTTACACTATTCACTCACCTCCCTTTAACTATCTATTCTGATTACTTAAGTAAAAATATAGTCATGTGGGGTCATGTTAGATTCGTCTCCATATATCTTCGGGGCAGATTAGTCTTCTTTTCTTCTTCCTCTTGACCCTTCATTGATTGATCTCGTTCCCACTGAAACCCCCTACTTCAAGGGAATCGAAGAAGGCACTGAAAGAGATAGTGAAACTGTAGATTTGGTATTCATCCTAAATGTAGGCAAGAAGAACTTAAGGCTCAGATTCCATTCTTTTCATTTTTCATTGTTGTAATTTGTTGTAATTCAGTATATATTTTTTTGAATTTATTGTTGTTTGTATTTTGATATAATTTAGTAATGTAATTTCTCTTATAATTTAGTTGCAAATTTCTTGAATTTCTTTTGTATCAGTATTATTACTTTTTTTCTTTTTTTGGCAATTTGATACAAGGACACTATTTTGATGTGTTGGCTGCAGAATATTATTTTATACTTCCTCCGTTCCAAAATAAGTGAAACACTTCTCTCATTTATGTGAGAGCTTTTTGACACAAGTGTTTCACTTATTTTGGAACGGAGTAAGTATCATTTTTTTGGAATTGTTGAATGTGGCAACTGGCAGTAGGCTGTCGCCTGTAGCCAAGAGGCTCGACTTTTTTTTGACCCAAAATACACCCCAACTGATGCGGTTTTAACGTTAAAACCGGATCGATTAACCAATAACTGATCCAGTTTTCACCTCAAAATCGAATCAGTTAATGGTTAACTGATCCAGTTTTGAACCGGATCAGTAAAATTTTGTGAACCGCTCCGGTCCATTTTCGAATCAGATAAGCCCAATTTGATCGGAGCGGTTGGGCTTTTTTCCACTAGTGTTTGCTGATGTTGATTATGCTGGAGATATGGTAAATCGAAAAAGCACTTCAGGTATGGTTCAATTTTTGGGTTCCTGCATAGTTTCTTGGAGTTCCAAGAAACAAAACATTGTTGCTCGATCCACTGCTGAAGCTGAGTACGAAGCTGCTGCTGCATGTTGCTCACAAATTCTTTGGATAAAACAACAATTAAGAGATTTTGGCATAATATATGATTGTGTTCCCATCTATTGTGGTAATACTAGTGCTATTTGTATTTCCAAAGACCCAGTCCATCATTCTCGAGTCAAATATATCATATTAGGCATCACTTTCTAAAGGATAATGTAGAAAAAGGTTTAATGAAATTAGATTTTTGCGAAACAGAAAATCAAATTGCTGATATTTTGACTAAGCCTTTAAATAGGGAGAAACACGAGAAAATGAGATTGGAACTTGGAATGATCAAGCTGAGATGATGGCTTATGGAATTCCTCCAAGGTAAAAACGAAATATCTTAATGTGTGGCATTGCTATTCCAACACAATCTAATGTGTGAAAACATAGTCGAAGTTTTCCATTGTAAAGGATCATTTCACTCAACAACCGTGCTAGGTAGCAACTTCCTTTCATTCTAGTAATATAAAATACAAGGCAAAACAAGTTATCATTTTTTTTTCTTCATAATTTTTTTTATCATTTTATTATTTTTTATTTTTACTTTTTATTTTTTTCTTCTTTTTCTTCTTCCTTAATCAATTCACACGTTCCCTATTTTTTTTCACCCACTTCAATCTTTTCTTTTCCACATTTAAGTTCCAACTTAATTAATTAAGGTGATATACATCCAATCCCCCAAATCCATCCACCAAACACACATTCTCACACAACAAACCCTAACTCTTCATCTTCCTAAAATCCTAAGGAACAATTGATTCATCCTTCCTTTCCAACACCACTTTCCCTATAACAACCATGGTACTCATAAGTTTCAACACCGACATTACCTCCCACAAAAGAAAAAGGAACCCATCATCACCCATTCCCATGGAAACCTCGCCGGCACAATCCTCATCTACACTCCAAATTCAATTACCACAACAACCACTACTCGCCATCACCTACGGTGAGTCCATCGAACAACCGGAAGAAACCCAAAACCCCACCGAACAAACCAAGGAAACCCAAAATTCCACTCCCACAAAATCTTGCCGATCAAACTCGTGGCACAAGAAGTGGAAAATTGGAGAATCCGGTGAGAAAAACGAGGATTCGGCGCCGGAGAATAAGGGGGAAAGTGAGAAAAATACGACGCTACAAATCAAAGCAAAAAATCTCACTCAAGGGTTTGCTATCAACTATGTTTGGTGTAAATCCGAAAAGGTGGAGGAACTTGTCGAATTCCTTGACCAACAACAGTTCCTGATGAAGGATTTGATGAATATGTTAAGGGGAAAATGAAGGTGACTATTAATAAGCTTGATAGTGCACAAATTGTGAGTAAGATAGGGGGAAACTACGAAAAATAATCCATAACCAATCACAAACTTCTTTCACCTTTGCAAAAACAATTATTCAATGTTGTTTGGAGAGGTGTAGTTCCTCGGATACAAAAAAGGGATGACGTAAATTTGTTCGACGCTTGCCTCATTTATAGCTTTGAAAACCACATTCCGATTAACTTTCCAGCCATTATGATTAAGCACCAAGCCCATTGTATACCTGGCAAACTGAGAGTAGGTTATGGTTCCTTACTAACTGCCATATTTAGGAATCTATCCGTTGACCTCAGTTCCTATGAGGAACTCCATGTTACCCTTAGCCAAATCATTCAAAAGGGGTTCCTTGCAAAATTGAAACTGAAGGTAGTGGATAAGTGTGTGCGGTTCTCTAAGGGTAATGAGGAAGGAGGTGTTGAATCAGAAAAAGAGGAGGAAGTAGTGGAGAAGAAAAAGCTAGTGTTTCCTCTAAAGGGGAAGAGAAAGAGCATGAGAATTGCAACTAGGCCTTGCAAGGGTCCTAGTTTATTAGTGTTTATGGACATCAGTGATGAGGAGGAAAATGATGATGCCTTGGATGATAAAGGAGAAGAAGCACAAGTGGTATCTCCTAGGAACACCTCATCAGTTCCTAAGAGCTCACCTCTTGTTCTTAAGAAGAAAGGAACTGGGAAAGGGTCAGTTCCTTTAGTTGCTGTTCCCGCTAGGGTGCCTTCTACCTTTAGTGGGTTTGCTGGTTTACTGGGTAATCTGGGTTTGGGACAGAAACTCAGAAGGATGAGCAGATAAAAGACCTTTAAGAAACTGTGGCTAGGATGGTGGAACTACAAAAAGCAACTGATGCAAAGTTGGAGCTCCTGCAGACACAAATGGGTACATTAGTGCCTCTTGTTTAGAAGGTGCAAGCTGCTCTTCATCATCATACTGCTAAGTTCTCGGCTACTCAGACCACCATACTTCAAAAGCTTGATGAGATTACCATTTAAGTAGTCCAAGAAACCACCGAGCCTGCTGTTCCTTAAACCTCTTCTCAAAGCCACAAAACCCCCTCTCTATTCACTATGTTAATTATGTTGGAACAATTAATTTTTTTTCCATTTTGGTCTGTATTAAATTTTGATTTTGGATGATTTTTTTCTTGTTCTCACAAACTTGCCTTGCTTCGTGTTTCTATAACTATTATGTTTGGTTTTTGTTTATTTGGTTTCAAACATTGTGTGGAACAAGTCCTTTATTTGGAGATTTACTTATCTTGCCAAACTTTATAAGTGGGGCACTGTGTTTGGAATATATATGCTATGTGTTGTCCTCTTTTTGTTAATGCCAACAGGGAAAAATTCATTGTAAACTTCTTAAGGAGATTACACCAGTTTCATATCACCTATCGCTTGTCTCTCCTCTGTAAGAAATTAATTTTTTTTCTTTCTTGTTTTGTTGTTTGTTTTCTCATTATAGGATAAATCATAAATTGTCGATTATGTTTAAGTCTTTTTGTTGTCAAAAGTTTGCTTGTGTTGTCATCACCAACAAAAAGGGGGAATATTGTTGACCCTTAATTTTGGATGATGACTTTACAAACTTCCTGATGTGTTGATTTGTATATGAGGAACAGTGCTCTAGTCCCGTAGTAGGACCAAGCTTATCTAAGGGTGTTCCATAGTTGGAATAGAGTAAAGCGTGGAGCAAGATGTTCGAGGCAAATATCAACATAAGAGCAACAATAAGACTAAAACTTCTAAGAGTCGATTCATGGTTGGAACGAGTGAAGCTTCAGAGTCGAAGACTTTAAAAGGGAAGACATGAAGACTAAGTCAAGAGTATGTACTTAGGATTTATGTAATAAGTATCTTATATAGCTTAATTAGTATATAATATGAAATTATAAGGAACTCATAAATGCAACAAGTGTTTTGAAAATTATTTAACTAGGAGTTTTTAAGAAAATAAAGTAAATAAATAAAAAAAATAACTTTAATAAAAAACTCTTTTGAGTGCTCATCAAGTAAAAACTGATTTCCACTTTCCTAATTGTTCTCCTAATATTTCTCAAATCACCGACTGACTTTACTTTTAGTTTGTTGAAATGGTCTTTGCTTGTTCATCAAGAAGTGTGAACGTGGGATACTGACTCTACGTGGGTTACTACTTTGCACTTGATTGAGAAATAAGTGGAACTAACCTAGTTAGTCTTCTCTATAAAATGAGGAGTCTTTCTACTTACAAACCACCAACAGAAAACCATATTTCTATCTCTAAATCTTAAGTGTTTTCTAAAAAGTCAGTTGCATACTTAAGTGAGTTCCTAAGTTCCTAAATATCTAAGTTCCTTATAAGTACTAATGTTTATTGCAAAATCGAGTTGTATTTTGGGGTATAAGGTTGAGTGATCCTTGTAAGACTTAGAGTTAAGTCTGGGAGAGTAGGCTTCGGAGTAGAAACTAGAGAGAGTAGAGTTACGAATCAAAGGGGAACACTGTGAGAAACTTGAGTTCGAGAGGAACTCGAGTTATTGAGAGTGATTGTAATCGAGGTATTGCAATTATATAAGGGGTTTGAGGTTTTCTCTCTTTTTTTTTTGGTAAGTAAGAGAGATTGAAATTTCACCAAAAAATCAGCATTTACAACCTAGATTTTTTCTCCTTAGCAGAGAACCAAGGAAACAAAAACCTAACTACACAAGACCACAGTAGGTCTAAACAACCTACAACAATCAGAGTTGCTCAATCCACCTTCTATCTACACTACTACACTTCTTTGGAATACAATAAAGGATTCTATGCTTAACAATGAACTTTGTATGATCTATACATTTATTTACACTCTGAACTTTAAGCGCCCAGTAGGCTTCATTCCTAACTCTCCAAAGTTGATAAGTAGTTGTGTAATCCCCAGTAAATTTATGAATTTTATAAATATGTTTTAACGTATAGTTATTTATATTTAAGTATATTTTAGTATTTAAATGATTTATTTCTTCAAAGGTTGACTATTTGAAAGTCAAAGAAATTATTTTAATGATTTAAGAAAGTCAAATATTTTATTAAGTCATGCTTTGAAAATATTTGAAATGTTTGAAACGTTTTTGGATTTGGAAAAGGAATCCTAAATGGGTTTGAGGAACCCAAACACTTTTAGACTTGGAAAAAGATTTCTAGTTTCAGCCCAATTACCTTTTCCTAAGCCCACAAGGGGAACCTATATAAACCCCCATAAACCCCAAAATTTCCCCACACAATTATATTCTCTCTCCTCCTTCCTCCCACAATTTCGGTTCTCCTATTTCTTTTTCTCTCTCTTCGGTTTTCGTCATAGCTCTCCTTCGGCTTTCACTTCTTTACTTTGCCGGCCTACCGCCCCGTTGACCAGTCACCGACCGCCTGAAGCAGTCGTTGGCCAGCCGTCGCTGCCCGTCGGTGTTTCTTCCTCCTCTTTCCTTGCTTTGGTTTGATTACTTTTCTTCCTCCTCAAGTTTTAATCAAAGTTAATGTTTTTTAAGATTTGTTTTTAGTATGATTATGTTTAAAAGCTTTAGTTTGATGATTTATTTATGAATCTAAGTTTATATAATTTATGTATTGAAGAAATAAAAATTCAGATTTGCATATTAGGTTTGAATTGGATTTTTAATTATCAAAGCATGAATTTTTAGGGCTTTAAAGATTGGGAAATCATAGTGGTTTATTATAGTTTATGAAATTGGTTATTTTTATGATTATAACTATGTTTAAATATATTTTAAGGGAGTTATAACTTATAATATATTGCTGGAAATTTAAAGGGAGTATTATTATGGAGTTTTATGATGAGTTTTACCAATTAGTGTAGTAGTACTATACTAGGAGGTTTGATAATCAAGTTTTTATGATGGGAAAAGTTTTTAAACATGTTTAAGAAGGGTTTAAAGTATTTTATTATTGCTGTAAATTCATGAAGTGTTGATTGTGAATTTATATTGGTTGTTTTAGGCGGAGAATTCTCTGTAGGCGACTTTTAAGACTGTTAAAGTGGCCTCTCAATTTGTCTACACAGGGTACGCACATACCTATGTGTTGATTAGATTAGTATCATGATTTTAAGGATGAGAATTATGTAGCATCATGTATCGGAACTATTGTTAGTTCATATGTGATTCCGATTAAAGATAGATTTGCATGTTTTGTGCCGTTGTGTGAAACATGTTGATTATGAGATTTACATTATGTTTGTATGGAAGATTGATGCAAGCATATGGTTAGTAACTTTATTTTATTAATTCACATGGGGGAATTAATATATATATATATATATATATATATATATATATATATATATATATATATATATATATATATATATATATATATATATATATATATATATATATATATATATATATATATATATATAAATGGTTTGGATCATGATTGATCATTTGTTCCCTTTTGAGTATTTCACTGCTTTATAAGGACCGAGGGCCTTATTTGGTAAGTTGATATTTTATACCTATGAAAGGTAGTTTGGTTGTTGGCTAGGTTCAACAAATATAGGAAGTTTGGATTAAAGTTGGAATTAATCTTGGGTTGTTAAGTTGTGTGATCACTTATCTAATCCTAAGATAAAACTGGAAGTTTATGATTGTTGAATGATTATAATGTTTGTTTTACTTGTGAGTCATAACAAGTAATAACTGGTTAATCATGTAAAGTAGAACTTGGATAGCAATAGCTTTAGACTTGTGCACGTCTGAAGTGTTGAACAATTAGGAGTTGGAGTACATGGTGGAAGCCCATGGCTTTTCCTGGGATCGGATTGATCACCATATCCTATTTTTATTTTAAAGGTTCCTCGATATCGTAGGTCACGGGAATACGGAGTCGCACCCGTATTTCGTCTTCCAAAGGGAAGGCTAGTTTTAGTTAGACAACTCGATCCATTGACTATTCCATTCAAAGTAATAAGAATGTCGTTATAAAGTTTAGTTCAGTAAAAGTTATCTGCAAGTTATTATATTATTATTTATTCCTACTTACTACTTATTAGTATCATGTTAGGATTGTTTATTTGTTTAGTATGTAGTACTCAGCTTTGCTGATTACGTGCTTTTGTTTGTGTATGTTGATCATGGCTATGCCTTATTGATCCTGCGATGACCCATTTTGGTGAGCAGTTTCTAGGGATCAATAGTGCATTGTCCATCTACTGGTTTGAAGATGATGCATCATTGGGTTCGGGATTGGAAAGCTTGTGTAGTCTATGTATCATACTTTGAGTTTATACTTTTCGTAGTTGGTTTTGGTTTTATGTTTGACTTTGACTTTTTTTGGTTTGACTTTTGAAGTTGACTTTGTAGTTGACTAAGTTTTATTTATAAAGTTTATTATTATGTTTTCCACTGCAAAATTCTGAATAAGCCAATACGTTTTCACACGGGCGATAATGCTTTGATGATTCTCTAAGTTTTATGTTAAAAAGGTATTTTAGAAAAAAGAGAATTGTCGGGGTGTTACAAAGTGGTATCTAGGAGCTTTAGGTTTTATTGGCCTTTCGTGCCAACTTTAAATTTTTAGGCGCCTAACTAGCTAGTAACTTAAAATGAATTTCTTAGAATTGAGCTCCTACTTATTCATTGTGTTCAAATTACCTTTCAAAAGTTCTTTTTCAAGATTTCAAGTATTATTTTGGTTCGAATTAAATTTTTCAAAGGGTCCGAATTTTTTTTTATTGTGTCCGGATTTTTTTTTATTGAGTTCGAAAATTTCGAACTATAATAGTTAATTTTTTTTATTTCGTTTTTCGGTTCCTTTACAAATTTGAAAATTATTTTAATACTCTAGTTTATTTTATTATTTTATGAGAGATGGGTAGTATAGGAAGGGCATATAGGATAGAAATATTATATGTCTGCATTAAATAGTTAGTTCATCATGATTATATTTTTTTTTCCTTGCTAACTGTTTATGTTATTCCTATGCCTCATAATATTGTTGTTATTCTTGCTTATTGTTTATTGTTGGGATTATACGTTAAGTGAGAGTACCAATTGCTTATAGAAGTTATATTTATTTGTTATAGATCTCTAGCCATGTCTGATAGAGAAGATACTAGAGTAGGGAGCTACTACAATTCTATTGTGTTGAGTGATGATGAGAGTGATGGAGATTATGAGTCTGACGGTGATAGCTACAATAGCCTAGAGTTCATTATGTGTAATGTATTAAGAACAGGCATGCCTGATAGTGATGATGAGGTTCTTCATGAGTTTGACCGTGCTAGAGGACATACCAGAAGTGATATCTACCATGCTGTTTTGAGACCCGAGAGTGATTCTGAGTCAGAAGAGGACGAGCCTCAATCTAAAAGGTTACGAAGATCCACGAGATTTAGAAGATATGTTTATTATAATACTGAGGACATTGATGAATTTGAAGATGAGGTTTTCACTCTAGAAAACTACAAGGAATCAAAGGATAAGACTGATGATGTTTCACCTTAGATTATTCACCTATTTATTTATGCTTTAAGAATAATGTTGGATAATTCGTCCAGTAGTGGTTTAAATTTATTTCATAGTACCTTTATTTTGTTTTAAAAAAAGTACAATATTATGGTTCATAAAATTGTGACTAGCATCTTTTGAAGAATAAAAGTCAAATATTTAGTTATCCAAGTGAGCAAGAATTTATTTTAGCACGCGAATGGGAATATTTTTATTTATTTGTTATGATTGAATTTTTATTCATTGATCCTCAATTGTGTGTTCTTGATGCAAATATTTTCATGGATGATTGATGATGATTATTCTGTGATATGGTTGTAACTTCATGAGAAATTGTTTGTTGATGCGATCTTTATGGTCAAATCAAATGTTGCCTTCCTAGAGAATGGCATGTAAGTTATGTATTGAAACCTAAAGTAGAGTACGTTAATTTCAGGCCGCACAGTAGAATGGCTAACAACGGTAACGATTTAGCTGCTGCTATTCGCCTTTTGGCGAAGAAACTGACTCAGGAAAGAGCTGAGCGTCCCGATTCTCTTTGGGGACATGTTTGAGAGACTAGCCAAGGTTAAACCACCATACTTTAAGGGGCAAGGTAATCCTACCTTCTTAGAGAGTTGGATTAGGGAGTTTGAGAAAATCTTTGGGGCTGTGAACTGTCCTGAGGGTATGAAACTAGGTCAAGTTGTACTGTACCTAAAAGACGAGGCTGATTTGTGGTGGAGAGAAAATGGGGCTAAACTGAGTGCTGTTGAGGGATTCAATTGGGATTCTTTTGTTACTGTCTTGAGAGGGAAGTTTTACCCTGCTTTCATGAGGAAATAAAAAGCCCAAGAGTTTATCAACCTTAGGATGGGGAGTATGACCATCTCTAAGTACTATAGCAAATTCATAGCACTGTCGAGGTTTGAACCTGAGGTAGTAGCCACTCAGGAATTAAAGGCTCAAAGGTTTGACTGAGGAAATCCAGCTGGGGTTAGGTGGTGAAACTTTTTCATCTCTAGATATTGTGTATGGAAGAGCAGCCCACATTTATGGTCTTTAGTCAAGGCGTGATAAGAAGAATGTTGTAGTGGGTGAGAAAAGAAAGGATTTCAATGCTGGGGGAAATCAAGGGAATTTCAAGAAGAACAGGAATGGGAATGGGAATTTCCAAGGGAGAAATAATCAGGGCTACAACAATAAGGGCCAATCTGAGAGAGTGTACCACTGTAAGAAGTGCAGTAATAACCACCCTGGTAGAGACTGCAAGGGAGACTTAGTGACTTGTAACTACTGCCAGAAGAAAGGTCATAGGGAGTATGAGTGCTTTACTAAGCATAAGAAAGAGCAAAATGGCAATGGGAGTGGTAACCAGGTGAGGTTTGGGTTCAACCAGCCGGAAAATGAAGGTTCGAAGCCTGTAGGGGCACAGAACAACCAAGGGAGCTACAATAAGCCTGCTAGTGAGAGCAACAACAACCAGAACAAGGCTCCGGGTAAACTATTTGTGATGAGTCGCAATGAAGCTGAACGATCTGCCGACGTAGTTTCTGGTACTTTTTCTATTAACTCCACGCTAGTTAAAGCGTTATTTGATTCAGGGGCGACTTATTCTTTTGTTTCGTCATCTGTTATTAAAAGTCTGGGGTTGGTAGATTTTGAGGTGATTGATTTGCCTGTTAGTATACCTACTGGTGAGACCATAAGGTGTACCAAGTTGTTTAGAGAATTGCCTCTGACGATAGAAGACTGTGTTTTTCCTTCTGATTTGATAGAGTTTAATATGGGAGACCTAGATGTAATTTTGGGGATGGATTGATTAGGTTTCTACAAGGCCAAGATAGACTGTGAAGTTCAGAAAGTAGTGTTGAGAAACCCTTTGGGGAAGTTGACCTCATATAGACGTTTTGGGAAGCCCAAGAACTTTGGGGTTATTTTTACGATGCAAGTGAGGAAGTTGATGAAGAAGGGGTGTGAGCTATTTTTCTGTAGTGTGCAATATGTGAGTAATGAAGTTAGTTGGAGTGAAGATCGAGGATGTTCCAATTGTGAATGAGTTTATGGATGTGTTTTCGAGTGAGATTTCGAGTATGCCGCCTGCTAGAGCGGTTGAGTTTACCATAGACTTAGTTCCTGGAACTATATCTAAAGCACCGTATAGAATGGCACCTCTTGAGATGAGTGAATTGAAGACGCAATTGCAAGAGCTGTTCGAAAAGGGTTATATTAGGCCTAGTGCATCACCGTGGGGAGCTCCTGTGTTGTTTGTTAATAATAAAGATGGGAGTATGAGGTTGTGTATTGATTATAGGGAGTTGAATAATGTAACCATCAAGAATAAGTATCCTTTGCCTAGGATAAATGATCTATTCGACCAATTGAATGGAGCGAGCGTGTTCTCGAAGAATAATTTGCGTTCGGGGTATCACTAGTTGAGGGTAGCTGATAAGGATATACCTAAGACTGCGTTTAGGACTTGTCATGGTCATTATGAGTTTACTGTAATGTCGTTTGGGTTAACCAATGCACCTGCCATATTTATGGACTTGATGAATAGGATTTTCCATGAGTTCTTAGATAAGTTCGTTGTGGCATTCATTGATGATATCCTGATTTATTCAAAGAGTGAAAAAGAGCATGATGAACACTTGAGGATTATATTGGAGACGCTTAGGAAGAATCAATTGTATGCCAAGTTCTCTAAGTGTGAGTTTCGTTTGGAGAAAGTAGCATTTTTTTGTCACTATGTGTCTAAGGAAGGTGTCTCTGTAGATCCTGCTAAGATTCAAGCTGTGAGCGAGTGGCCTACTCCAAAGAATGTGTCAGATATCCGAAGTTTCCTAGGTCTAGCTGGCTATTATAGGAGATTTGTGAGAGATTTCTCGAAGATAGCGAGGCCAATGACCAATTTGATGAAAAAGGAGTCAAAATTCGAGTGGAGTGAGAAGCGTGAGGAAGCTTTTCAGATTTTAAAAGAGCGTTTGACCTCCGCACCTGTTTTGACCCTGCCTGATGGGAATGAGGGATTTGAGGTGTATAGTGATGCTTCAAAGAATGGTTTGGGATGTGTGTTGCAGCATAATGGGAAGGTGATCGCGTATGCATAGCGTCAGTTAAAACCTTATGAGGATTGAACCTTTATGGGGCAACCTGCAAGACCTAAACTGACCATAAAAGTTTGAAGTACATTTTCACCCAGTAAGACCTCAATATGAGGCAGAGAAGATTGTTAGAGTTGATAAAGGATTATGACCTAGACATCCAATACCATGAGGGGAAAGCGAATGTAGTTGATGATGCGTTGAGTAGGAAATCGAGTCATAGCATGAATGCCTTGGTAGTTCCTGAGGAATTGTGTCGAGATATGCAAAGACTAAGCCTAGAAATCTTTAATCCTGGGGAGATCGAGGCAAGATTGAGTGCTTTGTCATTGGGGGTTGTCCGTTTTTCGATGAGATCAAAGAGGGTCAAGTTGGGGATGAGCACCTAGAGAAGATTAAGGAAAAGATGAAGCAAGGTAAGGAAGTTGATTTTTAGATCCATGATGATGGTAGTCTGAGGTTTAAGGGAAGGTGGTGTGTACCACAAAAATGTGATGAGCTTAAGAGGCGACTTATGGATGAGGGGCATAATACTCCATATTACGTGCACCACAGGGGGTGACAAGTCGTATAAGGACCTTAAGCGAGATCTATTGGTGGCCAAACATGAAGCGTGAGGTTGTCGAGTTCGTGTCTAAGTTTCTAACCTGTCAGAAAGTCAAGATAGATCATAAGAGACCCATGGGGAAGGTTCAATCCTTAGAGGTTCCTGGATGGAAGTGGGATTCCATTTCGATGGATTTCATGGCTTCGCTTTGCCTAGGACAAGGAATGGCAATGATACTATTTGGGTTATTGTGGACCGTCTGACGAAGTCGGTCGTGTTCATTCCAATTAAAGAGACATGGAAGAAGAATCAACTTGCCAAGACGTATATTAAGCATGTAGTGAGATTGCATGGGGTTCCAACCGATATTATTTCAGACCGTGATTCGAGATCTCTCGAAATTTTGGCAAAAGGTCCAGTTGAATCTTGGGACAACATTGAAGATGAGTACTGCCTTTCACCCTGCGACCGATGGTCAGACTAAGAGGACTAACCAAACTATGGAAGACATGTTGAGAGCGTGCGCTATTGACTTTCAGGGTAGTTGGGAAGACCAATTAGATTTGATTGAGTTTTCGTACAACAATAGTTATCATGCGAGTATTAAGATGGCACCTTTTGAGGCATTGTATGGAAGGAAGTGTAGAGCTCCCATTTGCTGGAATGATTTTAGTGAGAATATAGTATTGCGGACAAAATTCATTGAGGAGACCGTCAAGAATGCGAAGTTGATTCACTAGTGGAAAAAACGCTATATGTCACAACAAAACCGCTGCGGTCCTTAAGAGAACCGCAGCGGAAAATCGTCGAAAATTTGGGTGGGAAAAATGGCCTAACAAACCGTTGCGGTCTTCATAAAACCGCAACGGTTAACAGTTAACCGATGCGGTTCGCTATTAACCGTTGCGGTTTTATGAACCGCAGCGGTTTATTTTGTTTTTTTTTTCGCGTCAAAGAGGCCTGTCTCCCTCTCATCACTGTTAACTCCCTCCTTCGTCCTTCCTTTCAAAAAAACGACTCCCTCCTTCGACATTTCACGCAAGGGTTCACCACCACCACTGCCACCACTATGTTCCACCACCACCACTGGGTTCCACCTTCCCCCGACCCCGACGACCACCAGCTACTGCGTCCTCCTCTCCAATTTGGTGGGTTTCAACCACAAACCCCACATGCTGTGTCCTCCTCCGTGGCTGCACCTGCGTCGTCCTCCGTGGCTGCACCACCACCGCCGCACCTCCACCGTTCCTAAACACCTACATTCCTTCTCTACCTCTTCTTAGGTACCTACATTCCTTCTCTACCTCTACCTCTACCTCCACCATTCCTTCTCATATTTGAAGCTTCAAGTTTATAATTAATTGTTCTTTTATGAATAATTGTTAATGAAATTAGGTTGTATAATAGTTAAAGGGTGTAAATTTGATTGATTTGAGTTAATTATTTTATTTAAAGTAGTTAGTTTGATTTTTAGGTTAAAAAAACTAGGGCTTTGTTGTGGTTGCTATTTTTGTGGTTGTTGTAGGTAGTAGCTATTGTTGTTGTTGTTGTTGTTGTTGTTGTTGTTGTTGTTGTTGTTGTTGTTGTTGTTGTTGTTGTTGTTGTTGATGTTGTTGTTGTTGTTGTTGTTGTTGTTGTTGTTGTTGTTGTTGTTGTTGTTGTTGTTGTTGTTATTGTTGTTGTTGTTGTTGTTGTTGTTGTTGTTGTTGTTGTTGTTGTTGTTGTTGTAGTACTTACTAACTAGTTAGGTTTGAACTTTAAACGTTATTGTTGATTATTGGTTTAGATATTTAGTTTAGTTTAGCTTAGTTTAGTTTAGTTTTGTTTGAATTGCTAATTTATACTAATGTTAACTTTTAAACTTTGTTGTTGATTATTGAAGCTAGCTAGGGATGGAGTGTTGAGCTCGATTTCCCTATTCACAACCTTGATATTGGTATGTTATCACTCATATTTAACTTTCTTTCATAGTAAATTAGTTTATATATATGTGCAAATGTGTATATATTTATCGTTGAATTGAGATTAGATGTAAAATGTTTTGTTGTTTTTAAAAACCTATGTTTGCATCATCATATCATATGCCTAGATACCCGTTCGAGACTTACTCATTAGGAGTAAGTCTTGAATAGTCCTCGGTTTGGGACTGTTCTTAGATGTTTTATCTCACTTAGGTGGTGAATGTATGTCTTTAGTTCGATTCTAGAGGAAAATCTTGGCTCATCGTTTCCCTACTTTTGTTCTCTGGGTACATATGTAGATATAAATAACTATATATCTACATCGTGTACTTGGAGAACTTAGAGGGAAATGCTTTGCCGGATTTTCCGTAGATTCGAACTGAAGGCAATACATTCACTAGTGAGATTAGACATCTAAGGATGGGTTAGTTTGGAGTGATAAGGACCCTTGGAAAGCATGCCTAATTTCATTAAATATATATCGTGTATAAACTCTAATAATGTAGTGAAATTCGTCATTGACATGGGGTACTTGTTGCTTGTGTTTAATTAGAGCTAGGTTTGGTTGAAATGAATCGTGCATGGATGTATGGTAGTCGTGACACGTGTGAATTCGTGGATGGGGTCTTTGAATTTTGTGATGCTGGCATTAAGTCATCAGCCGCAAAGGGAACCGAGGGGTTTTATTGTCCTTGTGTTGATTGTGGTAATGTGAGCATCGTTAGTAGCATTGAGTCACTTAGGGAGCATATCTTTCGTCGCGGGTTTAGACAAGACTACTATGTATGGGTTTGGCACGGTGAGGAGGGTATGTATGATGGTCGAAATGCCATTGTTAACGATGTGCATGAAGAAGGTGAGTTTGATGTCATTGAGAATGACAACATCGAGGATGAATATGAGGATATTCAAGTAGAAGATGATGATGATGAAGTGTCTGGAAAAGGAAAAGGAAAGGGAAAAGAAAAGGAACAGGAAGAAGGGTCACCTGCAGGAATTGAAAGAAAAGGAAAGAAAACGGTGAAGGATGATGATAGGAACTATTTACCTCCGGCTTGCTACACTCTATCTAGAGCTGAGAAGCGTCTTTTTTGCGAGTGTTTGTACAACATTAAGGTTCCATCAGGGTACTCATCGAACATGAAAAGATTTGTTACCTTAGACGGTGAGTTGAAATTATCGAGCATGAAGTCTCATGATTGTCATGTAATGATGCAAGTATTCTTACCGATTGCAATTCGAGGGATATTGCCGAAACACGTGAGACATACCATAACAGAGCTGTGTTCTTTTTTCAATACTATATGTAGCAAAACGTTACAACCCTCGAAGCTTGATGCTCTGCAGGCTAGCGTGATACAGACTTTGTGCAAGTTTGAGATGTACTTCCCACCTGCTTTCTTCGACATTATGGTCCATTTGGTTGTACATCTAGTTCGAGAAATTAAGCTATGTGGTCCGGTGTTTTTGAGGTGGTGCTATCCCTTTGAGAGACATATGGGCTCTTTGAAAGATAAAGTAAGGAATCCAAATGCAAACCGAAGGAAGTATAATTCAGGGGATTGTGAGTGAAGAGGTCGGTAATTTTGTGGCTGAGTTCTTAACTAATGTTGATCCTATTGGACTTCCTACATATCGACACGAGGGCAGACTCGCGGGTAAAGGTACACTTGGCTCCAAAATGATAGTACCTCCTGTTGAAAGGCACATACAAGCACACTTATTTGTATTGCAGCATATGGTACAGGTGCATCCGTACTTGGATGAGCATTTGGAGGAGTTGCATGACCAGATTCCAGGTAAAGGGACTAGAGCATTGATGTAGTTGCATAATAAGACGTTTATTGATTGGTTCCATAACCGAATAATGCGTGAAGTAGATTCCAATGTTTCTGAAACTCTGAAGTGGCTAGCATTTGGTCCTCGAGAAGCTGTGCACTCCTATGAGGGTTATGATGTTAACGGATATACGTATTGGACAGATCGTCAAGATCAAAAGTCGAGATCTCTCCAGAATAGTGGTGTTTCAGTAGAGGCATCATCTACACAGTATGCAAGTGCCAAAGACAAGTCTCCTATTGATGCTAGATTGTTATACTATGGACGAATTCAAGATATATGGGAGCTTGACTACTCTGGTTTCACGGTCTGCTTATTTCGATGCAAGTGGGTTGAGTATAACCGGTGTTACATAAGAAAAGATGACCCTTGTGGATTTACTCTTGTAGACTTGGGTCGGTTGCGTGATAGTGAAGAGCCATTCGTGCTTGCATCACAAGTTAAGCAAGTATTCTACGTAACTGACCCTTCTGATAACAAGTGGTCAATTGTTGTTCCGGGAAAAAGAAGTATACTCGGAGTTGGTGATGTTGAGGATGAGGAGGAGTATGATGCGTTTGAAGACACCCCGCCTTTCACCATTCCCAACTCCGATGTCACTGATGCGAAGTTAGCGACATGTTACATGCGTGCAGATCACGGGGAAGGGATAATGGTTGATACTTCAAATGAAGGTGGCAAAAGTAAACAATAGGCTCGACTTCTTTGGTTCCAATTTCGGCTTTCGGCTTTGCAATGTCATTTTACTTTATTTTTCACTTTTAGCCGCATGTAGTGTCATGTAAAGTTCTTATTACTGTATATATATGTATTTCAATCAACTAAACTCGCTTCAAATGTATTGAAACCCGTTTTGGGTAAGTGAATGTCATTTCGGGCCAATTTCGGCTTTTCAACCTTAATTAACTTAATTTCTCGCTTTTAGCCGCATGTTACGTCATGTATAGTTCTTATTAGTATATATATATATGTATTACAATCAACTAAACTCGCTTCACATGTATTGAAACCCATTTTGGGTAAGTGAATGTCATTTCGGGCCAATTTCGGCTTTTCAACCTCAATTAACTTAATTTCTCGCTTTTAGCCGCATGTTAGGTCATGTATAGTTCTTATTAGTATATATATATGTATTACAATCAACTAAACTCGCTTCACATGTATTGAAACCCATTTTGGGTAAGTGAATGTCATTTCGGGCTAATTTCGGCTTTTCAACCTCAATTAACTTAATTTCTCGCTTTTTGCCGCATGTTAGGTCATGTATAGTTCTTATTAGTATATATATATGTATTACAATCAACTAAACTCGCTTCACATGTATTTAAACCCATTTTGGTTAAGTGAATTTCATTTCGGGCTAATGTCGGCTTATCAAACTCAATTAACATAATTTCTCGCTTTTTGCCGCATGTTAGGTCATGAATAATTCTTATTAGTATATATATATGTATTACAATCAACTAAACTCGCTTCACATGTATTGAAACCCATTTTGGGTAAGTGAATGTCATTTCGGGCCAATTTCGGCTTTTCAACCTCAATTAACTTAATTTCTCGCTTTTAGCCGCATGTTAGGTCATGTATAGTTCCAATTACTATATATATATATGTATTACAATCAACTAAATTCGCTTCACTTGTATTGAAACCCATTTTGGGTAAGTGAATATCATTTCGGGCCAATTTCGGCTTTTCAACCTCAATTAACTTAATTTCTCGCTTTTAGCCGCATGTTAGGTCATGTATAGTTCTTATTATATATATATATGTATTACAATCAACTAAACTCGCTTCACATGTATTGAAACCCATTTTGGGTAAGTGAATGTCATTTCGGGCTAATTTCGGCTTTTCAACCTCAATTAACTTAATTTCTCGCTTTTTGCCGCATGTTAGGTCATGTATAGTTCTTATTAGTATATATATATGTATTACAATCAACTAAACTCGCTTCACATGTATTTAAACCCATTTTGGTTAAGTGAATTTCATTTCGGGCTAATGTCGGCTTATCAACCTCAATTAACATAATTTCTCGCTTTTTGCCGCATGTTAGGTCATGTATAATTCTTATTAGTATATATATATGTATTACAATCAACTAAACTCGCTTCACATGTATTGAAACCCATTTTGGGTAAGTGAATGTCATTTCGGGCCAATTTCGGCTTTTCAACCTCAATTAACTTAATTTCTCGCTTTTAGCCGCATGTTAGGTCATGTATAGTTCCAATTACTATATATATATATATATATATATGTATTACAATCAACTAAATTCGCTTCACTTGTATTGAAACCCATTTTGGGTAAGTGAATATCATTTCGGGCCAATTTCGGCTTTTCAACCTCAATTAACTTAATTTCTCGCTTTTAGCCGCATGTTAGGTCATGTATATTTCTTATTATTATATATATATATATGCATTTCAATCAACTAAACTCGCTTCACATGTATTGAAACCCATTTTGGGTAAGTGAATGTCATTTCGGGCCAATTTCGGCTTTTCAAGCTCAATTAACTTAATTTCTCGCTTTTAGCCGCATGTTAGGTCATGTATAGTTCTTATTAGTATATATATATGTATTACAATCAACTAAACTCGCTTCACATGTATTGAAACCCATTTTGGGTAAGTGAATGTCATTTCGGACGAATTTCGGCTTTTCAACCTCAATTAACTTAATTTCTCGCTTTTTGCCGCATGTTAGGTCATGTATAGTTCTTATTAGTATATATATATGTATTACAATCAACTAAACTCGCTTCACATGTATTGAAACCCATTTTGGGTAAGTGAATGTCATTTCGGGCCAATTTCGGCTTATCAACCTCAATTAACTTAATTTCTCGCTTTTTGCCGCATGTTAGGTCATGTATAGTTCTTATTAGTTTATATATATATATATATATGTATTACAATCAACTAAACTCCCTTCACATGTATTGAAACCCATTTTGGGTATGTGAATGTCATTTCGGGCCAATTTCGGCTTTTCAACCTCAATTAACTTAATATCTTGCTTTTAGCCGCATGTTAGGTCATGTATAGTTCCAATTACTATATATATATGTATTACAATCAACTAAATTCGCTTCACATGTATTGAAACCCATTTTGGGTAAGTGAATGTCATTTCGGGCTAATTTCGGCTTTTCAACCTCAATTAACTTAGTTTCTCGCTTTTAGCCGCATGTTAGGTCATGTATAGTTCTTATTAGTATATATATATGTATTACAATCAACAAAACTCGCTTCACATGTATTAAAACCCATTTTGGGTAAGTGAATGTCATTTCGGGCCTTTTAGAGTCACTTGAAGTCGGGTCACATGATTTGAAAACCGAATTGGGTAGATGAATGTCGTTTAGGGTGTAATTATGGATTGTTTTGGGGGGGGAGGGGACTGTGCAAGGGGTGTTGTGCAAGCGGGGTGGGACAAGGAAGGGGGCAGTGAAGGGGGGCCTATGCAGGGGGCATGAAGGGGAGCCGTGCAGGGGGGCGGTTCAGGGTGGGGGGGGAGTGTGCGGTTCGGGGGGAGAGTGCGAGTGAGGGTGGGGCCGTGTAGGGGGCGATCAAGGGGGCAATGAAGGGGTGGGGGAGTGCGGGGTAGGGCGCTTCGGGGGGGAGTGTGCGGTTCGGGGGAGTGTGCGGCGAGGGTGGGGTCGTGGCGGGGGGCGGTGAAGGGGTGGGGGGAGTGCGGGGGGGGGGCGGTTCGGGGGGAGTGTGCGGTTTAGGGGGAGTGTGCGGCGAGGGTGGGGCCGGCGGTGGGGGCGCGATCAAGGGGAGCAAGTGAAGGGGTGGGGGAGTGAAGGGGGTGAGGGATGTGCGGGGGGGAGTGAAAGGGGGCGGTGTGCGGGGGGCAAGTGTGGGGGGCGGGGCGGGGGTAGTGAAGGGGGGCATGCGGGAGGGGCAATGAAGGGGGGAGTGTGCAGCGAGGGTGGGGTTGTGCGGGGGGGAAGGGGGTGGGGGGGAGCGGGGGGGTGGGGGTCAGGGGGATTTCTAATCATATGTTTGTTTAATCTTACATGTTTCTAATATCGTTTTTTAAAATTTCAGGAGTTTCAAACATGGTCCGAGATGATGTGATTGTGGAGGAAGAAACCGATGATGATTATGATAAGTCATTGGATGATGATGATGAGTATGATGCGGAGAAGGAGAACGATAAAGGTGACCCGGAAGACATAGCGCATGATGAGGAGAAGCGCTTGCGTGAAAGGGAACTTCACTTGGGCCGAAATAAATGAGGAGCTAGCCGATAAGGCTCCCCCATTGACAACAATGCTAGGGAAGATTATCCTTGTATTTCATCCGTCATTGTGCCACACAAAAATGCGGGGAAAGAGGTTCTTAGTACCAAAACTCCAAGTAAAGTTGCAACAAAGAAGCGGAAAGGAAGGGATGCGACCAAGGGATTGAATTATAACACCCCTATGACCCTCGAGTATGATGATATGGGTCAACCTTGTGGTCAATGGCGTAAAAAGTATGGGCAGCATTTAGGGTTATGTGTGCGCAAACTGAGCATTTTGGTGGGGTGGAAAGATGTGCCCGATGCAATGAAGAAATCATTATGGGAAGACACTTGTGTAAGTTTATTTTTTAACTGAATTACTTTTATTTCCGGCATTTAGGGGCATGTTAGGTCATATATAGTTCCAATAGGTACATATATAACTATAAGAGTCAATTAAACTCCACTTATATGCTTTGAAACACATTTTGGGTAAATGAAGGCCATTTCGGGCCGATTTTGGCCTTTACACTCCAATTCACTTAGTTTCCGGCATTTAGGGGCATGTTAGGTCATATATAGTTCCAATAGGTACATATATAACTATAAGAGTCAATTAAACTCCACTTATATGCTTTGAAACACATTTTGGGTAAATGAAGGCCATTTCGTGCCAATTTTGGCCTTTACACTCCAATTCACTTAGTTTTTTGCATTTAGCCGCATGTTAGGTCATATATAATTCCAATAGGTACGTATATAACTATAAGAGTCAATTAAACTCCACTTATATGCTTTGAAACACATTTTGGGTAAATGAAGGCCATTTCGTGCCGATTTTGGCCTTTACACTCCAATTCACTTAGTTTTTTGCATTTAGCCGCATGTTAGGTCATATATAGTTCCAATAGGTACATATATAACTATAAGAGTCAATTAAACTCCACTTATATGCTTTGAAACACATTTTGGGTAAATGAAGGCCATTTCGTGCCGATTTTGGCCTTTACACTCCAATTCACTTAGTTTTTTGCATTTAGCCGCATGTTAGGTCATATTTAGTTCCAATAGGTACGTATATAACTATAAGAGTCAATTAAACTCCACTTATATGCTTTGAAACACATTTTGGGTAACTATTTGTTTGTTTCTTGTTTTTATTGAATACGTTCCATATTACTCATAATGAGGAAAAAAAAGGCGGCGTTTCTATCCGTGGTGACCGAAAGATTTAGAGCTTTCAAAAGCAAACTAGTGAGTGGGTGGATCACGAAACGGAGAAAGAGGACTATAAAGAGGAGGAAAATTCAAAAATCAAAGCAAAATGAGGGTGAGACGGACAAGGAGGCCGAAAAAGAAATAGAAAAGGAAGGGGGAGAGGAAGATACATTTCAACCGGATTCTTTGCCTCATCAGATTTGGGGACATATAAAACCAGAAGATTGGGAGGCATTTGTTGCCCAAAATACTACGCCGGAGATGGTGGTAAGTATTGCACTTTAAACTATATATATTCGACTTTGCATGTTCACTTTCAATACAATTACATGTGTTTTCTAATTGCCCATGTGAATTTATAGGCTAAACATGAGAAACATTCACTCAGTGCAAGACAGAGGAAGCACTACCATCATATGGGTTCCCATACTTATGCGAGCGCGAGAAAGTTGTGGATTGACGAGAAATTTTACCCTTCTACCGATACAACCACAACGCCGTCTTCTAGCTCTAAGGCCGCGCCGTCTGTCAAAGTTGATTGTGTCGCTGATTGGAGGTGCTCCTTGCATAGGCGTGATATCAACAATCAAATGACCATTTCAGATCCGGAAACCTTGAAGATAGCCAATGCCGTTGTAAGTACATGCACTACCAATCCCCCACCCCCCGCACACTCCCCCCACCCCCCGCACACCGCCCCCACCCACACCGCCCACACCCCTAACAATCCCCCCACCCCTTGCACACTCCCCCACGCCTTGCTCCCCCGCACACCGCCCCCCCACCGCACACCGCCCCCCTGCACACTCCCCCCACGCCTTGCTCCCCCCCGCACACCGCCCCCCCCACATCACACCTGCCCCCCCCGCACACTCCCACCCCACCGCACACTCCTCCCCGCACACCGCACACTCCCCCCCGCACACTCCCCCCGCACACATCCCCACCCCCGCACACCGGCCCCCACCGCACACCGCCCCCCGCACACTCCCCCCCCACCGCACACTCCCCCGCACACCGCCCCCACTCCCTCGCACAACCCTCACCCCCGCACACTGCCCCCCCACTCCCCCGCACACATCCCCCACTCCCCGCACGCCCCCACCCCCGCACACATCCCCCACTCCCCGCACACATCCCCCACTCCCCACACACCCCCCCCAACACCGCCCCCGCACGCCGCACACCGCCCCCACCCCTGCACACCGCCCCACCCCCGCACACTCCCCCACCCCCCCCCGCGCCCGTACAAGTGCCGCCCCACCCCCTGCCGCCGCCGCTTATGATGTTGATTTTTTTTTTTAACTTACCGTTGTTAATATCTCTATAGATGGGGCTCAAGCAAAAAGAGGTTAGCGGCGAGTGCACTCCCCAAGGCAACAAAGATGCCCTTTATGAGACTTTGGGAAAGGACCACAGTGGACGTTTGAGGGGTTTAGGTGGTATTCGTCTAGGTGTGACAAAAGCGTATTCTAAAGATTAATCTGTGGGTACAAAATCACGCTCTCAACCACATGATATGGAAGCTATGACACAAGCTATTCGGGAGAAGCTTACGGAGGAAATTACGGAGAAAGTCACGGAGAAAGTGACGGAGAAAGTCACGGAGAAACTCACGGAGAGTTTCATTGCGGTCCTCTCACAGTTTGGTTTACCGGCGATACATCAACCTAAACTGGATCGTCTTTTGGAGGACAAAGCTAGCCATCCTAACACACAAAAATCCCCACCATCTATACTTGAGTTAGAGGTAACTATTATCCTTATAATTTTTAAAACTAAGTAACATGTTATATTTTGTAATTGCATGTTCGTAACCTCAAGTTCATTTACTTTTTGAAGGAAGAAACGCCTTGCCAGCTTTTACTAGATGTAAAAGATGAGGGTTTGATTGTGGTGGCTGTAGGAAATGCACAACCACGAAGTGAACGAGCAATAGTCCATCATGAGCCTGTGGACAATGAGCACTTGGCGGTTAGTGTAGTCACCATTACTCCTGGTTACGAAGACTTTGCTCTTTCGCTGCCTAAACCGTCAATTGATATAAATGTCTTGACCGACGCTCGTGGTGGTTATGTGTTGTGGCCATCGGCATGGGTGAGGTTTTCAGACAAGGTAAATTGAAGCAACTTAAATCCATATTCATAATGATTTGTTTCATACCTACCTACTAACTAAGTTGAATGTTTTTACCGTTGAATTATTAGGTTTTGGAGAGAATAAACAAGCCCAAGGAAAGCAAGGCGGACTCACCTCCTCTAGAGAAGGCGAAGAAGGGTTCAAGCGGGCCAAAGAAGGCCATTTTGGGTAAAGGAATGCAAGATTCAAGTCACCAAGAAAAACCAACTACATATACTTGGATCGAGAAACCAAAGATCGAGTGTCTCACTAAGGCATGCATATGGCTACATGCAAATGCGCGTGATATGTCGGATGATGCACCTCTCGAGGTGAATTTGGGTACCACGCAATTCAACTACTTTGAAAATACATCGACATGGGTGTCTAAGGGTATTTGAAAAAGAGTTCCTTTGCGGAGAGATGTTGAATGTTTCCTTGATTCAAGTCTTCATGAGGTAAAACATTTGTACTTTTGAAGTAAATAAAAATGCTTTGCAATATACAATAATATATTTATGTTACGAAGTTGGTTGTGCTTTAAAGATTACTCCAAGATGATCGTTGTGGACGCAAGAGCATACAAGAGCAATTTGAGTGGTTATGTCCAAATTTCACCCGAGCCGACAATTGTTTGCAAAACACAAATGAGGTGAAGGAGTGTATTTGGCTATGTATCAAAACATCTCTACGTGCACAACATAAGTTCATACTTGCCCCTTGTTTTGAAGAGTATAGTTCTTAACCTTGTATCTATTTTTACCACTTTAATTATCATTATATATACAATAGAAGTACTCACATGATTGCTTCCTAACTTTTTTGGCATTTTAGTCTCCATTGGTCGCTCGTTGTGATTTGTCCTTCAAACAACACAGTATATCATTTTGATTCTATAGCTCAAGATCCACCACAACACTTATTCCTCAAATCATGCATAAATAGGTATATTTGTTATTTAAAATGCTAAGCATTACACTTTTTACTAATTTCATTCTTTGGCCACTTCTCACATGAAATTAACTTAACTACAGTTCTTTGAAGAAATTTAAGAGCACGGGAAAAATACCTGAATGGAAAGAAATGAAGGTAATACATATTAGTTAAGCTACGTACTTCTTTCTTTTAGCAAAAAACAACCATGTATGTTAATTACATGATTTTTTATGTAATTCTATGATTAGTGTGCTCAGCAACCAGGGGGAACCGAGTGTGGCTACTATGTGTTGAGGTTCATGTTCGATATAGCCTCAAGTTGCAAGGAAGTCGGGGATATTGAGAAGGTATATATATATACATATAAAACTAATATACGTAGCTTAATTTAAAGTCGATTTTGGCCTCTTAAGCTCAATTTCTTTAGTTTCCCGCATTTAACAACATGTTAGGTCATCTACACTTCTAACAAGTACATACATAACTATTAGAATCAATTAAACTCCACTCATATGCGTTGAAACCCATTTTGGGTAAATGCATGTCATTTAGGGCCGATTTTAGCCTTTAAAGCTCAATTCACTTAGTTTTGTTTTCTTTCCGCCTTTAGCCGCATGTTAAGTCATATATAGTTCCAATACGTACATATATAACTATAAGAGTCAATTAAAGTCCACCCATATGCTTTGAAACCCATTTTGGGTAAATGAAGGCCATTTCGGGTCGATTTTGGCCTTCGAAGCTCATTTCACTTAATTTCCCACATTTAGCCACATGTTAGGTCATATATAGTTCCAATACGTACATATATAACTACAAGAGTCAATTAAAGTTCACTCATATGCTTTGAAACCCATTTTGGGTAAATGAAGGCCGTTTCGGGCCGATTTTGGCCTTCGAAGCTCATTTCACATAGTTTCCCGCATTTAGCCACATGTTAGGTCATATATAGTTCCAATAGGTACATATATAACTATAAGAGTCAATTAAAGTTCACTCATATGCTTTGAAACCCATTTTGGGTAAATGAACGCCGTTTCGGGCCGATTTTGGCCTTCGAAGCTCATTTCACTTAGTTTCCCGCATTTAGCCACATGTTAGGTCATATATAGTTCCAATACGTACATATATAACTATAAGAGTCAATTAAAGTTCACTCATATGCTTTGAAACCCATTTTGGGTAAATGAAGGCCGTTTAGGGCCGATTTTGGCCTTCGAAGCTCATTTCACTTAGTTTCCCGCATTTAGCCGCATGTTAGGTCATAAATAGTTCCAATAGGTACATATATAACTATAAGAGTCAATTAAACTCCACTTATATGCTTTGAAACACATTTTGGGTAAATGAAGGCCTTTTCGGGCTGATTTTGGCCTTCGAAGCTCATTTCACTTAGTTTCCCGTTTTTAGCCACATATTAGGTCATATATAGTTCTAATAGGTACATATATAGCTATAAGAGTCAATTAAAGTTCGCTCATATGCTTTGAAACCTATTTTGGGTAAATGATTGTCATTTTTAACCGATTTTGGCTTTTGAAGCTCGATTTCTTTAATCTCTTTAGAATTATCTAATGTCTTACTCAAACTAAAACTGATATTATGTGTGTTTCCTTATGTTTAAGGTATTCAACCAAAGGGAGAGTTATTTCACCACAACCGAGATAAACGAGGTTCGGGATTTGCTAGCACACTACCTTACCGAAGTTTGCATGTGAAGATGATGCCGCGACTTTGAGTTTATTTGTTCTTATTGTGTTACTTGCTAGTTATTTAGGTACAATAATATAATTGATGTTTATTTTGGATTTTAGTACTTAGTACAACTTCATTTGTAGTACATTCTCCAAATTTTATATTTATATATATATTAATTTGACTTGCATACGACGCGCTTGTGGGATTCGTGTCAACTATAGCAGGTTAGATATAATAAAATATTATATATATACAAATATAGTGTGTATATATATATATATATATATATATATATATATATATATATATATATATATATATATATATATATATATATATTAACGATACGGTTTACTAAGAGAACCGCATCAGTTAATGTTCCAATGCATACAAAGAGGTTGGCAGCAAAGCACAAACCGCTGCGGTTTCAAGGAAAAACCGCAGCGGTTTTTACTATTAACCGCTGCGGTTTTGCCTTGGAACCGCATCGGTTGGTGCTTTGCCGCTGCGGTTCACAACCGCAGCAGTTTTTTTATGAAAACTGCTACTGGTCCAACCGTTGCGGGCCAAAACCGCAGCGGCAAGCCCGGTTTTGACCGCAGCGGTTGGACTTTATTCCACTAATGATTCAGGCTAGAAATCAAGCTACTCAAGATAGGCAAAAGAGTTATGCCGATTTAAAGCGAAGAGAAGATGAGTTCGATGTAGGTGATAAAGTGTTTCTGAAAGTATCACCAACTAAGGGTGTGATGAGATTTGGGAAAAAGGGCAAATTAAGTGCCAAATATGTAGGTCCATATGAGATTCTGCAAAGAATTGGGAAGGTAGCTTATAGGTTGGCTTTGCCAATAGAGTTCGAGAAGATGCACGATGTGTTTCATATTTCCCAACTCAAGCGTTATATTCCTGATGAACATCATGTTTTGGAGACTGAGAGGATCCAGATTGATAGTAGCCTCACATATGAGGAAAGGCCTGTGAAAATTCTTGATAAGAAGGTGCGTAGTACACGCAATAAGGATGTCAATATCGTGAAAGTACTTTAGTCTAACCATAAGTCTGAAGAGGCAACGTGGGAAGCTGAAGATGAAATGAAGAAGAAGTATCCGGATTTATTCCCTGAGGTGAGTTACGAGGGTGTAACTCATTTTCTTTAAGGGGGGTAGAATGCGACAGAATCTCGCGCTTTTTACCTATTTTTATGATATTTTTATGCATTTTTATGCTTATTTTGGAGATTTGCACATGTTGGTGCAAAATAAATAGATTCTCCGCCTAAGAAAATGTGTTCATGAGTCATACAAGTGATTTTAAGTTGGCAAAAGAGTGCTCATGAGTGGCACAAGTATTTCTCCAATGGGAGTTGAGTTAAAAACTTTTGAAAATGTGTGAGTTTTCGTGTCAAGTTTCGGGACGAAACTTCTTTTAAGAAGGGTAGACTGTAACCCCCCGTAAATTTATGAATTTTATAAATATGTTTTAACGTATAGTTATTTATATTTAAGTATATTTTAGTATTTAAATGATTTATTTCTTCAAAGGTTGACTATTTGAAAGTCAAAGAAATTATTTTAATGATTTAAGAAATTCAAATATTTTATTAAGTCATGCTTTGAAAATATTTGAAATGTTTGAAACGTTTTTGGATTTGGAAAAGGAATCCTAAATGGGTTTGAGGAACCCAAACACTTTTAGACTTGGAAAAAGATTTCTAGTTTGAGCCCAATTACCTTTTCCTAAGCCCACAAGGGGAACCTATATAAACCCCCATAAACCCCAAAATTTCCCCACACAATTATTTTCTCTCTCCTCCTTCCTCCCACAATTTCGGTTCTCCTATTTCTTTTTCTCTCTCTTCGGTTTTCGTCCTAGCTCTCCTTCGGCTTTCACTTCTTTGCTTCGTCGGTCTGTCGCCCCGTCGACCAGTCACCGACCCCCTGAAGCAGTCGTTGGCCAGCCGTCGCTGCCCGTCGGCATTTCTTCCTCCTCTTTCCTTGCTTTGGTTTGATTACTTTTCTTCCTCCTCAGGTTTTATTCAAAGTTTATGTTTTTTAAGATTTGTTTTTAGTATGATTATGTTTAAAAGCTTTAGTTTGATGATTTATTTATGAATCTAAGTTTATATAATTTATGTATTGATGAAATAAAAATTCAGATTTGCATATTAGGTTTGATTTGGATTTTTAATTATCAAAGCATGAATTTTTAGGGTTTTAAAGGTTGGGAAATCATAGTGGTTTATTATAGTTTATGAAATTGGTTATTTTTATGATTATAACTATGTTTAAATATGTTTTAAGGGAGTTTTAACTTATAATATATTGCTGGAAATTTAAAGGGAGTATTATTATGGAGTTTTATGATGAGTTTTACCAATTAGTGTAGTAGTACTATACTAGGAGGTTTGATAATCAAGTTTTTATGATGGGACAAGTTTTTAAACATGTTTAAGAAGGGTTTAAAGTATTTTATTATTGCTGTAAATTCATGAAGGATTGATTGTGAATTTATATTGGTTGTTTTAGGCGGAGAATTCTCTGTAGGCGACTTTTAAGATTGTTAAAGTGGCCTCTCAGTTTGTCTACACAGGGTACGCACATACCTATGTGTTGATTGGATTAGTATCATGATTTGAAGGATGAGAATTATGTAGCATCATGTATAGGAACTATTGTTAGTTCATATGTGATTCCGATTAAAGATAGATTTGCATGTTTTGTGCCGTTGTGTGAAACATGTTGATTATGAGATTTATATTATGAGATTTACATTATGTTTGTATGGAATATTGATGCAAGCATATGGTTGGGAACTTTATTTTATTAATTCACATGGGGAATTAATATATATATATATTGGTTTGGGTCATGATTGATCATTTGTTCCCTTTTGAGTATTTCACTGCTTTATAAGGACCGAGGGCCTTATTTGGTAAGTTGATATTTTATACCTATGAAAGGTAGTTTGGTTGTTGGCTAGGTTCAACAAATAAAGGAAGTTTGGATTAAAGTTGGAATTAATCTTGGGTTGTTAAGTTGTGTGATCACTTATCTAATCCTAAGATAAAAATGGAAGTTTGTGATTGTTGAATGATTATAATGTTTGTTTTACTTGTGAGTCATAACAAGTAATAACTGGTTAATCATGTAAAGTGGAACTTGGATAGCAATAGCTTTAGACTTGTGCACGTCTGAAGTGTTGAACAATTAGGAGTTGGAGTACATGGTGGTAGCCCATGGATTTTCCTGGGATCGGATTGATCACCGTGTCCTATTTTTATTTTAAAGGTTCCTCGATATCGTAGGTCACGGGAATACGGAGTCGCACCCGTATTTCGTCTTCCAAAGGGAAGGCTAGTTTTAGTTAGACAACTCGGTCCATTGACTATTCCATTCAAAGTAATAAGAATGTTGTTATAAAGTTTAGTTCAGTAAAAGTTATCTGCAAGTTATTATATTATTATTTATTCCTACGTACTACTTATTAGTATCATGTTAGGATTGTTTATTTGTTTAGTATGTAGTACTCAGCTTTGCTGATTACGTGCTTTTGTTTGTGTATGTTGATCATGGCTATGCCTTATTGATCTTGCGATGATCCATTTTGGTGAGCAGTTTATAGGGATCAATAGTGCATTGTCCATCTACTGGTTTGAAGATGATGCATCATTGGGTTCGGGATTGGAGAGCTTGTGTAGTCTATGTATCATACTTTGAGTTTATACTTTTCGTAGTTGGTTTTGGTTTTAAGTTTAACTTTGACGTTTTTTGGTTTGACTTTTGGAGTTGACTTTGTAGTTGACTAAGTTTTATTTATAAAGTTTATTATTATGTTTTCCGCTGCAAAATTCTGAATAAGCCGATACGTTTTCACACGGGCGATAATGCTTTGATGATTCTCTAAGTTTTATGTTAAAAAGGTATTTTAGAAAAGAGAGAATTGTCGGGGTGTTACAAGCTGCAGCTATAACAGCACTGAAGACCTGTTTTCTTGTTCTTGAACCCTTGTATGATTTGTAGTTCCAGGAGATCCATTGAGAGAGGGAACGATGTCTTGGCTCAATTCCAATCCATCGAAGCAGTGTTTGCAAAATTTGCTTGCTATAAGGACATTCAAAAAAGAGATGAGTATGGGTCTCCTCAGACTGGTCACAAATGCAGCACCTGTTATCATTAACAACTCCAAATCTGTATAACTTCTCCTTGGTTCTCAGCCTATTCTGAATACTGAGCCATAAGATAAACTTATGTTTGGGCAGGCCTATTCTGCTCCAGACACCAATTGCCCATGGAACATTAGGAGTTCCTTCAGTCATCATCTGATACACTTTACTGATGTTATACACAGTGTTTGTGTCCCATGAGTGAATATTAACTCATTTATGCTCTTCTTTAACTTTGCACAAGTATTTCACCACCAAACTTGCCTGTGGTGGAGCTTGGAAGTCCCACCAACTCTGCCCTTTGATGTATACTTCATGCATCCACTTAGCCCACAAGTCATTTTTGTTAACCCCAATGTGCCAAATAGTTTTGCCAACAGCACCTTTGTTCCAGATAGTGATGTTTCTAAACCCCTTCTTTGGACTACACACCTGATCCATTTCAAGTAACCAGCTTTATCATCATTTGCCCTGCCACTCCAGAGAAACATTCTGCAAATGTTGTTGACTTGTTTCAGAACTGCAGCAGGAATTAAAAATTTTGGGACCAGTAACAATGGATACTCATGAGGACTGATTGCACCAAATAGGCTCTTCCTACAAAGAAGAGGTTCCTAGTGCTCCACATGCTTATTTTTTCAGTCATTTTGTCAACCATGAGTTCACAATCTGCTACTTTTAACTTCTTGGTTTGAATAGGCACACCTAAATACCTGAAAGGAAGCTTTTCAAGTAGAAAACCAAAGAAATGCTGAATTCTAGTAGTATCCTCCTCCTTCATCCCAGAGCAGTACAAGGCTGATTTAGAGTTGTTTGCTTTAAGACCAGTTGTCTCGGAGTAAAGTTTAAGCCCTTGAAGCCAGAGATAAGCAGACATAGTATCACCTTTGCTGAAAAGTAGAAGATCATCAGCAAAGCAAAGGTGATTGAGCTTCAAATGATCACAACCCTTGAAAAATGTAAACATCTCCATGTCTCCAATATAAGCTAAAATTCTGGATAAATAATCCATGCAAATCACAAAGAGGAGTGGAGACATTGGGTCTCCCTGCCTCAAACCTCTTTTAGCTTGAAAAAACCCTTCAGTACTCCCATTCACCGTCAAAGTGAACCTAGGAGTTGAAATGCATTCCATAACACAATTTATAAAATGAGTTTCAAGAAGTTTCCTCAATTTTATATTTCTCTGTCTCTCTAATCACTGTTCCTTAATTACTTTAAAATTCCGCAAGAAACTTTACTAGAAGTTTCAATTATAATTCACCCCCTCCCCTCTTGTACGTGTTCCTAATGAAGTATCAATAGTGACAATAGTACTACAAATGATATATGTTGGTTGAATACAAGAGTCCGAATAGTTTGGTTTGAAGTTTTTAAGAGGTTTTCTTTCTACATAGTACTTTTTTTGGGTTGTATCTTGATAAGGCTAATGTTGAATGGTTTTGTGCTTGAATTTTTGCATATATTCGATGATATTATTATGGACTATGTTTATAATCTACTCCCTCATGTCTTTATTAGTTTACCCGTATTCCTTTTTGGGATGTCCCTTATTAGTTTACCCTTTTTTTTTGTTTCTATTTTTGGAATGGGACCACTAACTTTCCATCACACACACATTCAACTTTAATATAAATTAATTTTTTCTCTTTCTTTCGATGTCCCACAACATCATTTCTCCTAAAACTCTGTGCAAAAGAAACGGATAAACTAATAAAGACCGGAGGGAGTATAAGATTGTGTTCACCAAAAAAAGAAAACTCAAAAGATTGATGCTTGCATTTATTGAAGATTTACATTATTTAACTCAGGTAGCTCCACTTACTACTTATATACTTCATCAGTTTTTTTACTTGTAACATTTTTCACTTTTGGCAATTTCCTATTACTTGCAACATTTCTATTTTTAGCAATATGTTCTCTCTTTCTCTCTTCTTGCACATGGGGTTTTCTTTTTATCCCTTTGATCTTTCTTCTCTCCTTGGTCATTGAGCAAACTCAAACGTTGTAAGTAAAAAACAGAGGGAGTATACACTACTACAATTAGGTCACAGATAATGTTGGTTGATTATATTGAATATAAATTTGGTTGACTTCAATTAGGCATGGATGATGACATATCATGTGATGGCGCTATACATATATGGTTGAACAAGACTGATTGAAAATCCAAAAGTTTGTGAAACAAAGACGAAACCATTGGTGAAGACACACCCTTGCTTTGATGACTTTCATCAAACTTTCTATTAATTGACTTGACAGAAAATGTATTTAGGAAGGGATAAGAATTGAGAGAATTGTCGGTAACAAAATGGATTAGAATCAGGAAATTTGATGGAATATTGGAGACAAGCAAATCAAATCAGAAATTGTGTTAGAAATTAGGAAAGATTTTGGAACCACCCAACAAACTCAGTATCCATTATTAAAAAAAACAAAAGATCATAAAAATGATTAGAAAAATTGACTACAGAATACAGAGGACCACATTTATCATTGAGATTTCATTCATCATACAAAACTAATTTCTGCTCATTTGCTTTTTTGGAACTCTCCTTTTTAGACATTTCTTCATTTGGAAAGAATGAGTAAAAATATAGCTGCTTGGGTATCTACGTCACAAGATATACCTAGGGTGTATGATAAAACTTGTACTTAATTGATCTTTATTAAAGATCGTGGAAAATTTTGAAATATTGAAGGAAACTATCAGAATTTGGTAAATCCGAACAAAACGAATTTGATCACGGCACAAAATTTGAAACCTAACAAATTAGGCTTGGAATTAGAACGTAGCAAAGTAGGCATGGAAGTATTTGGTTTAGAATGTCTGGAACCTAACAAAGTAGGCTTTTATGTTTCAAACCAAATATTCATCTGATTTTAATTTATGTTTGGAACCGATCTTTTTTGCCGAACTAAAACCAGATTATGGTCTTGTCTGATGATTTGAAGCATCACTACCAACTTTTGTTCACCTGCAACTTGCAAGTACCCAATTATCATATTGTGTTTATCAGTGCCACAAATATTATTTTTGTCGTTTGCTACCGTAGTTGGATATATATATATATACATGCATTATCATCTTCTCATCATTGTATAGTCTTAAATAAATATTGTCTATTTCGCTGCTAATAGAAGTTCCAAGACTTGAGTGAGAAGGAAGAAGATGGAAATAAACACAAACATTATCATTGTTGGAGCTGGAATTTCCGGCCTTGCTACAGCTTTAGCACTTCACCGGTACTATATTACATTATTACTCCTATTTCATATAATCGTGTTGCCCAAGTATAACTTAATTTTGTCTTTTCACTAAGGCTCCGTTTGGTAGGACGTAAAACATTTCCGGTGTAAAATGATTTTCATGGAAAACAATTTACAATGGAAAACACAATTCCAAAATTAGTTTTCCATTGTTTGGTTCCATGTAAGAAAAATGATGAAATGAAAGGAAAATGAAAGGGAAAGTAAGGAGGTTGTGAGAGGAGTGTACAAGAGATATAAGGAAAATTGTTTTCCCTTCATTTTGAAAGGAAAATGGTTTTCCATCATTGGGAGAGCAATTTTACTCCAAGGGAAAATGGTTTTACTCTCCTCTACCAACCAAACAATGTAAAACTGAAAATAGAGGAAAACAGTTTTCCAGGAAAATGTTTTACGCCCTACCAAACGGAGCCTAAGTAATACTCGAGCCATGCTCCGTTTATACAATTTTGATGTATATATATATATATATATATATATATATATATATATATATATATATATATATATATATATATATATATATATATATATATATATATATATATATAAATGTTTAGGCGAGTATAGAATAAACTATAATTTTCAATGTGACTATTCAAGGTATCACTAATAGTTAGTTAATGTTTGATAAATCTTTTATCTCGAATTAGCAATTTATTAAGTTTTAATATGTTTAGGATAGATCTTTAAGAGGAATAATTTGTGTTAGTGGCTTCTACTTTAGTATATAGTATAATTATTAAATGATAGGAGTTAGCTCAAGTGGGTAGAGCACTCCCCCTTGGCCCCTGAGGTCGGGGGTTCGATCCTTACCCCCAGCATTATGCTAGGTATTTCCTTAGCATGCTATGCATGCCTTACCAGCCAATATGTTGGTGTTTCCTACAGGCTAGTAGCCTCGTAGGGGTTAGCCCTTGGGCTGACTTAATTTCCTAATCAAAAAAAAAAATAGTATAATTATTAATTCACATGGATAATACTAAAATACACGTTGTTTAGCACCGAAAACACCATTTTCTAGGAATCTGGTTTTTTCAGTGTAATTTCAATTTCTAGCTAGAATGTGAAAGAAGTTGTTTGGTGATCATGAGAAGTGGGAAGTTCAACTTACCTATGAGGCTACGACAACTAGCTACGTAGAAAACTTCCTTTATTTTGTGAGAAATTACACATCTTAGGTTCATGCTGGTCATTATATATATATACATATATATATATATATATATATATATATATATATATATATATATATATATATATATATATATATATATATATATATATATATATATATATATATATATATATATATATGTTTAGGCGAGTATAGAATAAACTATAATTTTCAATGTGACTATTCAAGGTATCACTAATAGTTAGTTAATGTTTGATAAATCTTTTATCTCGAATTAGCAATTTATTAAGTTTTAATATGTTTAGGATAGATCTTTAAGAGGAATAATTTGTGTTAGTGGCTTCTACTTTAGTATATAGTATAATTATTAAATGATAGGAGTTAGCTCAAGTGGGTAGAGCACTCCCCCTTGGCCCCTGAGGTCGGGGGTTCGATCCTTACCCCCAGCATTATGCTGGGTATTTCCTTAGCATGCTATGCATGCCTTACCAGCCAATATGTTGGTGTTTCCTACAGGCTAGTAGCCTCGTAGGGGTTAGCCCTTGGGCTGACTTAATTTCCTAATCAAAAAAAAAAAAATAGTATAATTATTAATTCACATGGATAATACTAAAATACACGTTGTTTAGCACCGAAAACACCATTTTCTAGGAATCTGGTTTTTTCAGTGTAATTTCAATTTCTAGCTAGAATGTGAAAGAAGTTGTTTGGTGATCATGAGAAGTGGGAAGTTCAACTTACCTATGAGGCTACGACAACTAGCTACGTAGAAAACTTCCTTTATTTTGTGAGAAATTACACATCTTAGGTTCATGCTGGTCAAACATATCCACATGGTGTTTCACTTCCTCAAATAAACTATTTTCCATGTTAATTGTTATTTATTTCAACCAAAAAAAACTACTGAGGTAATACACATGGAAATAAAAATATATGAAATGATGATTTATAACCTGAAGTTCCACGAGCTCGCCATCTTCTTTGTGAAGATTCAAGTATTAAGAGTAATTCATGAGGTGTCGTTTAATCTTTTGTTGCTAATTGTGCAGAATGGGAATAAGAAGTTTGGTGTTGGAATCATCAGATAAGTTGAGAGCAGCTGGATTCGGTTTGGGAATTTGGACAAATGCTTGGAATGTTTTGGATGCTCTTGGAATCGGCGATACACTCAGGCAACGGCATTGCCAGCTGTTTGGGTGCACTATCCTACTCACATCTTTCATTCCACATACTAGTTCTTCCGTTATTTTTTAATCGCTATAATTTGACTTTTGCATTATTATTAGTTTATAATATTTTTGAGTAGAAAATTAGAGTTTTTAATAATTAAGATGGTGTGTCGGTACACATAAAAACAAATTGTGGCTGTAAAAGGGTTTTGCTATTCACCGCCCTGCAATTACTTACTAATGCCCTAAATACAATATTTTTATATCGTATTTGTATACTTACATTTGTTTTCTCACTTTCTCCCCTTCCCTCACTTCCCTTCCCCTTCCCTTCTTCTTCCACACCACCACTGGCGCCGCCACACACCACCGCCACACCACAACATGTGTCGCCGCCGCCGTACCTGATTAAGGTTGACGATGAATGTTAGCGAGTGTATTGTGAGTAGGGTGGAGTTAGCAATTGTGGTGTGACATTAGTAGTTTACGAGAGTGTAAATAGCCATACTCTTACCTTGTATAAATAGCACAATTTACTGAAATACAAGTAAGGAAAATCCATTCCCTCAACCATTTGTCATGGTATCGGAGCCCTAGCAGCCTAGTAAGCCCTACCATTGAAACCCTAATTTTTTTTTTTTTCCTTTCCTCCGATCTTGTGCTGCAGCGCCTCTTGATCATGGAGAACGACGGAAAAATCGATCCCAGCTCTCCGTTCTACCTCAGTTCTGGTGATCAACCCGGAAACGTTATCACCAACGTTGTATTGAAGGGAGACAATTATGTGGCGTGGGCTAGGGCTATGCAATTGTCCCTCAGGTCACGTCGGAAATTTGTGTTCATTGATGGCACGATCTCAAAACCAACTGAAAAGAAAAAGCTCCTTGATTGGGAGACTGTGAATTCCATGTTAGTCTCATGGATTACACGCACTATGGAACCGAAAATTGCTACGTCCCTTCCTTTCTTCGATGATGCTAAGAAGCTTTGGGATTTTTTGGAAAAGAGGTTTTGCATAGCAAGTGGTCCAAGAATTCAAAAACTACGGGCTGCCATCAGAGATTGCACACAAGACAAATCAATGTCCATTGATGATTATTACAATCGCCTGGTTTCTTTGTGGGATGATCTCGATCGTCTTAAACCCCTTCATGCTTGTGAATGTGGCTTGTGCACATGTGATATCTCTGGAAAATTTGCTGTAGATAGAGATGAAGAAAAATTTCATCAATTTTTAACTGGTGTTGATGATGATTTATATGCTACAGTCAGGACAAACTTATTGTCTCAAAAGCCACCTCCCACTATTGATGATGCTTATTTGGCATTTACTCAAGAGGAGCAATCACGCTCCATCTCCAAGGACAAGGCATTGAAGGAAGATGCTCATGCTTTTTCCTTGCAAGTTGACAAATCACATGGGAGGTATGAAAAACGGGATAAATCCCATCTTTTGTGCACTCATTGTAAGAGGAGTGGGCATGATCATACTACCTGTTTTAAAATCCATGGCTATCCGGAGTGGTGGCCTGATAAAAGCAAAACCCGACCTGCTCAACATTCCACCTCAACAGTTGCTCGCGGCAAAGGAGCGGCAGCCCATGCACATGCTGTTACTGGCAGCACCAACACCAACAAGAGTGAGGGCAGCGGAGGTGGTGGTACTACTGTGGCACCCTTTAATCCAGAACAAGTCCAGGTTCTTCTTAATATGCTTACTGAGCACCAACAAGATAAAATGACCGGTGAGTGTTGTCTTTTGCCTTGGATTATCGACACTGGCGCGTCCCATCATGTTACAGAGAATGAATCATGTTTGTATGACACTACAAATATCTCATCATGTTCTGTTGGCTTACCAGATGGACGTAAAGTCAATGCCACAAAAGAGGGTCGTGTTCGTCTTGCTAATGGGATTGTTCTTGAGAATGTTTTATTTGTGCCCCACTTAGATTGCAATTTAATATCGGTGTCCCAATTAATAGATCATTCAAAATGCTTTCTATGTTTTAATGATTCTTCGTGTGCTATACAGGACCGACATTCGGGGAGCCTGATTGGAGCCGGTGAACGAAAGGATGGACTCTACTATTTCCGAAGGATTCCTACAGTGTGTGCGGTGACAACTTTCGAGTCAGATTTTGAGCTATGGCATAAGAGATTGGGGCATCCGTCGGATAGAGTCGTCAAGTTAGTCCCTGCTATTAAGTCTAGTACTGCTAAAAAGCATTTGCATAAAGCATGTGATGTTTGTCCGAAAGCAAAACAAAAACGTGATGTTTTTCCTATTAGTGATAGCAAAGCAAGTCGTATTTTTGAATTAATACATTGTGACTTATGGGGGCCTAATAAAATACCTTCTACTTGTGGTGCGCATTATTTTTTGACATTGGTTGATGATTACTCAAGAGCAGTTTGGGTGTATCTTTTGCATTCCAAAACTGAGGTATATAAAGCTTTTTGTTCATTTTTGGCCATGATTGAACGCCAATTTGAAAAGACAGTAAAAATAGTTCGTAGTGATAATGGAACAGAATTTAAGTGCATGTCAACCTACTTTGCAGAACATGGTATATTATTTCAGACTTCATGTGTTAGCACCCCTCAACAAAATGGTAGAGTAGAACGCAAACATCAACACATACTTAATGTAGGAAGAGCGTTGATGTTTCAAGGAAATTTGCCTATTAAATTTTGGGGAGACTGTGTGCTTAGTGCTGTTTATCTGATTAATCGGACACCATCTGGTTTATTGCAAAATAAAACTCCTTATGAGATCTTGTTTGGGGTACAACCGGATTTTGACCAAATGCGTGTATTTGGATGCTTGAGTTTTGTTCACAATAACAAGGCTAAAGGGAGCAAATTTGCACCTAGAGGCCGCAAATGTGTTTTTATCGGTTACCCAAATGGCAAAAAGGGGTGGCGATTTTATGATTTAGAGAACGGTGAAATTTTTGTCTCTCGTGATGTACAATGGCATGAGAATGAGTTCCCATTTTTTGTCGAAAAAGCATCTCCTGTATTAAGGGATGACGTGCCACGCTCAAATGGAAATGTGCATGTGGATGTTGATTTTTTGGATGATCTACAATCAGTGTTGGATGATGAGGTGCCTTTTAATGATGTGAGTATAGATAATGGGGAGCCACTGCCACAACCTAGCATTGTAGCGCCTAGCATGTCACTAGCTGGGGCTACAAATGATGAGGCCCAACTCACCTCTCCAAGGGCAGAGGAGTCAAATAGCGGCCCACCAACAACTACTAGTGTGCTTCATGACAATGTAGTTGATTTGTCCACTGATACTGTTGATGATTTGGGTCGTGGGTTACGGGAAAGACGACCCCCTGGTTGGCTACGAGATTATGTCACACACACTGTACGACGTTTGAGTCCATCTTCTAGTTCTTCGGCATCCATCAGTTCCTCAGGTACTCCTTATCCTATAGCACATTTTGTGAATTGTGAAAAATTTTCTATGCGACACCGTGTATTTCTTGCAGCTATTCTAGGAGGTCTTGAACCTAGAACCTTCAATGAAGCTATGAAAGATACTGGTTGGAGAGAGGCAATGCAACAGGAAATTTGTGCATTAGAACAAAACAATACATGGGTAATGGAAGACCTACCTCCCGGAAAAAAGGCACTCGGTTGTAAGTGGGTTTATAAAATCAAATATCTTGCAGATGGCAAGATAGAACGCCTTAAAGCCCGTTTGGTAATTTTTGGTAATCATCAGGTTGAAGGGATTGACTACAATGAGACTTTTGCTCCCGTAGCCAAAATGGTCACAGTTCGAGCTTTTCTTGCTGTTGCGGCGGCGAAAAATTGGGAACTTCATCAAATGGATGTGCATAATGCCTTCTTGCACGGTGATCTTGACGAGGAGGTGTATATGAAATTACCCCCAGGCTTTCATGGGGGTAAGCCCGGTATGGTTTGTCGACTCAAAAAGTCATTGTATGGACTACGACAGGCCCCGAGATGCTGGTTTGCTAAGTTAGCTGCTTCTTTGAAGAGGTATGGGTTCCTTCAGTCATATTCCGATTATTCTCTTTTCAGCCTACATCAAGGTAGTGTGCAATTGAATGTACTTGTTTATGTTGATGATCTGATTATCTCGGGTAATGATGTTTCCGCTATTGTTTCTTTTAAAAAATATCTGAGTACATGCTTTCACATGAAAGATTTGGGCATTCTAAAATACTTCCTTGGCATTGAGGTGGCTCGTAGTGCAGAAGGAATTTTCTTGTGTCAAAGAAAATACACTCTTGATATTATTGAGGAAGCCGGATTGTTGGGTGCTAAACCGTCGGGTTTCCCGATTGAACAAAATCACACACTAGCGCTTGCTAAAGGGGAGTTACTCAGTGATCCGGAGCGGTATCGACGTCTTCTTGGTCGCTTGATTTATTTGTCTTTTACTCGACCTGATTTAGCTTATGCTGTTCACATTCTGGCACAGTTTATGCAAGAGCCTCGGCAAGAACATTGGGATGCAGCTATTCGGGTTGTAAGGTATTTGAAAGGGAGTCCCGGGCAAGGTATTTTACTTGGGACTGATTGTAATTTGTCATTGACGGGGTGGTGCGATTCCGATTGGGCCAGTTGCCCATTGACAAGACGTTCTCTTACAGGTTGGTTAGTGTTTCTTGGTTGTTCTCCGGTGTCTTGGAAAACTAAGAAACAACACACTGTGTCCCGCTCTTCAGCAGAGGCCGAATATCGATCCATGGCCTCCATTACATCAGAACTTAAGTGGCTTAAGGCACTACTAAAGAGTCTTGGTGTTGATCATCCCGCTGCAATGAAGTTATATTGTGATAGCAAGTCCGCTCTCCACATTGCTCAGAATCCCGTGTTCCATGAGCGAACAAAGCACATTGAGGTAGATTGTCATTATGTACGTGATGCAATTCAGGAAGGTATTATATCGACATGTCATGTTTCCACCGATGAACAACTTGCGGATATTTTTACAAAAGCTTTAGGGAAACGGAAATTTTTGTACCTACTTCGCAAGTTGGGCATTTGTGATCCCCATGCTCCAACTTGAGGGGGGTGTTAGCGAGTGTATTGTGAGTAGGGTGGAGTTAGCAATTGTGGTGTGACATTAGTAGTTTACGAGAGTGTAAATAGCCATACTCTTACCTTGTATAAATAGCACAATTTACTGAAATACAAGTAAGGAAAATCCATTCCCTCAACTTTTGTCAATGAAAGTTGTTGGAATTGGGGGCAGTGCTTTTAATTAAGGTTCCATCAATATCGAATGTTACCAACACTCTTTTTGTTTCCTTCTTTCCTCCTTCCATCAATTCCTATATGATCTGTTGGAGCTTCACAATGGTCTACCGTCTACTATAGTTTAGTCAAAATTTTCACTTTTCTTGTTTTTGAGGGCTTCATGCTGACTCTACTATAGAAGTAAAACTTGCTGAGAAACACACTGTTGTCCTTGGCAGGCGCCACCACCATCACACCCACCACCACCATCACTCCCCACACTGCTAAACCCACGGACAAGGAGACTGAATTTTTAAAAAAAAAAATTATGGAGAGGCGTCCACTATGGACGCCCCACCACCGGTGGAGGAGTCCTTGGCAGGCGCCTCACCCTTGGTGGAGCGCCTGCCATGGACGCCTCCACCGGTGGTGGGGCGTCCATGGTGGACGCCTCCTTTTTTTTAGAAAAAGCGAAGAAAACAGAGGAGAGAAGAAGGGGGAGAAGAAGGGTGGGGTGTGATAATGGTGGTGGCGGTACGGCGGCGTCGCCAGTAGCAATGTGGTTGTGGTGGTGTGGCGGTGTGCCGGCGCCAGTGCCCAATGGTGATGTGGAAGAAGATGGGGAGGGAAAGTGAAGAAGGAAGGGGAGAAAACGAGAAAAGAGATGGAAAGTATAATACAATATTTTATACGTATTTAGGACCAAACTAGGAAATTTTAGGGCGTCATTTAGCAACGGCTTCCTCTAGTTTAGTTTAGACGTATACGGCTTCCTCTAGTTTAGTTTCATCTTCATTGCATAAGTCGTCAAACAAACATCATAGTTTCTTATGTTAGAAAGTTTGGTATAGTTGGTCCAAATTTGGGAAGTTTATTTTACTCTTTATTGTATCGTCCTACATTGGTGATGGACAAACTTTTGTCCCATTTTATATGGTGGAGTTCTCCATGATATGTTGTACAAGTTATGGAAGAGATAAATGACAACCCCCGCGCGCTGTTTGTCGCACATGGCGGTTTGACTATTATTATGGTTACAATTTGTAACTTCCATTAACTTCCATTATTAGTTACTGCATTAATCTCTCTAACAGACTTTTCTTCCAAAATAGAAAGAATCCCAATCATATTTCGACATTTCTCATCTCTTCAATGAAATGAAATGGGTACATTGCAGGATATCGTCTTTGTCCACAGTTACAGGGGAGTTAACTTCCGATATTTCGTTTACAGGCAAAGGACAACAGTGAGTTGTTATATTTAGTTTTGTCTTCAAACTTTATCTTTTTTTTTTTTTTCTTTTCCCTCTTTTCGTTATTGTTTAGCTTACTGAAAGATCACATTGCAGTGGAAATTATCATGATTTTCGTTGTGTGAGAAGGAAAGAGCTATTAGAAGCGCTTGCAAAGAAATTACCAAGTGACACCATAAGGTATTCCTCCAAGTTGGTTTCTATTGAAGAATCTGGCTTCTCAAAACTTGTGCACCTCGCCGATGGTTCCATTTTCAAGACTAAGGTAATAAGATTAAGAATTCACAGACACAAGAATTGCAGCTGAAAGCTTCATATATTACTCGCGCAAGGCAAAAGATTATTACATTTTAGTCAAAATCGATTACTTACCGGCTAAAATGGACTACTACTTATTAGAGTAGTATATATATATATATAATATATACTTCCTTTGTTGGGTTTAGTGGCCCAAATTCCTAAAGCCCATTTCTTTAAGTTCATACGGTGCATATTACATTCTTCATTCTCTAGAAATATCTACAAGTCTTGGTTAATATCATGGTTTCTAGAGAAATCATCACATTAGACACATGGCACCTTGGGGGATTAATTAAAGAAAGCCCTCATAGTTTCTGGATGTTTTGGCATTTGGCCGACTTAAGTGCACCGACTTATTTCAACTATAAATATGGAATTCGGCACCCATAGTACTATGATCATGATCAAGAGAGGGAGCTCCACAAATACAATCCACCATTACCCACTCCTCCAATTCTATGCTCCGATCCTCTTTTACACTCTATAAGTGTTCCTTCCACATAATATTTCGGCTTAGAGAGATATTACCTACAATGTGTAGGTTTGTTATTGTTAGGTCCATTATGGAGATTTGACTCTCTAAGATATCATGAGGTCGGAGATTTCCTACAACACACAATCTCCTAATCCACTATTTTTTGTACTACTCCTTTGTGAGTTTGTATCATAGTGAGAGTTTTATTGTAATACTCATCCTACTAAATTTTCGGGTGATTCTTGTACTCTCCTATTTCATATAGTGGATTTTGGGTACTCGTCGTCCGTGGGTTTTTTGCCTCTATTTGAGGATTTTTCCCACGTTAAATTGTGTGTCCATCTTTTACTACTTTTCTTACCACATATTTCCAACTCTATTATTTTTCTCAATCTCTACATCTTTAATTTGCTTCCGCTACGCACTCACAACCCTAACAAGTGGTATCAGAGCCAAAGGTTGTTTAGAGTGTTATTATATTAAAGATGTCTTCGGTAATGAAGCTCGAGATCGAGAAGTTCGGTGGCAAGATAAGTTTTACATCTGGAGGATATCTATGAAGGTCGTTTTGACCCGAAGCGGATTGGGCGCTTGATGGCGTACATAGAAGCCATTTTTGGTGGATTCATTACTCAACCTCGATTGGCGTTGCGTCCTCGTCAAACGAGTTCCGGTATGTCACATTATTTTCTTAGCTCAAGCTACATTCGGATCAATATGTGGGTGACATATCTTTCTTATACTCTTTGGGATTTTATACGACGAGTATATATGGAATTTGTTCCAAGGTGGAGATTGTTGGGTTTAGTGGCCCAAATTCCTAAAGCCCATTTCTTTAAGTTCATACGGTGCATATTACATTCTTCATTCTCTAGAAATATCTACAAGTCTTGGTTAATATCATGGTTTCTAGAGAAATCATCACATTAGACACATGGCACCTTGGGGGATTAATTAAAGAAAGCCCTCATAGTTTCTGGATGTTTTGGCATTTGGCCGACTTAAGTGCACCGACTTATTTCAACTATAAATATGGAATTCGGCACCCATAGTACTATGATCATGATCAAGAGAGGGAGCTCCACAAATACAATCCACCATTACCCACTCCTCCAATTCTATGCTCCGATCCTCTTTTACACTCTATAAGTGTTCCTTCCACATAATATTTCGGCTTAGAGAGATATTACCTACAATGTGTAGGTTTGTTATTGTTAGGTCCATTATGGAGATTTGACTCTCTAAGATATCATGAGGTCGGAGATTTCCTACAACACACAATCTCCTAATCCACTATTCTTTGTACTACTCCTTTGTGAGTTTGTATCATAGTGAGAGTTTTATTGTAATACTCATCCTACTAAATTTTCGGGTGATTCTTGTACTCTCCTATTTCATATAGTGGATTTTGGGTACTCGTCGTCCGTGGGTTTTTTGCCTCTATTTGAGGATTTTTCCCACGTTAAATTGCGTGTCCATCTTTTACTACTTTTCTTACCACATATTTCCAACTCTATTATTTTTCTCAATCTCTACATCTTTAATTTGCTTCCGCTACGCACTCACAACCCTAACATCCTTCATTCCAGAAAAATTTGAATCACTTATTGGGACACATAATTTAAGGAGATACATTGTTTGGAATCGTATTAAATTCCTTATAACATGTATTTTAAAATTACAGATTTTTCACCAGGTACCACTGAGTTTTACCAAAATGCACCGCCTGCCCTCGCAGTTTCAAAAATGCACAAGGTGCCCATGAGGTTTTGAAAAATCATCATAATACCCGACTAATGGTTGTCAACTCTGTTAGTCATTAAGGCTAAATCAACCTAATTAACCTAAATAAACCCTAATTAACCTAATTAAACCTAGTTATTCAAAGGAAAATTTGACTATAATAATTTTCATTTGGAAAATTTAATTTTTTCTCTTGTTTGTGGGTCTTGCCTTTCACGCTTTCCAAGGCATGTATTTCGAGGCGATCTTACATGTTGTTTTTTACCTACTTTATGATGTGTTTAGGATAATAGACATTGTCGAGCACCACTAAGAAACGCGAATAATGATAAGTCAATCGAGATGAGTACCAATACGTCAATTTTTTGGGCACGTGCTTTGAGACGATCTTAAGCGCACAATTTTGTCCTTCAAAACTATCGTTTTAATAAAATTGGACTCCACCCAGCATCCTTATGGGCGCGAATTTCGAGAAGCCGGACAAATGAGTACCACTATGTTAACTTTTGGGCACGAGTTTTAATGTGATCTTGAAGGACACGTTTGATCTACAAAACAACATTTTTTGGAAAAGCAGACGCCACCAAATCTCATTGAGGGGAGCGGAGTTCGAGAAGCCGATCGAAATGATTTGAAACGATAAACAAGCGATTTGACCTTAAAAACTACCTTTTTAAAAAAAAAATAGAGGTCACCAAGCGCTCTTTATGGGCGCAAATTTCGAAAAGCCGGTCAAATTAGTACCAATACGTTAATTTTTGGGCACGAGTTTTACATATAATCTCAAACGGTACTTATGACCCTCAAAATGACTTTTTTTGGAAAAAGAACAGACGCCACCAAGCGTCCTTAAGAGGCGTGAATTTCAAGAAGCCGATCGAAATGAGTACCGATAAGTCAATTTTTCGGGCACATGTTTTAGGCTAAGGTGATATTAAACGGTGCTTTTGACCTTCAAAACGACTTTTTCTATATAAACGGATGCCACCAAGCACCCTATAAGGGTGGGATGGCGTGGGGATTTAATTAACTATTGTTAATAGATTTTTGCTAGATTTAATTAGCATTAGTTAGGTTAATTATTGGTTATTTGGGTTAATTAGGTAGATTTCAATTTTTTTTTAAATAATATGATGGTTGACGGAAACTTGACAACAAGGTCAAGTCATGTATTTTTAAAAACCTAAGAGGTCATTTTTTAAAATGCGACGGTACCCGGTGCATTTTCGTAAAACTCAAGGGTATCTGGTGAAAAATCTGTTCAAATTGTAATATTTTTTTATATTTCTTATTCCAACACCATATAAACAAGAATGGTTGGATACTTGAATATGTGTCTCGGAAATTGTGAATAAGCAAATGGGACCAACAACAATGCAAATAATAGAAATATGACCTTTTTAGAGACCGTAAAAAACTAAAAAAAGTACTCGGGAGACGGGACAAACCATTAGAGGAGGAGGGGTAGCTAACTATATATACCATCTGGCATCTGGTTAAACAAGTCAAATCAACTAGCCAACTGCCAAACAAGCCGCGGCCATTTTAATTCAAATTATCGCAACTTTACAGTGGTACTTTAATAGGATGCTTTCTGGTTGATGATGCAAATGATAGAAATTTGACCTTTCATATCTTATGTCTTTCCTGATCAGTAACATAAATGTTTGTATTAGTTCTTATGATGGCTAACATGCTTCTAATATGGTTATGCACAAACAGGTGTTAATTGGGTGTGATGGGGTGAATTCAGTTGTTGCAAAATGGCTAGGATTCAAACGACCATCATTGACAGGAAGATCAGCCATAAGGGGCTGTGCATATTACAAAGAAGGTCATGGGTTCGAGCCCAAATTTCAGCTCTTTGTTGGAAGCAATGCTAGATGTGGTGTCATTCCCTGTGATAACACTGCTGTTTATTGGTTTTTCTCTTCGACTCCATCCGCTCAAGGTATGATTATGTGCATTTATGATGTGATCACATAAAAATCTCTGCGTTGCATGTTTAGGTCCAAATTCCATAGTTATGTTGACAAAACTGTGTCAATGATTATGCATATACATTGATAAACGATATTAAACTGACTCGTAGTTGTATGTATGGTGCATCAAAATAATAGAACTAATTATGCATCAGAACAACACTGAAAGAAATGGCTCAAAGCCTTAATCCAGCATCAGTATGTGGGAAAATTATATTCTTGTATCACACTTTTATCTTGGCTCTATAAGATCTACTCCTCAGTATCTCCTGTACAAATAAAATAAAGTAATATGACCATTATTACTTATAACGCAATTTCTTATATCAAGTTAGAGCACTATTAGTTCAACAAAAATAACAAAAGTTACAAATTAAATAAAATAATAGAAAAACGTTTTGGATGAGACGAGTATCTATTTGTGACATTTTTGTATCAATTTAAGGCATGTTTGTATCAGTTTAAGCTCAAGTCCGTCTTAAAATATGTCATTGTTAAAATATTTTTGACAAGATAAAAGCTCGGGATTGAACAATATGACTAGAACAAGCATTTAATTTAAGATTTTTGGGCCCTCTAAAAACTAGGGCCTTGTGATGTCGGTCGCTTTACAGTTTGCACACCCTATTCGACGGCCCTGTTAATCAGCTTATGTATATACTACATTAATTTATGTTTTTATAATATCATCGATTCATAGACATTTTCTATCATTGGTGTATAGAAATTTTTGTATCAATTTATAGACATACCTTATCAATTTATGAGTATTTACAAAAACATTGATGACAAAATTAATTAAAGTTAAGCAAAATACTAATACTTCAATGGTCTGACTGTGTCAAATAGTAGGACAAGGATATCTGAAATGAATCTGGTAAACTTTTCGAGTAAGAACAATTTTGAATTATCATTTTTGTGCTGACTAAACAGAGAGCAGAACATTCCAAGAAGCTGATCAACTGAAACTGAAACAATTTGTGCTAACTAAACTTGGTAAAGTACCAGATCAAATAAGGAGTGTGATAGAAGACACAAGAGTGGAAGAAATAGTACGTTCTCCACTAGGATATAGACCTCCATTGCAGATACTATTTGGCAACATAAGCAAAGACAATGTATGTGTAGCAGGTGATGCATTTCACCCAATGACACCAGACCTTGGCCAAGGAGGGTGCTCATCTCTAGAAGACGGCATCATTCTAGCAAGGTGCCTCGCTGATGCCTTACGAGAGAACTCGAGCAGTCAAAGGAGAGAAAATGATGGATCCGGGGATGAGTATAAGAGGATAGAGACTGGATTGAAGAATTATGCAAAGAAGAGGAGGTGGAGAGCATTTGATCTCATTAGTACAGCTTATGCATTGGGTTGGATGCAAGAGTTTGATGGCTTTGGAATAAGGTTTTTGAGAGAGAAAATTATTTCTGCTAATCTTTCTGGATTTTTCATCAAGAAGGCTGATGTTGATCCTAGACAGTTTGTTCTTGATGATTGAAATTCTTGAAGATGATATTTGCTTAATATTGTGTTCACTGTAATATTGATGTATATATGCTGTAATATTGAATTGATGGTTGAATATGTTAAAGAGTTGGATGTCTTAGCCAGAAAATAACTTACCTTTTGTCAATCTTACAAATACATTTCGGTGTGATATGTGAGTTTTGGGTGGTAAGATCTAATGATTAATTTGATAGGGCAGAAAATGGGTATGGGTAACACAATAAGGACGATGAGAGTTTGGTCTACTTACAAGTCCAAAGGAGGTTTTATACTAAAATCAATTGACAATAGTAGGAGTAACTCCTCTGGCTTATAATGTATTCTCTCCTCTTTCTCCAATGTCAGACAACTCAAATATTCACAACAAACAAGGGGTTCAAAGTCTAAGACCAATTACATCGATATCATTGTCCTTCTTGGCTCCTTATGACTCCAAAATAGAAGTAAATAAAAATATTTTGGTTCGTTTTGGCATTATATTTTATGTCATTCATGACTCCTTACATGCATTTTATGTTATTGTAACAAGAAACTACACTAGTACAGAATTAACGATTTGCGTCGGACCTGGGACCACCATTTGCGTCGGACATTGGTCCGACGGCACAGGTCTTGACGCAGATGTGAGAGATATGATCTGCGTCGGATTAAGACACGACGCAGATTTAGTGTTATTTGCGTCGTATGATTGCATAGTCTGACGCAAATGGCCCTTTAGCCCCAAGCCCAGCATCACCATCTGCGTCGCATGATGGTCTGTGTGCGACGCAGATCATCCATTTTATATTTAAAAAAAAGTCAAACTGCATCGGACTTTGAACACCATCCGACGCAAATGACTGTTTTTTATTAAAAAAATTAAATTTCGTGAAATTGAGAAGGGTTCTGGAAGGAAGTTCTAACGAGGTAATGCAACAATGACAAGCTTACTAGAACCGAAAAATATAATAAACAAACATAATCAAGAAATGAAACGATGCAAAATTAAACGAAACCCAATCTGATCTAACATTTTTAAGTACATTCAGATATAACGAAATTTAAAAATCACAATAACAAATTCAAGTAATTCAGCTAAAATCATAGAAAACCTAAAAGAAATCGACAATTTCTCGAGCACATGAGCAACCAACAATTCAAGCATTCAACGATATCTCAAAAAAACTAAAAAATGGAGAATTTCAGAATGCAAAAAATAAAATCACTCAAATTTATAGAGAGAGAAAAAAGGCGAAAAAGATTAGACCTTGTCAATATCCTCAGACTCTTCAACAACATTAATTTCACTTTGAAGAACTTCAACAAATTGGCGGACAGAAGAGTAAGTAGAAGAGTGAAATTTAAAAATCACAAACATTCAGATCTAAACATTCAGATACCGAAAAATATAATCACAAACATTCTTCTTCTTCTTCTTCTTCCTATTAAAAACGAAACGATGCAAAATTAAACAAAATTAAAAAACGAAATTTAAAAATCAGATATAACATACAAAAAACGAAATTAAAAAAATTTGAACCTAAAAAAAATCAGATCTAACATACAAGAATGAAATTGCACTAAATATATTTAAAAAAAAAACTAAATCGCCAACTTCGTTTTCGTTCTTCTTCGTTCTCGTTCTTCCACTAGTACTGGCCATGATTTTGCTCGAAAACGACAGAGAAGCTTGTGTTGTTCGTCTTCTTGATGCACCTCCAGATTTCGGAAACGACAGAGTGTGTGAGGGGTTTGCTCGGAAACGACAGAGTAAATTAATCATCTTCTTCTTCATGATTTTGCTCGGTGTAATGATTATGAAAAATGAATTTAGAGAGAGAATTAAGGTGGAGAGGAGGGAGAGTGAGGAGTTTGGTTGGGAGAAACGACAGAGTGAAGGATGAAGGAAGAGAGAGAATGAGGTGTGGGGAGTTGGGTCAGGAGAGTGAAGAACAAGGGCTAGCGGCGTGGGGTTAAATTTTGTAGGGTTTGGGGGCAAATAAAGTGTATCGGGGTAGTGGGAGACAACTCATCTACATCGCATTGAATAAGTAAACGATGCAAATAGTTCAACAAAGATGATTTGCGTCGCGTCTATGGCCCATCCGACGCAGATCATGGCCCAAAACTACTTTTGTTTCTTCAGCATTTGCGTCGCATATGTATCAGTATACGATGCAAGTAGTGATTTGCGTCGAATGGGGGGCAATGTCCGACGCACATTACTTGAAATTTGCGTCAGATAGGCGACAGATCCGACGCAAATGATCCATCTGCGTCGGCTCCTTAAATGTTTGACGCAAATCCGGAGACGCAAATTTGCATTTTTCTACTAGTGCTACTTTCCTTCACACTTAAACCATAAGCCACTGCTCGAAAAAAAACAACTGTAACCCATCACCACAAGATGAAAGAAAGCTCCTTTATTGATTTCCTTTAGATCAAATTCCCGTAACTTCAACCATAAGTCATTATTCATTAAATATGAATTTTTTAGAAAAGAAAACTAAGTGGACAACTTGAATCGCCCTAACGAATGATCTTGGCCATGGAGGGTGGTTAGCTCTAGAAGGCGAAGTCATTCCAGCAAAAGTGCCTTGCTAAAGAACTTTTGTATTAGTCAAAGAAAACGAATAATGGATCCTAGGATCGAAAGCGTATGCGGTCTGTGGATACGAGGATAGAGAGTAGGTTGAACAATTACAACTATGCAAAGAGGAGAAGAGGGAGAGTATGAGTTATATGTTGGGATAGATTGAAGAGTCTAGAAAATCCCTGATTCAAAATTGATAGGCGTGTCGCGCACCTAACAAAAATAAATAACCTAACTAACCTCCTAACTATGTAGTAGGGTAAGTCAAGGTCGATCCCACAGAGAGAAAGTTGTTCTATGATTAGCCCTTAAATAATGGTAAGACTAAAGGAGATTAATATCAAGAATGGTAGAATCAATTATACTAATCAATAAATAAATAAAAGTCTCTAGAGTTAAGTGTCCCCACTAACATGAATTAATACAATAACAATTCCTACCCCAAACTAATCAATTAAATGTTCACAAGGAAAAGTACACCCTATCAAATACCATAAACCTCTCCCGAGTATCTATGACTTTTCTAATATGCACTCAAGCCTACTCCCGTGGAATCATGCAAATTAAAGACATTAAACGCGACACTCTAACTTCCTAACAGTCCATTCTACCTACTCCCGTGGAGAATTTCATGCCCTGAATTGAAATACCCAATTTTCGTCAAAACCCAATACCGTTGTGATCAAGACAATGGAATAATAACAATACTAGTTATCCCTAATCTAGTACTGAAATATGCACAATCAATTAAGCAAGAGCAATTAAACAATTAATTTGGGAATTTAAAGGCATAATCATGAATTAATTCATACTAGAGTTCAACTTAACCATAGATAAAAGAACTACTCAAGCATAATTGAAATAAATAAAGAAACTAGAGAAGAATAATTACAATTCATAATAATTCACAAAGAGAAAAGAAAGAGAAAATAAATACTTGAATAAATGGAAGAAAGGTAGAGTCTTGGAGAAAAATGAAGATCTACAAGTTTATCTCTCTAACTTCTCTCTAGAAACCCTAAAAAGTGTGTATAATAATCTATCTCCTTCCCGTCATTAAACGAATAAAAGGTATTTATAACTTCATAAAATAACAAAACCGACAAAATAGAATGCGCTACGGAGCAGACCAACACGGACGTGTCAATAATGACACGGACGTGTTGACCTGCTACTACATAAATACCCTACGACAGAAAAGCTACTGCCTCGAAGAAATCAGACTGACACGGACGTGTCATAAGTGACACGGATGTGTTGTCCTGTTATCGTCAGATTCTCCAGCTCAACTTCGAACAGCTATAACTTTTGATCCATACCTTTTTTTGGTGCATGTAATATATCATTGGAAAGCTCTTCAAGTCTAGTTTCCAACCCAATTGGAATTACCTCATTATCATTTTTGTGTCAAAAGTTATGAGTAAAATGGTGCAGAGGTGCCATATTTCACACAAGTACACAAAGTCCTTTGTATCTTTTTTTTTTGATAATTTGCTCATTCTCATTTCAATACTGGCTCAGAAAAAGCCTCCAATCAGATTCGTTACATAATCCAACTGATCAAACAAAGATATAGCAGTTATAATACATAGATGGGATTAATGAGCAGAATTAGAGCCAAGCCAAAAACTGATCCTCACGAGTTAGTCCTTGTTTGGCTAGAGTGTCAGCAACAACATTTGAGCTCCTCCCTTGGTGAATGATCTGGAGCTTCAACCACGATCTTCTTGCGTTACGTATGAAATTTAATTGAAAATTCAAATTCCACGTCCCACCATGATTGTCATTACACCACTTCACAGCGTTGGCCGAGTCTGATTCAATTATCAAGCAAAGATTTTGAAAGCAGTCCATTGTCATTGCAATTTGAGAGGCACGAAATATAGCCAAGATCTCAGCTGAGTTAATCTCGATGAATGGAACAGGGCTGGAGAAAACGCATTTGAAGATGCCATTATTATCACGAAGAACACCTCCAATGGCCGAGATAGAGAGAGACGGATCCAGTGATGCGTCTACATTCCATTTCAAGGATCCATCAGGGGGTGGAGACCAATCGCAGCTTGGATTCGAAATAGCGAGCTTGCCAGCAGATGCGCCCACATGAGCTGCCCATAATAAACATGAAGGATTTCTAAGGATATCATCCGAGGAGTATGGGAAAGGGAGGTTCCAGCCTTTAATCCACCAACTCAGGCGGATTAAGGATAGCTCTTGTAATTGTTGGAGAGAGCAGACTTTATTATTGAAATTTCTCGCATTTCGCTCCTTCCAAATAGCCCAAATTATAATCGAGAACATAGTTATCCACACCTTCTTGAAGACAGAGTTTTTCCCATATATCACCCATTGATCAAAGGCTTCCATAAGAGAATGAGCAGTTTACATCCCATAAGGATAGCCACCAACTCCATAAATTGTATGCAAAGAAGCAGTGAAGTAGGAGGTGGTCTGGACTTTCCGGGTGAGAGAGACAAAAAAATGCATATGGTTTCCTCCTGGGGTATAATATTGAGAGCCGCCAATTTGGATCTCGTGTTTATCTTCCCAATCAAAGCTAACCAAGTAAAAACTTCGATGCGGGGAGGAATTAAGCCATGCCAAATCTTTTTCCAGTTATATGTGAAGGATTGAGAGTGAGAGGAGGATTTATCAAGTTCAAGAGATAAAGACTTGACTGAAAAAACCCCTGATTTGCTGGGCATCCAGGCATAGTAGTCTTCATTTTCGGTGGAAAGATGGACTTTTTCCAAGGCCATTCGAAGTTCCAGCCATTGTTGTCTGTCATGGGGCCTAAAAGTCAGAGTCCAATGTAGATCTCATTTCCATGAAGAGCCAGTCCAAGAGCCCAAAGATGCAATGGTAGCATTTGGGTGCTGAGAGATAGAGAAGAGCCTAGGGAAACGAGACTTCAACGGAGTCTCGCCAAGCCAGATTTCCAGCCAAAAGAATGTGTTTGTCCCATTCCCCACGAGTGACAGGGTGCTTAAGAATTCCCGCACAAATATTACGCCAAGGTCCTCCGCGGGAGGGAGCAGAAAATTCATGTGGAATTATGGAAGGGAAGTAGCCATATTTGATCTGAATGACATTACGCCATAAAGCACGAGGTTCATTAAGAAATCTCCAAAGCCACTTAAATAACAATGAGATGCTTTTATGCAGCAAGTTTCCACAGTTGAGACCACCTAGTAATTTAGGTAGCACCACTCTATCCCACGATACAAGAGACATGTATGATTTCCCCACTTCACCGTTCCACAAAAATTGACGTTGGAGTTTGTTGATAGCCTCAATTACACCTTTGGGGGCCGGAAAGAGTGACATGAAATATAGAGGTAGGCTAGCAATAGATGCTTTGATGAGAGTTATTCTTCCGGCTATTGAAAGGAGCTTCCCCTTCAAAGTTGCAAGCTTCCGCTCAACGCGCTTGATAATAGGGTCCCAAAGAGCAATTTTTGAGGAGGAGCCACCAATAGGTAGGCCAAGATAGGTTATTGGAAAATCTCCCACCTTGCACAATAAAGATTTAGCCGCCAATTGGAGCCAATGATCATCCAAATGAATACCATGAAGATAGCTTTTGTGAAAATTTACTTGGAGCCCGGATGCAAGTTGGAATAAAATAAGAGTCTTCTTGATGTTTAGAAGATACTCCAAATTTGGGGGGCAAAATATTATTGTATCATCAGCGTATTGAAGATGGGTGATCTTTTGCCCTCCACGAGATACTTCCAAACCTTCCCAAAGGCCAAGATCCGAAGCCTTACCAATTACCAAGCTTAGAGTTTCCACAACCAAATCAAAAAGGAAAAGGGAAAGAGGATCCCCTTGTCTCAAACCACGATGAAGCTTAAAGGGAGCCGTGGGTGAGCCATTGATTAGAATTGACGCAGCCGCACTAAACACACAAGCTATTATCCATGATCGCCATAGCTCCGGAAAGCCCATACTAGTTAAGGTCCACTCAAGAAAAGACCATGCCACACTATCAAATGCTTTATGGAAATCAAGTTTGAGAATTATTGATTTGATCTTCAAACGTCTACATGAATCAATAATTTCTCCTGCAACCAAAGCCCCATCCAAGATTTGTCTCCCGGCAATGAAAGAAGACTGATTCGGACCCACAAGAGAGTCCATCGCCCTTTGGAGCCTCCTTGCAAGTAATTTTGCAATTATTTTATACACACAACCCACCCAACTGATTGGCCTGAAGTCCTTGAAAGCTTCTGGATTTTCGCATTTAGCAATCAAGGCTATGAAAGCCACATTTGAGCCTTTAGGAAGCCGACAAGTCGAGCGGAATTCATCAATGATGCCATAGATATCAAATTTGATGACTTCCCAGGCTGCTTTTATAAAGCGAAAATTATAACCGTCGGGCCCGGGTGCTTTTTTAGCGTTGCATGACTCTACTGCCTCATCGATTTCGGCCCAACTGAAAGGAGCAATGAGATTAGATGCCTGGTCGGATGATAGAGTTTTGAAGTTCAACTCTTCGAAGATAGGCCTAGTTGAGTAATCTTCATGGAATATTTTTTTGAAAAAATTGACTGCTTCCTTTTGGATACCTGCAGGATTATCAATAATTTCACCGTTAGCAGATAAGGCACATGATATATCGTTTTGAAGGTCATACAAGTGCCTTAATCATCATGTCCTTAAAAAGGAGTCCAAAGTACATGAGATTACATCAAAAGACCAAACAACCCGTGAAAGCACCGTAGCTTATAAAAAGGGACCTAAATATGCATAAATGCAATGTAAATGCTCTAATACTACATGAAAATGCACCCTAATATGCAACTAAATGATGTTAGAATATGCACTTATCAAAAATCGTTGGGAATTTTTTTTTTTTGTAAGGAGAAACAAACTAGGCCTGACCCCTAGGATAGGACCAGCCTACATCATCCGAAGACAGCATCATTAGAAGAAAACCAATACAACAAAGAAGAGGCATTATGACCCCTATGAGCCATAAAATCCGCCGCTTGATTAGCTTCCCGAAAGCAATGATTGATGAAAACCTCTTTAAACATCTTCAAATCCGTCAGAGAATCCATAATCAAAGACTGAATTTCCCAAGGAACCTCCCAACATTGCCGAATAGCATTAATAACCACCAAATTATCCCCTTCAACAACCAGGGAATCAATACTGAGAAAACGAGCAGCCGAATACCTTCCCGGAGCCCCCAAGCCTCTGCCTTAAGAATAGAGCAATCAGAAGAAAGAGCCATAGCTCCCGCTAAACACAACTTACCCAAGTGATTTCGAATAGTAATGACAAAAGAAGCTTGGCCATTCTCCAGTTTCGACCCATCAAAATTAAGCTTATACCACATCACCACCGGAGGAGGTCGCGCAATCTTAACAACATCCGCCCGAGAAGGAAGCTGACGAACCGACGCAACATCACAAACCTCCTCGCTAACACGAGAAGCCTCCCAGTCTTTAACAAAGTTGGAAATGGAAAAGGCTAACCCAATAGAAGAAGAATAATCCTCCTGAAAAACAACTTTATTACGCTGAAACCAAACAAACCACCAAATAATACTAAAATTAACTAAAGTAGCCGAGGAGCACACTGATCTAACATAATTTAAATTTTCAACAACATCATAAGAAAAAGGGCATGTTGGCAACAACTCCCACCCAAACAACTCATGAAGGGACTGAAGAACATCATGTAAAAAAGGACAATGAAAGAAAAGATGATTAGCATCTTCTGAGTGATGATTACAAAAACAACATTCCTGCGGAAGGAACACATGGCTCCTTTGAAGCCTAACCTTAGTCGGCAACCCCTCCTGACAAATTTTCCATAAGAAATTCCTAATTTTTGGAGGAACATAAAGCTTCCAAAGCCAACAGAACGTCACCGGAGCCGGGGGATCAATAGCAAAAATAACCTTGAACCAATAAAGCACCTGATTTAACCGAGTACTCACCATCTGGAGTAAGCCCCCAGACAAGAATATCTTCTTCCGAACAAGACAGAAGAAAAATCCCAAGAATAGCATTGTTAATATCCGGAGGAACTAACTCCTCAAATAAAGCCTTATCCCATTGCCTAAATTCATTAATAACCCGACACACCTTAATGAAAAAAGTATATTTATGGCAAAAAGTAGTATTCGTTATGAAAAAAGTAGTATAAGCTAAGAAAAAAGAAAACATCATAGATTTATTATTACAATGATAATGATCAATGGATCCACAACCACTTGGTTCGAGCCAAAAAAAGGGCTAAGACAAGGCGATCCCCTTTCGCCCTATCTTTTTATCATATGCATGGATGTGTTAATTCAAAAACTATCCATAGAAAGTGCCAAACCTAATAATTCAAGTTTAGGTTCTAAATTATGCCCGCGTGGATCTCTTGTCCCATGCTCAATGTTCACTGATGACAATCTTGTTTTTTGCAAGGCCACTACCTCGCATGTACTAAACTAAAAAAAAGATATTGGATGAATTATGTCATATATCTGGACAACTAATCAATTTTCACAAATCAACCATTATCCTATCGAAAAAATTCCAAATTCCAGAAAAGCGTCGATAGCAAGCCACTTTATAATATGACATATAACTCTTGTATACAACGATACTTAGGAGCTTTCTTCAACTCTTATTATCCCAAGAAACAAGATCATATGCACATATAACAAAACCCAGCAACGCATCCAACAAAGGGATGTTGGATTACTCTTCAAAGCAGGGCGACACACTCTCATTCAAACCAATTTAGAAGCCCTTTCGATTTATACTTGCTCGTCTGCCATCCTCCCAACCGACATCTGCAAATCTTTTGATGACATTCATAGGCAATTCTTTTGGAGACAAAAAATACAAAATAACCTAAAGTCAACTCAAAGTACTTATATCTTGGAACCACCACCAAAGCCTAGACCAAGTCAACAACTAAGTCCAACCAAAAGTCAACCACCAACAACTACAAACAACTCTAGAATTTAAGACAAAACCCAAAATAACATTTAAGAAACCCTAAAACCATCCAACCAATAATATAGACATAAATTAAACATGATAGCTACATCATGAACTCCCACCTGAAAAAGGAGTTATGTCCTATTGATGCAAGTGAATGCTCGCCAAATAATACGTAATAAAGATGGGTCGTTACAGGATCAATAAGGCATAAGCCAAGATCAAACATACAAGTACAAAATCAGTAAAGATGAGTACATAAATTCTAAGAATAAATAAACGAACAACCTAGTATGATACTACAGAAATAAAACAAAAGTCATGCTCTGCAGACAAAACATGTAGTACTAGAAAAAGACATGACTCTACTAATAACTTAGTTAAATTTTTTTTTTTGGTGAAAATAGAAATTAGCATAGTATATTACGTAATAAAAATAAAGTTATTACAATCCGCAATGTATGACGGCAAACAATAACTAGGGGGTAGGGAAAAGCCCAGTTACAGAGCAGTCTATATCTGAAGATCGACCCGTCTTGGCCAGTACATCTGCCACGCGATTTCCTTCCCGATGACAATATCTAAGCTGAACCTGAGGATACCTCCCGCTCCACTGCCTGCATAAGTCCACAATATTGTAGTATTTGTCAGAATGTTCCTGCTTTAGGATTAGCCCAATGGCATGCTTACAATCAGAATAAAGAACGACTGTTCCGATGTTGTGAAGCTCAATCATGTAGAAAGCTTCCTATATACCAAGAATCTCAGCAGCAAGAGCATCATTAGCATAGATTTTTTTTAATAAAACCAGTAGTCCACCTTCCTGTACCATCTCTAATAACACCTCCAATCCCAACGGGCATAAGAGGACCAATAAAAGAGGCATCAACATGGATCATGGGGGTATTTTGGGGGTAGGGGACCCGGGAAAGAGGTTAGACAAGGGTCAGGCAGAATGTAATAAGCCTGGATAAACTCCCGCGCATAACAAGAGGCTCTGAAAATGATGGTATTGATAGGGGATGGGGAATGAGCTTTGAAGACACAGTTATTCCTATCTTTCAAGATTTCATGATAGAGATACAGGAAAAGGTCCTTCCACACTAAACCCCTAAATTGCACCGTATACGACATATTAAACTTAAGCCAAGATTGGTAAGGGAAATTCTGAGAGGTCATGATATGGGGAATAACCCACAGGTCAGAGTTTGAAGCACAAAAACGGAGGATGTGTTCCTAGTTTTCGCAATGCCTAGAGCATCTCATGCAAGACGGATCAGAGAGAAGGCGCCTAGTATAGAGAAACTTTCGGTGAGGGAGCTTATCCTATCATACCCGCCAAAGGAAGAATTTAATTTTAGGTTCACACGAAGCTTGCCAGAGCCAAGAAAGTGAATTCAGGGAACATTGAGGAAGCTGAGCCACATAAGCAAGAGCCACTAAGAAGCCCTTATGATTAATAAAAGAAGGAACCAAGAGATCATCGCGAGAATCGATTGAGGGAGGGGGAGGTTTAGAACCCTATGGACAATGAAAGGGGGGAGATCGAAAGAAATATGACTCAGATTCCACGAACCAAATGAGGTAAGATCAGCAACTTTCAGATTAGCTTCATCAGGAGGAATAGGTCCATGGACAAAAGAACGGATGGGGCCAATCGAAAGCCAATTATCATGCCAGAAATCCACTGATTTACCGTTCCCAATGGACCAAGAATTATGATTTTTTAGAAGATCCTACCCTTTCCCAATGTTGCGCCAGACCACCGACCCCTTCCTAAACTGCGTGACATAGTCAGCGTGAATATATTTAGAGACAATACAATTCTGGGCAAGGTTCAGAGCAGACTGAGACATTTTCCAGCCCAATTTAGCCATATAAGCTATGTTCATCCAGGCCTATTTACGAATACCCAAACCCCCACAGAAGGTAGGAAGAAAGGTTGTTTCTCTATTGACAAAGTGAATTTTCTTCTTACCCCCCTCCACATCACCCCACATAAAGTTATTACATATGCAGTCCAGATCATGTAGGGTCGAAGCAGGAAGCAATGTGGCTTGCATATAATAAGAGGGAATAGTGGACAAAGTGGACTTAACAAGGCATAGGCGCCCCGCCTTTGAGAGAAACTTGGTTTTCCATTTAGCGATCAGATTTCTCACTTTGTCATCAACAAATTGCACTTGAGTGCGGCTAGGTCTTTTATAAGAGATTGGGAGGCCAAGGTACATCTCTGAGTTTTCACTTTCAAACATGTTCAGAGTTTCACTTAGTTAATTAATTAATTTGAATAAGCAATGAACGAGTTTCCCAACCTAAATAACATGCTTTCATTAAGAAGGTAAGACAATAGGCGCGACTCTGTACCGGCAAACCAATCGATATCGACAAAATTATATAAAAGAGAGACAAGTTGCTCGGATTGTTCTCGGAGAGACATATGTTACCACCATGTGGCCCAACTCCCAATGTTCACTCCTAACGTGGCCAATCTAGAGTTCTTATTGCTCATTCTTTTTCACTTTCAGTGGTCAATTGATTAGACATTAGCTACCACATTAAAATCTACACACAACCAATAAAACCAACCACAACCAACACTCAAAGAATATATTTTATCTTTGATTAATAAAATTTCATAACCATTGATCTTTTAATTCAAGTTGTTGAATAAAATCAATAATAATCAATGCCATTAAGATATATCTTCCACTTATTCCTTCATAAATCCGCGATTGTGAAAGAATAATAAATTATCACTAGTAGAAAAAAAGTTCATCGGATCCGGTCAAAACCGAGCTTACAGATCCGGTTTTGGTCCGGATCCGGAGGACACAGAGCGGCTCTTAGCTAGTGATCAACTGATCCGGTCCATAACCGGATCAGTTGATCACTAACTGATTCGGTTTGGCAAGAAAACCGGATCAGTTAACTGATTCATTAACTGAACCGGTTTTCTAGCCAGACCTGATCATCTCACTGCATTTGTATTAAAAAAAAACTGGCTTGTCACCCCAAATATAGTTTCAGTTTTCAGATCTGGGTTATGACTTTTTTACCTTAAAATTACAAACCCAATAATTTACTTCTTCAAACAAACACGAAATTAAGAGACAAAAATCGAAATGAAAAAACAACAGTTACAAATCATATATTACCACCAGTCCAACAACGTACAATTCAGATCCAAAGATCGAAATGAAAGAAACGAAAAACACCAGTTACATATCTTAGGTGACTAATTAATTTATCAAGCAAAGAACGACAAATTACAAGAAATTAAAAACTACAAGATAAATTACAAGAAATTAAATATTAAATTTTACAAGAAATTACAAGATAAATTTCCGAGACAATGATAAATTAAGCACGAAATTGAAAACGAAAAAATCCAAGACAAATTATGAAGGAAACTCAAATCGAAAAATTACAAAAAAAAAATCACGAACCCTAGATCTGGATTACAAGCAACGGCGGCGATGTGAGGAGCGATAGGTTGGTGGTTGGTTATTGATGTTGAACGAAATGAAACGAATTACGAAAATAAGGGAACCAAAAAACCAATCTTTGAACTAACAAATTTGAAACCTGCAAAGTGAGGAGCGACTTATGTTCGTGGAATTGGTTGATGTTGAACAGCCCTAGATCTGCGTCGAGTGAGGAGCGAGGGGTTGGTGGTTTGTTGATGTTGAAAACCCTAGATCCGTGACTTGAGAGATGAGTGAAGTCGTTATTGGTTGGTTGGTGGTGTTCGTGCCTTCGTGGGTGGTGGTTGGTAAGAGAGGATGAGAGAGTTTCGTGCCTTTGTGGGTGTTGACGGTGAACGGAACAGCGACGCGTGAGAGAGGGCTAGCATTAGAGAGGGCGGCATGAGAGAGGGCTGAGAGGAGATGAGAGAAGAGGAAAAGACAACGACGAGGAGAACTGGAGAAGACGACTGGGGCTAGGTCAGCGAAATGAGGGGGCTGAATGAGAAGGGAGGTAAGGGCGTGAAATGAGAGAGGGGTGAGGGCGTGAAATGACGAGGTATATAACTTGAGCCAGCCCACCAACTGATCCGGACATGAGCCCACCGGATTAGTTAAGTGAGAAAAGACGAAATTACTAAATTTGGGCCAGACCACCAACTAAACTGATCCGGTCCTGGGTAAAATTGGATCAGTTGACTATAGATGATCCGATTTTTCTAAACCGGATCAGTTTATTTGTGTCCTTTCATGCTTTTTCCACTATAGTGAATAAAATATGGAATATAATACTCCGATTAATTCCAAGAATCCATCTTTACCTTTCCACATGTAATAAATATTAAACATGGATTACAATGTACAATTCAATAACCACCTTTACCATTCATAGGTAATGAATAAACATGATTAATAAGTAATCAACTCCCTTTGCATGCGTGTATCAACAATCCATACAAACATAAAGTAAATAAAATCACATGTTCCCACACAATAATCACATAATCATGATATTTCGTTGCAAACAATCTTGCCTAAGAACTATCAAAGTTCCCTAAGCATGATACTAAATTCCAAAACCAATCCTAGATATAATACTATGTTCAAAGCTCTTAGACATTCACGTACCTTGTATAGACTATCCTTTGTGCCACCTTAGTGCACTAAAAATAAATCAAGGAGTATTCTTCTCCTATAAGTAATGATAATAATAATTAATCACTACTATAATAAAATTCCAGCAACTTTCATAATACTTAGAGCTCTCTAAAACCTTAAAAAAAATCATATCTTTAACATTAAATGTTCAACCTTTAGAACTATAAACATAATAGTGAAGGTTTACTTCTTAATATCTCATAAAACTTATGATTTAACCCTTTAAAAACCCTAAAATTTCAAACTTTAATCGGAAAATAATAATTACAACAAAAAAACTTCGTTAAAACTAAAAAGTACTGAAAGCCCCTAGCACTGTATTTAATATAGACTAGCCCATGGGCCTTACAGACACAGCATAAATAAGACTTTAATAGAGTAAGCCTGATTCTTCCTTCTCAATACTCCCCCTCAAGCTGTGAGTAAAGGAGAATCCTGAACTCCTAGCTTGGATAAAAGGAATTGATGTTGCTGAGTAGGGAGAAGTTTAATGAAAACATCTGCAAGTTATTTCTTAGAGGGAATGTATGTAGGAGTGGTTACACCTTCTGTTGTCTTGTCTCTGATGAAGCGACATTCAATATCTACATGCTTTGTTTTTTCATGATGCACAAGATTGGATGCAATAGCCAATGCTGCCTGATTGTCACAGTGCACTGGTGTTTCTCCAAGAGACTTCATACCTAGATCCTTGAGCAGCTGCTTCAACCACATTACTTCACATATCACCAATGTCATTGAACTGTACTCTGCCTCGGCACTACTCTTATCCACATTGATTGTCTTTTTGACTTCCATGAGATTGAAGAGTCACCTAGAAGAATATAGTACCCTGAAGTTGATCTTCTTGTGGAAGCACATCCTTCCTAATCACTATCACAGTAGGCTTGCAACTTAGCACTGGATACAAGTAGAATTCCCTGTGTTGGAGACCCAGCTAAGAATTTGAGTACTCTTTTTGCATATTGCATGTGAGTGCTAGTAGGTTGGTACATGAATTTACTTAACACATGTACAGTGAAGGCTATGTCAGGCCTGGTGATGAGAGTCAGATAAATGAGTTTACCCACCAACTTTTAATATGGTTCTGGGTGAGCAATAGGTTCTCCTGTGCGAGTATTTAGCTTGAGATGAGAGTCCATTGGGAGTTTGAGTGTCCTACATTTCATCATTCCATATTCTACAAGAAGATCATGGATGTACTTCCTTTGAGAGAGAAATATGCCTTCTTTGCAATTATCCACCTCTATACCAAGAAAGTATTTGAGAGTTCCCATGTCCTTCATGTGGAAATGATTGTTGAGCAGCTTCTTAGTTGCCTAAATTTCAGCATAGTTAGGACCTGCTAGTATTAGATCATCTACATATACAAGAATGATCAGAAGGTTCTCTTCACTCCCTTTGGTGAACATTGAGTAATCAGACTTTGATTGTACAAAGTTATGAGCTTTTAGAGTGTTGCTAAGCTTAGCTAGTGAACCACTGTCTTGGGGCTTGTTTCGATAAGAAACTTATTTTCACTTCTACGACATCAGATATCTAAAGACTATAGACCATTTTTCTTGCTCTGCTGCTCGTGTAGAAACAACAAGCTCTGATACCACCTGTAACAGCCCGCACTTTGGAGCTGCTAGCTAATCACACTTGATATACAGAATTCACAATTATCATTTAATAAACCTCGAACTTACATTTACTCGCAGCGGAAACAAAATCCATAGAAACGATCCTGGACCTGTGTGTTAGGGCCTACAACATAACAACTTCAAATCCGAATATCATATTATAGAATATTTTACTCAATCCCAAATAATAGAATATTTTATTCTAAGATAAAAGCACTTGAGTTCTAACATCTTAATATTCTCAAATACAACTTCTGAACCACTAATCTAATTACTCATTCTTCACCAAACTCTCGCTTCGATCCACTCTAAGCTTCCAAAACGAACCTGCAAATTACAGAAGGAAATAGAAAACAAAAACAAAAACAAAACTAAAATGAGCGGAAAGCTCAGTAACTTTACTTCAGTCCGTCAAAACGATTTTAGTTCGCAAACGTTTTTCATACAATAATCAAGCTTTGTAATTGTTCCGAAAAGAATTAATCCTTTAAAATAAATCACTGGCATAGCTCAATCACTTAACACAAATCGCTGGCAAGTACAGGTTTTGGCAGAACATAACGTAACATAACATAACAGAATATTCGACCTTTTCTTGTCTTAAATGAACTTATATCCAAATCATTTTCTCCACCTGTACCTTGCCCACTTTTCATCTCAGTTCCTGAGCTAAGCCAGCCGAAACAAATACGACGTCTTTTCGCAATATTTCTTACAAATCATATTCAGCTAAACATAAAACATTTCCGAACAATTCCAATAATAGAACAAAAACATATTCCACAAATCCACACATAAAGATGCACCTTTAACCATGGCCATGACTATAAACGATATACGATATTAAAATATAACACACACACGGGCATGTAGATACATATTGCTGAACATAAAGGTTACCTCCATACGATATATAACCTCCAAGAATCATAACTTGATCACCATCTTAGCTTCAATAATTTATATAACCATAGCAATTCTCCAATAATCACCTCACAACAATAACAAAAACAATCAACATTCATCCCTACTATAATTCAGATAAATAAATTGACTTGCTCATACCCTCTAAACTTTTTTTACGAACTAACTATGACTCTTATATACAAACCCTTATTTTAATCTAACTCACATCATCAATCTCACTTGCTGACTATAATTAATCTCATTCCTCCTAACAAGCTGATATACAAGTTTAATTCTCCATTCCACACTCTAGTTTGACATAAGGGTTCTCAAAACATGACTAAGTTCAGTAACTATTTAGTTACTTAAAACAAACTCAACAAGCTGATTTCATACTTTAACTTAACAAAATAGAAAGTGAAGTTCTGATTATAAATTTGAAAATAATACAGTGATATGTTAAGCTTGCACACCTTGTTGTTGCAACTTGTGTTGCTTGTTTCACTAGCTTGATCGAGCTGAATTATGTGCCCTTCACCAAGGTACTCTGGAGGCAATTTCATATACACATTTTCCTGCAATTCACCATGCAAGAAAGCATTTTTAACATCCATTTGATGTAAATTTCTGTTTTGTATAGAGGCAACAACAAGTAAGGATCTCACTGTAGCCATTTGGCTACAAGAGCAAATGTTTGATCATAGTCAATCCCATATTTTTGTCTATTTCCCACAATCACAAGTCTTGACTTGTGTCTATTTACACTCCCATCACTATTATACTTAATTTTATACAGTCATTTACAAGCTATATGGTTTGCTTGCCACTTGGCAGATCAGTGATGCTCCGTGTCGCATTCTCTTCTAAGGCACTCAACTTCTCATTCATAGCATTCACCCACTTAGGATCTGTAATGGGTTCTTTGTAGCTTATAGGTTAAACATTTTGTAATGGTTTAGGATAGGAAACATGAGAATATGTGGCTGGTTTGGGTTTGAATTGTGTTTTGAAGTTGAACAGCATCTGGTGTTTTTTGTGTTGATATGTTGTTGCTGGTGTATGTTACATAGTCCTGATGCCAGACTGGAGTTTTATGAGTTCTGCTGGACCTCCTAACTCTACTAGGTTCATCTCTATGTTCAGGTTCAGTTTCATTGACCACTTCATCATCTTCATCACTCATCACTTCATCAATACAAGTTGGATTTACACTTATCTGATCAGCTTGTTATTTCTCACCTTTTTCACTCTGAAATATCTTATAAGGAAAGATGTTCTCATAGAACCTCACATTTGTACTAACAAAGGTCATGTTGTTAGTGAGATTAAGGAGTTTATATCCCTTTTGAGATTCAGGATACCCAAGAAACACACAGGGTGCTCCTCTGGCATGGAATTTGTCCTTTTTCTGCTGGGATTACTTGCCAATACTAAACAGCCAAAAACATTTAAGTGATTATATGAGGGGGGAGATTTGTGAAGTACCTCATAAGGAGTTTTCTCTCCTAAGATGCTGCTGGGAAGCCTGTTAGTTACATGAACTGCACACAGTCACCCCAGTATTGCAATGGAAGACCATTTTTAAATCTCAAAGCTCTTGCCATCTCTAGATTGTTCTTGTGCTTCCTTTCAACTCTTCTATTTTGCTCAGGTCTGTCTACACATGATGTTTGATGCACTATCCTTAGCTCACTGAATAATGGCTTGCACTTCTTATCTCTAAACTCAAGTGCATTGTCTGATCTGATGGCTTTTAATTACTTTCCAAATTGTGTTCTGCTCATATTCACAAATTTCTGAATTGCACTAAATGCATCTGTTTTATGCTTGAGTAGATGTACCCAAGTCACCCTGTTGTGATCATCTACCAAGTTAAGAAAATACCTATGATTCAGCCTGGTTGGAACCCTGTATGGCCCCCATATGTCAATGTGTATGAGATCAAATGCCTTCTAAGCTCTGGATTCACTTATCCCAAATGGAAGTTTTGTGAATTTTGCAACTGGACAGCGGAAGCACACATCTAAATTCTCAGCTTTGAATCCTTTTAGACCCTTTATCTTGTTGATTCTCTTAAGAGGAGCATGTCCAAGTCTCCAAATGCCATAATGTTGTTGGTTTCACACTTCGAACATCACTTAGAGTTGAAGTAATCTTCATCTCCACATTTGCATTCATTGCTGCAGTGCCATGCATTCCTCTTCTCTACTCCCTCATCTCTACAACATACTTCTTGTTCCACTCACTCATTATCTTGTTCATAGGCATGTTCACAAGATAATACAGACCATGTAGAGCCGTCCCAACTCCACTTATCTTTCCCGATTGCTTCAATTGAATCACATAATATTCTGAGTGAAATTCAACTTTCATGTCTTGATCTTTGCTGAGTTTTTGAACAGACAAGAGATTATGTTTAAAGCTTCGAATGTATAGTACATTCTTCAGTAATATACCATTCCTAAGCTGAACATCACCACAATGTGAAATCTTTGAGGTTTCTCCTGTAGGGAGATTGATTTTCTGCTCCTTTGGACATTCAACTGCATTCATCAACATCTCAAAACATCTTGTCATATGGTCTGAAGCTCCTATGTCAATTATCCACTCGTTTTCTTCAGTTCCTGCAAAATTGCAGCTCACCATTCCAGCATAGCTGAAGTCCATTTCATCTTATGTGTCTGAAGTTCCAGTTTTTAAGGGGGGAGGAAGTAGCTTCATCAGTTGCTCCAACTAATGAGCTGTAATTGTAGCTCCACTTCCAACATTAGAACTACTTTCTCCACTGCTTCTCACATTAGCTGCAGTTCTTCCTCCTCTAGAGTTTCTTCCTCCTATATTCCACCTTCCTCCCCTGCTGTTATTGTTATATTCCCAGGATTTTTCTCTTTGTTCTCTCTGCGCTTTAGGATGCCTCTAGGATATCCTACTATTCTCCAACACTTTTCTTTGTTGTGACCAAACTTCCCACACTCTCCACATGTCACCTCACTCCCTTTTCTCATCATAGCAGCTGTCTCCACCTCTTCCTTCACAGGTTTGAGCACCTCTCTTTTGCTTTCCTCTTGGTGCAAGTAACTGCAAGCAGTATGAAGTGTAGGGAGAGGGTTCATCATTAACAGATGACTTCTTTGCACAGTATATCCTTCATCAAGGCCATTAAGGAATTGAAAAAGCTTTAGTTCTTCTTGCTGGTCATTTATAGTTGTGATGAATGTTGTTATTTCATTGTTCACAGTTGTTATAGGTGGTAGTTCTCTCAAATTTTCCAACTCTTCCCACAACACCTTCATCTCTGTATAATAGTCTGTAATACTCTTCCCTTCCTGCCTTTTTCATACAAATCATTGTTCATTTTGTACTTTCTTGACCTATTTGCAACTGAGAATCTTTGTTCCTGTTGAATCCATATCAGGGAAGAAGTACTTAAGAACATTACAGATTTTTTAATGGATTCAATCACACTTCCAAGTATGCATGAGATAACCATGTTATTACATGTATCCCAAGCAACCTGTTTCACATAATCTGTTGCATCTCTTGTCACATAACCTGTCAGAAATCCAAGCTTTCTCTTGGATGCAAATCCTATTTCTAGGGATGTTTTCCAGGATCTATAGTTAAAGGCTCCTTCTAGTTTCTCGACACTTATAGAATGGATTCCATCAGATGGATGCAAGTATAATGGACATCCTGAATCAATCCCAGACACCATTCTCACTAATATAGATGCAGCAATAGAGAGAAATAGTTATAACACGAGGTTTACATACAAGAGACATATTCTAAAATGAAAGACACAAAATTTAATATTTTAGAGGATAAAGATACTATTTTTAACACACCGGGAATAATTAAATAGTATGTTGATTAAGTAAGAAAAGTAATTCTAACATTCAGCTCTTATACCATGATGTCAAATATAAGTTTTGCCATGTTAATCAATCATATTTCACGCAAATGTATTTCTCTCATTAAGCTCTCATTCATTCATTTACTTCTCTTCTTCTGTTGTTTTACTACTATTACAAGCTAAATATATATAGTGATGGTTAGGGTGAGATCCCTAGGTCACAAAGAGTCAAGCCATACATCACATGACAGCTCATACACCAAAAGTAATGTCACTAACAGACAACAGACTACAGCTGATATTACTATATATTGACTAGCCCATGGGTCTTACAGACACAGTATAAATATGACTTTAATAGAGTAAGCATGATTCTTCCTTCTCAATAGAGAGCGTTTGAACTCCTTAGTAGTTACTACAACTCTACAAGTTATAACGTTATATGTTGGGATAGATACAAGAGCGTGGAATGCCTAATTCAAAACTATTGGCAAATATTTTTTGGGTTTTTCTACGTTATATCCTTGTATTTCTTTGATTTTTATTTTTAATAGGTAAGAAGGAATTCTCTAAACTGTCCTCGCATAGGGCCCCCTCCCAGAGGCCCATTAATAGATAAGAAAAAATCCTTGTATTTCTTCGATTCTATGTTATACCTCAACCTTTTTAAAATTCCACATAGTATCCTTAAATTTAAATGGTTATAATTTACGCATTTATCTAAACAGCACCATTAGCCTCTTTAATAACATGAACAAGAGTAACATGTACAACAAAAAAGGTTAACTAACTCAACAATCTGAATTCTGACCAATAATTACTCGGTAATTAAGCTCTTTACATAATTGTTGGATGGTGTGTCATAGTCTCATCGACGTAAGCAACCTCGGCCCGTTGGCCGTTGGGTCCGGTGAGACATCAATAATGAACAAAAGCACAAAAATTATCAAATGGGTCCAAAAAAATCTACAGTGATTATGACATATGGGTCCAAATGAAAAGAAGCTAAATACCAAATTGTCTGGTACCAAATATAATACTTTCTCCGTTCTAAAAATGAGTCAGACACTTATCTTAAAAAACTCTCACATAAAAAGTGTTCCACTTATTTTAGAACGGAGGAAGTAGTATATTGTTTGTTTTGCTCCAATTTTTCTTTGCAACCAAAATTTTCAGATGTACAAACACACGTTTTGGATCTACAGACACATATTTTGGATATGCGTGCAAACTTTTGGATTGCAAAATGCAAACATAATTTTGGGATGTGCAAACATAGGCTTTGGAGGTGCAAATATACTTTTGAAAGTGCAAACATAGTTTATGTATGTGTTTTTTTTTTTGGCGAATGAGCGCAAGGGGCGGGGATGAGAATCGATCCTGGGATCACTCGAACCTGGGAAGGCTCTAACCAACTGAGCTATCCCTCACTCTCTAGTTTATGTATGTGTGATTATACATTTTTGATGTGCGACATTATCTTTGGATGTATAAACATTTAGATTTGTAAATATAGATTTTGAATAGGCAAAAATTGCTATTTAGATGTATACTTTTGTTAGGTGAAATCAAATAAAAATTATTAGAATAGGCTATCTAATTTTAACATAAAATTAAACAAACTCAAGCCTCCATTTCACTCTAACCCAATACTATCCTAGTCATCATTTCTCTTCTCCTTCCTTTGTTTCTTGATTCTCGAACTACAACAAACAATTTCAAAAAATAACCCGGCAGTCTTAACGAACGGATTAAACTAGTCACTAAATGGATTAAACTAGTCACTAAATGGGTTAAAGAATGTGATTACTGAATAGATTAAACTGGTCACGAAATAGATTAAACTGGTCCCTAAATAGATTAAACTGGTCGCTAAATAGATTAAGAAAGGTGACATGTTCTCTTCTTAATATTGGGCTTGAACTGTGCTTAATTTTAAATTAAAAGTAGGCGGTTTCTTATAAGACCAACTGTTCGAGACGTCACAGACTTACAGTAACAAGTCAACTAACAGTTGTTCCAGTCAAAAAATGAGAAAATAGACCCGAATAGCCTTTATAATGTAAGCACTGACGTTATCGTCAACCCATTATTATATAGCTAATCTTCAATAGATATTATCTACTTCACTGCTAAAAAGAATTTGCAAATTGCAAGATCAAGTTAAAGGAAGATGGAAGTAAATACAGACATTGTCATCGTTGGAGCTGGAATATCTGGTCTTGCTACAGCTTTAGCACTTTACCGGTATATATTACTCCGTCTATTTCATACTATTATTTTTTATTTTACAACTTAGCTAACTTCTGTCTTTTCAAATACATTTTAGTATACTAACACATAAACACAAGCACCATTGTTTATTGTTGTTACCATTGCACTATTACTTGTTAGTTGTCAATTATAAAAAAAAAAAAACATTGCTTACCCAAACTCTAACCTAATTATAATTATTGATACCAAATCAACACTCTTACAAAAACACTACTCGAATTGGCAACTTTAGACACCTAGCTAGCTCTTGTCTTTTTGGCGCGGTTTCGATTCACTTCGCTTTCACCTCGCGCTTTTCTTGATTCGGTTCATTTCAAAAGAACATGATTACCAAAGTTGCTCAGAAATGTTATGTGCTATAATAAGCAAATTGATAGATATAGACTTACATAGTTATATTACTGCTACCATAAAGAGGCAGGAGGAAGAGTGTAGTATAGTAAGACAGTCTAATTCTAGGTTGTTTTTCAGTTTTTCTGACCTTGGCCGCCATTATGATGCTAGCTGTCTGAAGTTATCTAATTTAAGGTTTTTCTTTAAGAGTGTTAAGTTGATGTCAATCATTGCAGTTGTACCAAAATGTGTCACCAAGCGTAAATTTATCGAGGGATCATATGATATATATATATATATATATATATATATATATATATATATATATATATATATACATATATATATATATATACATATATATATATATATGAAGTCGTAAATAAATACTAATGTAACTTGTTCATGATTTTCATGCATGATAGTAGCCACTCATTCCCATTTATATAATTATATTATTAGTGATAATAAAAGTGAAAGAAAAATAAATTGTTCATATTTAAGACGTTTTATATAAAATTACACATGATAAGGTCACGACTACAAATTTGGCCAAAGTAACCACGGGTAAGAGACCACCGTAATCCAATAGGTGGTTATTTTATAAAAGAAACCTTATTTCATGAAAATGAGGTCTCTTATAATAGCAGGAAATAGACCTCTTCACACAAAGGTGGTCTCTTATTATTACTTTCTCAATAATGTTTCCTTGTGGGCCCACATAACCAAATTAAGAAACCTCATTTACATAGAAGTGGTTTCTTAATACTCCTAATTTAAAATTAAAAGTTTATGAAACCCTAAATCCTAATTAGATGTCACTATGTCATTGAGTCAGCCGTTTTCTTCTACTCTCTTTCTTCCTTCTCTATTTCTGTGTACTCTTTCTCCCTTCTCTAGTTTATTAACGACTCATTTTTGGCTACTTGTGGTCCTAAGCTTCGTCGGCATATCGTCGGCTCGTCGTCAGCTTGTGCTTCTAAGCTTCGTCAGCTCATCTTTGGCTCGTCATTGGCTCATGCTCATAACCTTCGTCGGCTATCTGTTTGTCTTTAGCCGTCTGTTGGTTTCGTCTTCTCATCGCCGACTAAGAGTCATCATTATCTTAAATACTTTCTCCCCATTTCATTTTCTTAATAATGGATCTGTAATTATGGCCCAAGCCAATTTATCCTAGAATGCACCATTGATTTCCTGCTTTATCCATTATTTTGCCGGCATTGATATGTTAAGCTTTATGCTTTCATTCTTGTTATAATTGTCATTGATACTAATCTTTTTTTCTCTTGCTTTTGGATTTGTTGTTTTCTGGTGATTTAGTGGGTGAAAGAATACATAAAGTTTGTTGTTTATAATTGTTCTGCAATTTTGCTCATGAAATCTATTTTTGTGGTTTTTGTGTTTAGGAATTCCTTTCTCAATTCTCAGGGAATAGTGGAAAAGGGAGGAGGGCGGTGGAGGATGGTATAGTGCACAAGGTTGACTCACTTTGCTCTCTTCCATGCTTTATTTCCCCGTGTAATTCATTCAATTTGGTGTTCAATTTGTAAGCTTGCTCGATTAAGTTTATGTTTTGGCCTTTTTTTTACGAGGTTCTGGCGTTGTTTTTTATTCAATTGCTTGAAATCTATTATATGAATATTATACTATGTTTTTTTTACTCAATCGTTGAAATTAATTATATAAACAATACATGTCCTATGTTGATATTAATTGATAATATGAATATGATCCAGAGACAGAATTTTACCATGCTTTTGGTGGTACTTCGGCGGAGCTCACATGTACAAGTGTAAAGCAATGGCCAATGGGGAAGAATTTGAAGATAGCCTAGATTTTGACTAGGACGTATAAGTAATTATATCCATGTAGTTATAATTTTTTTTATTTACTCGCTTTACTAGGACGTATAATGTACGGATGTATAATGCAATTAGATCTTGAAGCAAGGATATTATAATGTAAATGATTATTTTCAATAAACGAATATTTGGTTCATTATGATACTATGTACTACTAGTCTATATTTAATGAATGGATAAGACATATATATGAAGTATAGCTAGTAATATTTTAAGAGAAATTTCTTTTATTTCAAAAAACGGGAATATACGTAAATTTGAGCAAATAAAAAAAAAGACGTAAATGGCTATTTTAATTACTTTGAGCAAAGAGACCACCTTATAAAGATAAATGGTCTTTCTAGTGGAACCCAAGAGACCACTTATTTGCATAAGTGGTTTCTTGGTAAAATCAAAGATACCACCTGATTTAATTAAGTGGTTTTTAATCCTTCTTTCCTAGTTCCTCCAACTAGCATTTGAGTGACCACTTATTTTAAATAGTGGTATCTTTCTTTTATTTAAGTGATCACCTCAAAAAAGTGGTCTCTTATACAAAGAGACCAGTGAGCTAGAGACCACCCCTTGGGAGGTCTCTAATGGTACTTTTAGGGGGCCTCTTTATGCTCTTTTGTAGTAGTGGGTGTTGAGTTTTTTGTTGCTAAATTTGCAGATTGGGAATAAAAAGTTTGGTGTTGGAATCATCAGATAAGCTGGGATCGCATTCACAACTTGGACTAATGCGTGGAGGGCTTTGGATGCTCTTAAGATTGGCGACGCACTCAGGCAACAGCATGGCGAGCTATCTGGGTGCACTACTCTCGCTCACTTCTATTATTCCACCTGATTAAATTGCTTGCTCTAGTTTAGTTTCTTCTTCAACTGCTTAAATTGGACTTCACCCATAAAACATCAAACATGGAGTTTAGATAGAAGGGTGGCAAAACTTGTAAAGAATGAGGGAAATTTGATTTAATCAGTTCCAACTATGGGCACCCTGACAAAAACAGTCCCAACTATCGTTTTTTATTGTTCAGTCCCAACTTTAACCCTCCCTTTACACTGGTGGTCCGAGTTGACTGGTGACTTGCTAAACCAGTAAAAAAACGAATTAACCCTTATTTTCCCTTTTTATTTTTATTTTCACCTGTTTCTTTTACCTCCTCTTTCAGTTTTTATCTCTCCTCCCTCCTTCCTCCCCTTCCCCTGCCACCACCCGCACCCCCATCCCCTGTCCCAACCCCACCACCCGCGGCCCCCATCCCCGTCCCAACCCCCACCACCTAGTCCACCCTAAGGCCGGTCCATGTCCCCCACCCTCCCAGCCCCCACCCGCAGCCCCTATCCCCAACCCATGCCCCTACCCCACCCCTAGCCCCCCGCACAGCCTTCTCCCATCCCCACCCCGCATTTACACTGTATGTTAGACTGAATCAATAGCCTGTTGTGCTTATTACCCACTGCTTCAGGGAGGCCAACCAAGCGACGGACTACTTAGCTCATAAAGGTCACGGTTGTATCACTCTTCACCATTGGTTTGAGATTCAGGATCTGGATCTTCACTCCATCCGAAAGGATGCTTTAGGTTGGTCTTATATGAGAGATTAGCCTAGTTTTCTTTGCTTTTTAATAAAAATAGCTTGTTGTGCTGCCTCATTTATCCATGCCAAGCATAGCAAATTTTAGTTCTTGTAAATATTTGAAGAGGGTGAACTTTCATGATATTTACTGCTTTATTGTTTTTGTCAACAATTAATTTGCTTCTGTTGATAATGATGGGGAAGATAGTCTCTTGACTCATGTCTACTTGTTTTTTCTTAAATGATAAATATGGATTTCCTATTTACTGGATTACTAATTTTTTTACTTGTATGCTTGAGAATTAGGGGAGGTGGGTGAGGGGGGTAGTGGGGTGGAAGGGGAAGGGGTCGGGTGGCATGGGAGAGGAGGAGGAGGGAGCAGTGAAGGAAGGAGGGAGGAAAGAGGAGGAAGAAGATAGAAAAAAAATTATTTTTGGCAAAGTTTACCTGCTACAGTAGGTTGGAAACCTGCTGGGACTGCTATTGTAAAATATCCTTCAAAGTTGGGACTGAACAATAAAAAAACGATAATTGGGACTGTTTTTGTCAGGGTGCCCATAGTTGGGACTGATTAAATCAATTTTTCCGACGCTCCTTAAATTAAAGTCTCAAAGTTGCCTTCATATGAGAGAGAAGAGATCGTTCACTTTATAAGGCTTGGTAGCTACTCCTCCTATAGCCAATTAGTTTTCAGGTGGAACCTCCTTTGCTCTTGTCATGAAGTGTGCACTCTCTCTCCTCTTTATGGGTGTGGAACACGCTCAATCAGCGAAATTTATAACACCTTATAAACTAAGTTCCAATAAGTCATAACACAGCCTAAAAGTTACAAGGTGTGATTGTAAAGTTTGGTTCATTTGCAAATTGTTATTTGAGTTACTAGGCTAATTTGTTTGGTTTATATAAATGTGTGTTCAACAAATTTAATGGGTTTGATGAGTAGCTCGGCTTAGGTTTGGGATTACTACCTGTTCAAGTTCAACAAACAAGTCTAGTTAGGGTTAGGCCAGGGAGAGTCAACTTATCAATCTGTGAACCCGATACGACTTCACCCATTTGTCAGCTCTAGACTCATACATAGGAGTATCTGACTGATCTTTCTAATGAAATTGGTGCACTGTAGGATATCATCTTTATCCACAGTTACAGGGGATCTGACTTCAGATATTACATTTACAGACAAAAGAAACAAGTGAGTTACAATATCTGGTTTTGTCTTCAACATTTATTCTTATTGTACTTTTCTCTTGTTGTTTAGTTTACTAAAATATCAAAATGCAGAGGAAATGATCATGAAGTTCGCTGTGTGAGAAGGAAAAACCTACTAGAAGCGCTTGCAAAGGAATTACCAAAAGCCACAATTAGGTATTCCTCCAAGGTGGTCTCTATTGAAGAATTTGGCTCCTCAAAAATAGTACACCTCGCCGATGGTTCCAACTTTAAGACTAAGGTATTAAGACAAGCATGAAATTGTGATTACTTTTCTTAAAAATTTACTTCCACGTTCGAATTGTATTTTGTATGATCATTTGTGTTTCGGTGTTGAAACGGTTGGCGGTCTTGAGAGAAGTCCGCCAAAGATTTGGGTAAGCTCCGCTAGTGAATAGCTGCACAAGAAGCAAACGTGAACTACCCTCGGGGGGGATGCGAGGAAACCCCCTCCGACGCTCAAGTCAGCACGTGCCCAAATAGGGTTTAGAGAGAGAAAGTAGGGAGAGAGAGAGAAGAATTATGAGTGTGAGAGAATGTACCTGCAGAATAGTACTATTTGGCTATTTATAGAAGTACTATTCACCTGACAGGGTGCGTAATCCTTTTACACGTGTACGGCTGCGGTGCTTTTGACATCTGGGAAGATTCCCTTATTTTGTCTTGTTAGGCGACCGCCAATGTTGTCGGACCATGTTGATGTACTGACTTGATAGAGCTGCGGGCGACATAAAGTATTTGGCGCCCGGTAAAGTGTTCGCGGATCCATTACTGGGGTCCGCCAACATACTTGGTTATACCCATACAACTAGCCCCCCCAGCATCTTTTGGGGTCTTGACCGCTAAGGATGTTGTCAATAGACGCGAATCATTGTTGCCGTGCTCTACTTTTTTGGGGAAGTTCATTCGTTGGGTGCCACGTGTTGTCGTAGGGAGTTGAAAGAGTTTGAAAAGTTAATGATTACTCCTCCGAAAATCCCGCCCATTACTTTGTTAGGGTTTACCATGTTGTGACACTTGGCATGAATCTGGAGAGGGAGTTGAGAGGTCTTTCAGTCTCAGCCGTTCATTCATGCCTTATATTGAAGTAGTTGCCCTTTTTGGATTTCTTCACCTTTATCCTCAAAGCTTTCTCTCTCCTTTTCCATTTTCCTTCTGACGAAACCTCCATACCCGAAGCTTGAGTTGCTTAGATACCCCCTTTCCTGTGCTCAAATTACCTCGAAAAGTTGCCAAATTTCTTAGTTTTTTCTTTCCGGTTTTACAGTACCAAGAATTTTGCCATTCTTTTGAAGAAGTTTTTCTGGGTTTTTTCTGAGATTTTAATTTTGAGTTTCGCCGGTGGCAGTTCTTCATTTCCGGTGATCTTTTCGCTCAGGCTCGGGCTTTTTCACGCTAATTCATTCCTTGGAATTCTTGTTCGCCTTTTTCCGGCGACCTTTTGCCCCTTGCCTTCATCTCTCCAGGCGATTTTACTTCTCCAGGTATTTCTCCATTTCTTTTCCAAGCTTAAAGTTTCTTTTTGTATTTTTATCATGTCGGACCAGTCTGATAGCCAGAATACCCCAAGTGATGCATTTATGACCGAAAGTGAGCCTTCCTCTCCCCTGGCCGATAGCGAGCCTTCTTCCAACTTCTAACCATGTGGGAAGAACTAGGTTGTTGTCGGACATTCCCTTAACAAATTGAAAGAGAAAAAGAGATGAGATCCAAGTTCCTTAACGACCACTGCTACCCCCGAGGAGCATAGTCGACCGGGAGATATCTATCCGCTAGCCGAGTGGTGACCAGGCAAACTCTTAGGGAGCTTAGGCATCAAATTCTCGCTAGACGATCCGTTAGGCATCCTCCGCCGATGCCGCTCCCGGCCTTGATGTAGTACCACTTAGAGAGCATGCTTGGGTGGATAGCTTAGCGGATCTTTGGGGTGGAGGTAACGACCAGACTTTTTTGATCGTTCTGACGATCTGCGGCCCCTAACCCTCATATTATTGATTTAGGTGACGACAAGTGATTCCATTGCTACCGTTATGACTCGCCAAGAGACCGTTTATCATCGTCGCGGCTCATTGTTAATCCTGCGGTTCGCGTTGCGGGGATGCGGTTGACTCGGCGAACGCAAACATTGACGTTTACGTACCTTTATTCGCTCACGCGGTCGGGGAATCTTCCCGTCTTTGCCGAATTAAGGGTCGACGGTTCGAATCCGATGGAGGATATTGAGGCCAGGACTCCGGTTACGAGGCTTTATGGGCTGCCGGATGATTTCGGTCTTGGTCCTACCAATGCGTCGAGATTGATTTGCTTTGGCGTCGGGACGCCATTGATCTGGGTTACCCTAGAGTTGCACGGGATTTATATTGTTTTCCGTCGGGTTACCGGTTGGTAGTTCCACCAGAGGGGGCCATTGTGACGGAGTGTCCTCCCGGTCACGTGGCCGTATATACTCACCATTTCGAGTTTGGTCTCCGCTTCCCTCTCGGATTCTTATTTGGTGAAGATCTTAAACGCTTTCAACGTGAGCTTGGCTCGGTTAACTCCTTTGGCGGTCCGAAATTTGATCGCGTACATATGGGTTGTGCGTTTCTTGGATTTTCCGCAAACTTTGAACTTATTCCGCCATATTCACCGGCCAAGAAGAATGGATCCTCCCGGCGAGGCGGGTTGGTGGTCGTTAATGACGTCCGACAAGAAGATGACAGTTCGGCCAAAAATGACCGGTTTTGAAGGGTGGCGGGATGCTTTCTTTTGGTTACGAGTTCCTGAGGATTATCCAGTGCGTCGTCATTTCACTGAGCCTCTTCCGCGTATGGAGCATTTACCCCTTACTCCGCTAACTGAGGAAGAGTTAGCGGCTTTCGACTACTTCGATACAGAGGACTATTTAGTCACCTATGAGGACGGGAAGGAGGCGAGGGTTAAAGAGCCTAAATATTGGATTCCTCATTCCAAGTATATCCTGGGGAACAAACCCTTGTCAGCCCTGCTGCTCAGTCCAACTCATGAAAATGGTGAGTGTTGATGTCGGACCGGTCCAACCGATGATTTTTTTTTTTTTTTTTTTTTTTTTTTTAATGTGCTTTTTGTCAATTGCAGGTTTTGACGTTCTTGATCTCGACGTCCTAGCTGTGGACGGGAACCTCAAACCGTTAACCAACTTACCCCCTGCTCCCCCACAGGACTACGAGACTATGCACGGGATTACTAACGGCCGTCGGGGAGGGAATCGTCACGGCCCTCAAAATATTCGTCGCGGTCGCGGCGGGGCGAATATTATTCGCGTTCCTCCCCAAAATGTTCTTTTGTTCTTTGCGGCTGCTCTCGGCGGCCGGACTTCGCCCGGCCGTCCCGATTAGGTCTTCCACTTCCCGGCTGTTGCCGGGGGTGGTGGAAACGAAGGCGGCCTCGCGAGCAAATCGCCGCGGACACGTCGCCAACAAAAGGCGGCCGTGGAGGGCCCCCGCTTCTTACGCCTGACCCCGACGCTCGAGGTAGGGGTTACGGCCTCGGGTGTTCCAGAGGTCCAGGAGCGAACTATCCCGGCCTGTGCTCCCGGACACGTTAGCGGCGCTTCTCCGGTGTCGGGCTCTTACTCCTCCATCCGTGAAAAGATCCGGAGCCGATTACCATGCCTAGCTTTCTCTCAACTTATCTCCCGGTATTTTCTCTCGGTTCAATGAGTGGATCGAGAAAAAAGAGGTACCGCTGAGCGAAGCTATGGCGGCTTCCTTTGCCCGTCGCCTGTCGTTCTCGGCAAGATTTATCGGCCCGGACCGGGACGTCGGGGAAGATGAGTCGCCGTATGCCGACATCCCCGAGAACGGTGGCATCCTTGCCTACCGCATTCTAAAGGGCATGCAGCTGCCAGTTGATAGGCCGGCAGGGTCCCTGATCACTCCAGCTGCTAGGTTGGCTCACGACCAACTTGTGGTATGTTTGTATTTTATTACTGTTTTATTCGTTTCGCTTTCTGTGGCTTTCTTGTCTTGACACTATTTTCATCTTCGCAGGCCAACAATGCTGCCATTGAGCTGATTGAGCAATATATTGAGTATCGAAGTTGGCGGACACCTATAAGCGATCTTTGGAAACTTGCCAAGATCTGCTGAAGGAGACAGAGGGTAAGCTGTCGGCAAAGACAGCAGAGTTGCAGCCCCTGGAGGATGAGCTGGCGACGCTGAGATCTAGGGCCGCCTTATTGGAAGAGACCGAGGAGAATGTTAACTCCTTGACCAAGGCTCTGGAGACCGCTAACTCTGAGAAGGAGATTGCGGTATTGGACGCCAAGGCACAATCAAGGGCTCGAGCTATCGTTGAGTTCCAGCAATCCGATGATTATGCGGCGGTTCTCCACAAGAGGTACGATGGTGGTTGGGCGGCCGCCATGAGGTGCGTGTGCAAGACCATTCCGGGGTTTGACCGGAATGTGATTGAAGAGGCTCATCTTTGCCGCGCCAACATTTGTCGCCATTCGAGGGGGATCCCAAGTTTGCCGACGAGGATGCTATAGCGGATGCGGATCCTCGTGATGTGGCGGAGCAAGATGATCAAGATGCCCCTCCTTCTTGAAGTTTTTGGCGGCCTTCTCTCAGCTCTTCTTATTCTTCCAATAGTTTATAGCTTGTATTGTTGTGTATTTTGATCAACACTTTATTCGGCCCATTTTGGCGTATGTACACTGATTTCGTGTTTTTAATCTGAAAGTACTTGACTCCGACTGAAAGCCTTTCATTGGCCGCCATTGTTTTTTGTTGTAGTTGGCCGCCAAGCCAGTAGCTTTTATTCTATGGAAAGTACTTTTGCGTTTCTGTTATTGGCCGTCATCGTTTTTTTTTTTTTTTTTTTTTTAATGTAGTTGGTCTGCTATGTGACCGTTAACGCACCTTGGCCTGTCATGGCTGGTTTTTTGTGCTTGGTCTGTTATGTGACCGTTAACGCATCTTGACCTGTCATGGCTGGTTTTTTGTGCTTGGTCTGTTATGTGACCGTTAACGCATCTTGAGCCTGTCATATGGCTTTTGATTCGTACTAGGTCTGTCATATGACCGTTTACGTACTTTGAGCCTGTCATATGGCTTTTGATTCGTACTAGGTCCGTCATATGACCGTTTACGTACTTTGAGCTCGTCATATGGCTTTTGATTCGTACTAGGTCTGTCATATGACCGTTTACGTACTTTGAGCCTGTCATATGGCTTTTGATTCGTACTAGGTCTGTCATATGACCGTTTACGTACTTTGTGCCTGTCATATGGCTTTTGATTCGTGCACATGAAAATAATAAGACAGTTTGTGGACTGCTGACAGAAACTTGTATTATTTAAGCGACTAAGGGTGGCTCTCGGCCTATTACATTTAGCAACTCAAACATAGTATTTCTTTAGGACGCTAGCATTCCAACAATTTTTAAGCTCCTTGCCATCCATGTTCTTTAAAATGAAGGAACCGAGAGCAATCTTCTTGGCTACGATGTAGGGGCCTTCCCAATTAGCAGTCAGCTTTCCCTCAACATGCGCTTTGCCAGTGGCCGCTGTTCTGCGAAGGACCAGGTCGCCAACATTCAATGGCCTCTCCATGACTTTTTTATTGTAAGCCTTGCTGATTCTGTCTTTGTAAGCGGCCGCTCTCAGTTCTGCCATGAGCCTTGTTTCCGGCAAGAAGTCTAGGTCTTCCCTAAGTGCCTGGTCATTTCTTTGCAGATCATGGTGCTTGATCCGGTAAGAAGGTAACCCCACCTCTACTGGCAACACCGCCTCCGCACCGAAGGCTAACTTGAATGGGCTCTCTCCCGTTGCTTCTTTCTCTGTTGTTCTGTTTGACCACAATACTGCTGGTACCATATCGGCCCATCCCCCTTTGAATTCATCTAGTTTTTTCTTCAAGGCGTTTAGGATCTGTTTGTTCGCGGCCTCCGCTTGCCCGTTACTACGAGGGTGGCAAACGGCCGAGTATGCAAATTTTACCCGAAATTCTCGTTAAGAAGGCTCGATGCAGTCGACAATCGAATTGGACGCCATGATCAAAGACGATCGCCATGGGGATCCCAAATCTTGTCATAATATTCTCGCGATGAATTTCTTGACTCGATTTGCCTTGATTTTCGCATTGTCGGCTCTGCCTCTATCCACTTGGTGAAGTAATCAATTCCCACTATTAGGAACTTTCTCCCCCGATTCTTTGTGGTGAACGGTCCCAAGATGTCCATTCCCCACTGTGCGAACGGGATTGGGCATAGGATAGGCCGCAAATCGTTGGGCGGCTCGTTAATGACGGGAGCGTACCTCCGGGCACTTGTCACATCTCTTAACATAGCTCTGGGAATCCGCCAGCATACTTGGCCAATAGAATCCCGCCCTCAATGCCTTTAGTGCCAGAGCCTTTCCGCCAATATGGTTACCGCATATACCTTCATGTATTTCTTCAAGGATCTTCGCAGATTCCCATACGGTTGCGCATTTAAGCAGAGGTAAACTGAATGATTTCTTGTATAGCTCATCTTGGTATATGACGTACCAGCTTGCTTGTCGTTTCAATTTTTTAGCAGACGAAGGATTATTCGGAAGCGTCCCGGTCAACTTGTATGCCACCAACTCACTAAACCATTCTCCCTGCTGGTTTATATTGTTGTGATTACGACCTTTTCTGTGATGCTTTTTTCCTTCAAGATGTCAACCGTGACGGTTCTTTCAATACTAAATGAGTCAGAGCTTGCCAACTTGGACAACGCGTCCGCTTTTGTGTTCTCGGCCCTAGGTATCGCTTGAATCTCAAAATGATGCAGTTGAGCTATCAATCCCTTGGCCTTTTCAACGTATTTTAGCATGTTGGCTTCTCTGACTTCGAATTCTCCCTTCAGCTGGCCGCTTACCAATTGTGAGTCCGTTTTTAAAGACACTTTCTTAGCACCCGCTGCCAAACACATTCTCAATCCGGCAATTGCCGCTTCATATTCTGCTTCGTTGTTTGACGCCGGGAAGGCGAACTTGATGGCGTACTGGTACGAATTTCCTTCAGGGCTGGTCATCACTATACCCGCTCCAAATCCGCTAACGGTGGATGATCCGTCGACCTCCAGCAGCCAGACTTCCTTTTGCTCCACTTCTTCCTCCTCATATGAGGCTTCCACGATAAAGTCTGCCAGGGCCTGTGCTTTGATAGCGGTCCTGGGCTTGTACTGTATCTCATACTCCGATAGTTCAACGGCCCATTTCAAGAAGCTACGGAACTATCCATCTTCTGCAATGCTTTTTCTAGCGGCTGGTTGGTTAAAACTTGAATGGGATGGCAGTCGAAGTATGGTCTGAGCTTCCTGGCGGCTATTACCACAGCCAAGGCCATTTTTTCTACCAGTTGATAACGGCTCTCCGGACCGTTAAGAATATGGCTGATAAAATAAATTGGCTGCTGCCTCTTCTCTTTCTCTACCAATAACACGGCCGCGACTGTCTTCGGTGAAGCCGAGATATACAGTTGTAATACGTCTCCGGTCTCGGGCCTTGTAATGGTTGGTAGCTTCTTTAAATGCTCTTTCACCGCCAGGAATGCTTTGCTTTGCTCCTCTCCCCACTCGAACTTCTTATTCCCCCTTAGCAGGGCAAAGAAAGGCAAAGCTTTGTCTGGCGATTTTGAAATGAATCGAGTGAGGGCCGCCATTCTCCCCTGTCAACCGCCGAATATCCTTGACGCTTCTAGGCTCGGGCGGGTCGACAATGGCTTGGACTTTGTCTGGGTTTGCATCAATCCCCCTTTTGCTGACCAAGAAGCCTAAGAACTTTCCCGCTCTCACCCCAAAAACACATTTCTTTGGGTTGAGCTTCATCTTATACTTCCTCAAAGTTCTGAAGGTCTCTTCCAGATCGTCCAAATGTTGACGGTCAGTTTTACTCTTGACGATGGAGTCGTCAACATAAGCTTCGATATTTCTCCCCCCCCGATCCGCGAAGACTTTGTCGACTAGCTTTTGATAGGTTGCCCCCGCATTACGGAGCCCAAACGGCATTGCCTTATAATTATATACTCCGCAATCTGTGATGAACGCAGCTTTTTTCCTATCGGCCTCGAGCAAGCTGATCTGGTGATAGCCCGAGAAGGCATCCATAAAGCTTAACAATGCGTGACCGCTAGTAGAGTCTACTAGCTGGTCTATTCTCGGCAGCGGGTAGCAATCTTTTGGGCAAGCTCTATTGAGGTTTGTGAAGTCCACACACATCCTCCACTGGCCGCTAGTTTTCTTTACCATGACTACATTGGCCAACCACTCCGGGTAGTCGCATGGCTCAATAAAGTCACCGCCAATAGCTTATCAACCTCCTCTTTAATGGCTTTGTTCTTTTCGGCCGAAAAATTGCGCTTCTTCTGCTTGACAGGTCGGATAGTGCTGTCAACATTTAGACGATGTACCATCACGGCTGGGTCAATTCCCGGCATCTCATCCGCTGAGAACGCGAAGACGTCCGCGTTTTCTCGTAGGAGAGTCACCAGGTTGACCCTGACCTTTGGGTCCATGTCTGTTCCGACAGCCACTGTCCTTGCCGGATCATCTGCCAGCATCTCCTGCTTTGTTTCTCCATCCGGCTTGGGCCTTGGAGTATCATCAGGCCTGGATTCCAGCTCTTCCATTAAAACATCCATCTCCTCATCCCCTTTCTCGGGTCCTTCCTCATTCGCCGGGGGCCCTCTTCCGGGCTCGCCTTTGTTTCCTTGTTGACGGATTTAATTCTTCTACCGGGCACTCTCCTTGCTAGGTTGCTTTAATCTTTGTTAGGTAGCATGATTTCGCCATTTCTTGATTTCCTCTTAACTTTCTTTGTCGTCCCGAGATTGGAAACGTACAACATAGTCAAATGATAGGTCGACACAACTCCTTGGACGTCATGGATGAAAGGGCGTCCGATAATTGCGTTATAGGCTCCAGGCACGTCAACCACTAGAAACTCCGCCATCACATCCCTGGCGTTCTCATCCTCCCCTACTCTGACCGGTAAGGTTATCAGGCCCTCTGGAATCACCGACGCCCCCGTGAAACCTATCACTGGGTAACGCACAGGCTTCAGATGTTCCCGGCCAATCATTAACTTTTCAAAAGTTGAGAAATACAGAATGTTTGCGGAACTTCCTCCGTCTACCAGGATTCTGTGGATCAAACAGTTTGACACCTTCAGCGTGACCACCAGAGGGTCATCATGGGGGTAGACGACATGCTTTGCATCTTCAACCGTGAAAGACATGGCGGGCATTACTGGTGGCCTTCTCCACTGCATGCTTTCATTGAAATTGACCTGGTGCCTGAATTCTTTCAGGCTTGCCTTGGCCCCACTGGCGCTGCCGCCGTGAATTGGACCGCCACTTATAACGTGAATCTCAGCAATCCGCGATTGCACGTTCCGGTTGTTGGGCTTTACCACGTCTCCATCCTTTGATTGTGCCCTGTATTGAGTGAAGTTACCCCGTCTTATCAGATCCTCTAGGTTATCCTTCAAGTGCCTGCAATTCTCTGTAGTGTGACCGTGATCACCGTGAAAGTCACACCACTTGCTCTTGTCACGGTTTTTATGAAACATTTGTTTAGGACGTTGCCATTTATCACTGTCCTTGTTCATCTGATATATTTGAGCCCTTGAGGCCGTGAGCTGCGTATATGTATCAAATTTATCTTTGTACTCGAACCTTTCACGGTCATTCTTCTCGCGGTCATTTCCCTTCTTGACCACATTTGATTCCTGCTTTCTTTCATCCCGACCGCGGTCATTTTCGCGACCTTTTTCTCTCTTCTGCTTGTCATCCTTCTTCTTTTCCTGCTCACGACTTTGGCTGCTTACGGCCTTGTCAAACTCTTCCCCCCTGATGAAATCGTTTGCCTTCCTTAAGACCGGCTCAAGGGATGTGAAGGTTTTACGGCCTAGATAACTTCTAAATGCGGACCCTTCCCTCAGCCCGGTCATCAAAGCTAACACGGCCACGTCCCGCTGGGAGGCGGGAATGGTGACCGCCTCGGCATTAAAACGGCCCACGAAATCTCGCGAGCTCTCATTTTCCCTTTGCTTGATTGATAACAACTCGCCGGTTGTGCGCTCGCGGCGCACGTTACTCACGAAGTGAGTCTGCGAACATAGATGAAAGCCGAGAAAAACTAGAAACGTTACCAGCCCTGATGCTTTTAAACCACGTCTGAGCGATCCCGGTTAAAGTAGATGGGAAAACTTTACACCAGATGGCGTCCACCTGAGTGTATAAGTACATGTGCCCCTCATAGGAGGCCACATGATCGTGCGGGTCCGAGGTGCCATCATACTTACGGGACGGCATCTTGATTCGCGGCATGGGGTGGTTCAAGATCTCTCGGAATGAAAGGAGACGCTTAGGCTTGATCAATAAGTGTCCGCCGACGAGAATAATTGCTTGCGCCACCGACGCCGTGTGTTCTGGCGAGAACGACTTTGATCCTCTTGAGAATTGTTGAGATCCTCGGTTTCTAGGATGACTTCCTCATATTACGGGTCCTCAATTTGCCTTTCAATTGGCGTCCCTCCTGATTGAAGGTCCGCATCCTTCTCACGGGGGTGCCATCGACGTTGCGACCATTCATGGTTGACATACGCCTACGAAGCTGACTTGCCCTTGCATTGGGAGTGGGAGTGTTGTTAGGCTGAGTACCCGCTTGTAACATCTGGATGAAAGACGCTACGGTTTGTAGGCGCTCGGGGAGAATTGACTTAGTTGAGCCGGGTTAAATGATCCGCTTCCGAGTGTTTACCCGAGACACATTGTTCCCTGGAGTTTGCTGCTCGTTGACGTTCCCAGCGTCTAACTCAGATGGATCACGGCCGTCATTGTTTGCTCTTTCCATGTCGGCGTTCACAAAGATGGAAGCCCCCTCCTTCTAGCGCCAAGTTGTTTCGGTGTTGAAACGGTTGGCGGTCTTGAGAGAAGTCCGCCAAAGATTTGGGTAAGCTCCGCTAGTGAATAGCTGCACAAGAAGCAAACGTGAACTACCCTCGGGGGGGATGCGAGGAAACCCCCTCCGACGCTCAAGTCAGCACGTGCCCAAATAGGGTTTAGAGAGAGAAAGTAGGGAGAGAGAGAGAAGAATTATGAGTGTGAGAGAATGTACCTGCAGAATAGTACTATTTGGCTATTTATAGAAGTACTTATTCACCCGACGAGTGCGTAATCCTTTTACACGTGTACGGCAGGCTGCGGTGCTTTTGACATCTGGGAAGATTCCCTTATTTTGTCTTGTTAGGCGACCGCCAATGTTGTCGGACCATGTTGATGTACTGACTTGATAGAGCTGCGGGCGACATAAAGTATTTGGCGCCCGGTAAAGTGTTCGCGGATCCATTACTGGGGTCCGCCAACATACTTGGTTATACCCATACAATTTGCAAGGCTATATGAGTGGTTGATTCAGTCCAATAAGAAACTTAATTGGCTTTATGCCGCTATATCTATTGGTTTCTGGTTTTTTTACGTGGTGAAACTATCAAGTAGCTTTTACAATAATTATTTTTCATTGGATTTTTTGGCTGTTTTTGTACAATAGTTTTTTACTTGCCAATATAGCTGATTTAAACAAACATCTTTTGTATACAACTAGTGGAATCAACTAATTCAGATAAAAGCCCGATACAAACAAATAGTTAACTATACTAGCTAGTCAAACAAGTCAAACAAGTCAAGTCAACTAGCTAACATTTGATTGGCGAAAAAGCCGCGAGCAAATTAATGCCAGTTTAGAGTTGTATTTTATCATACGATACTTTTTGGTTGATCAAGTGCTGATGCATGCATATCATAGAAGTATGACATTTTATATCTCATGTCTTTCCTTAATTGCATTCTTCTAATATGGTTTTCCACAAACAGATATTAATTGGGTGTGATGGGGTGAACTCAGTTGTGGCAAAATGGCTAGGATTCAAACAACCAGCATTGACAGGAAGATCAGCCATAAGGGGATGTGCATATTACAAAGAAGGTCATGGTTTCAAACCCAAATTTCAGCTCTTTGTTGGAAATAGTGCTAGATATGGTATCGTTCCCTGTGATAACACTGCTGTTTATTGGTTTTTCACTTGGTCTCCATCTGCTCAAGGTATATGCCCACTGCTTTGTGCACAACTCGTGCACAACTAATCAATTACGCGCTCTTTGATTATATGCACATTTAAAATAAAAAATAACAATAAAAATGTTTAATTGTGAGTTAATCATTTTTATGCTGACTAAACAGAAAGCAGAACGCTCCAAGAAGCTGATCAACTGAAACTGAAGCAATTTGTGCTTACTAAACTGGGTAAGGTACCAGATCAAATAAGGAGTGTTATCGAAGACACAAGAGTGGAAGAAATAGTACGGTCTCCACTAGGATATAGACCTCCATTGCAGATACTATTTGGCAACATAAGCAAAGACAATGTATGTGTAGCAGGTGATGCATTTCACCCAATGACACCAGACCTTGGCCAAGGAGGGTGCTCATCTCTAGAAGACGGCATCATTCTAGCAAGGTGCCTCGCTGATGCCTTACGAGAGAACTCGAGCAGTCAAAGGAGAGAAAATGATGGATCCGGGGATGAGTATAAGAGGATAGAGACTGGATTGAAGAATTATGCAAAGAAGAGGAGGTGGAGAGCAATTGATCTCATTAATACAGGTTATCTATTGGGCTGGATACAGGAGTTTGATGGGTTAGGAATAAGGTTTCTGAGAGAGAATTTTCTTTCTGCTTATCTTTCTGGATTCTTCATTAAGAAGGCTGATGTTGATCCTAGAGAGTTTGTTCTTGAATGTTGAAGTTCTTGAACAGAATATCTGCTGTCTTGTTTTGCCTGTATTAATGATGTTTTATGTTGAATATTGAATTGATGGTTGACTATGTTATAGAAGTATAATAGCTTACCTTTTTGTGTGACGTATTGGTTTTAGGTGGTACCCAAAATCTAAGATCAAATATCATCTTCACCATTGTCTTTCGTGACTCCTTATAAGTTATAACCCAGAAAATAACAATAGTTCAGCGTGGAAGTTAGTTTTGGTATTACTTGTGTCTTGTTATATATGAATGAGATTTATAGTGTAAGCTGTGACTTCTCTTATTAAGTAGTCCCTCCATCCCATAATATAAGTCCTAATTCTGTTTTTACATGGGAATTAAGGTAAAGTGAAATCTTGTTTTATTTGAATAAAAAGATTCATTGTTTATTGGGAAACACTTACATTGTTTTTTTCTTTTTGACAAAAAATAAAACTGAACATTTAATGTTGTATGGTTTAATGTGTAGAGGAGTTCAATGGGGTAAAATATTCCATTTTGTCATTAATAATGGTGCATTAGAAGCTGAAATTATGAGAACATTTTTAGAATTAAATTATTTTCATGAGGGTATTTTGGGTATAATTATTGACTGAAAATAGAAATAGGACTTATATTTTGGGACACCTTATAAGAAAATAGGACTTATATTATGGGACGGAGGGAGTACTTGTTATATTGTTGACATAATGCGATGAAACCAGAGTTCCCCAAAAAGTCCAATTGTATATGAGCACCAATACAGAATTCATCGTCAGTCGTCACAATATAATGATATAAACTGGTCCAGCTTAGGGTCGCATAAAGCTTAAAATGTGAAGCCGCAAACCACGGGAATCACAAGTCTCAATTCATCAACAGCAGAGAAAGGCCGACCAAAAAACCAAATCCAATAATAAAATGGCTTCTTGAAAAAAAAATTGATACAGAATGTTACAATATGCCTCTCTGCCACTGAATGATAAAAGGATCTGGTGACAACATACAAGCTCAGAAATTTGTTCCCTTGCCTTCTTTATGAAGTACAAGTCACAAATTCAGGCTATTAGCAGAAGAGTTCGTCATCTCAGTGCATTTTGTACCACATTAGAAAACAAACCAGTCTCATATATTGGCTGCCGCCAAATTCTTCAGCAAAGGAAACAGGTCTGCTGACTCCAGCAGAAAGGCTTCCCAAGTTTTCAGAAAGGGCAACACAGATCACCCAGATGAACCCAATCCAAAGGACTTGACAATCTTACTGACACTTTCAGCAAATGTCCGTGAAGTTATCTTTTTACCAGGTACATGGAAAGGATTTGAAACTGCATCCACATAAGCTGCGTGGAATTTCCTGAAGAACTGCTCTTAACCAAAATGCATATGATCAGCTTTAAGAACTCAGTATTATTCAATAATAATTATAAAAACAAAAAAATCACACACAAATAGTTGGAGAATTGATATGCAACTCTGTTGAAATCCATAATGACACTCAGTATATAAAACAACAAAATCCATTCTATACCTCTGCAAATAAGTCTCTTTTTGGACAGATGCACAATAAATGATCATAGTAACTGATCATCCAAGAAGATGATAACAAAAGAATAGAAGGCACACATCAACCAACTATGCAAGACGCAAGCAAAAAAGGCAAGATGTGGATTGAAGTGTAGATTCTGTTTAAAAGTAAGCTGAAGTGGACAATTAGTTCAAAAGTAAAAAAAGTGCAAGCAGATTGTAAATAAAAAGGGAAGGAGAATAGAGTTCAGAAAGTAACATTTGAGTTTGTTCTCTTGGGAATGACACCAGATCACTAAAATGTCTGGAGGATTGTAATAAACTTTTTCAGCAAGTTATCAAATACCTCTCTTCTTCTCTATTCTTCCTAATTCTTCCGCTATTTTTCTTCTTCTGTTCGCCCCTCCTCAGTTGCTCATGCACATAATTTCACCTTTTTTCGTCATATTTATAAAAGAATGTCTACTTCCACTTCATAATAGTCCATTGAAGTACTGAAATTTGAGCTATAATAAAGCCGGCATAAGTTCCAATGAAGTCAATAGTGGCAATAGACACTTCTATTTGCAATTAGAATTGGTTTACTTAGAACCAGATTTGCAGTAGATGGTGACCACTGACCAACAACTCAACTATAGCCTACAGAAAATTTTCAAGGGCTGCAGTCGCCGTCAACACAGCTAAAAATATGTCCCCAAATCTCTTCTGGGTAATTGAAATAATGATCATACTTCACTGACTGACAGAACTACAGGTTGAGAGAGGAAGTTTACAGAACCAAAAATCATTAAGAATCAGAAGAACTGAGAGTATGAAAGAATAGTCAGAATAAAAAAACATACTGAAAATTGGTTATCAGAAAAACAAAAGGTTAAAAACACAAGCCTCAGAAGTTAAAATGGAGGATGATCGATTGATTAAAGCATTACAGTTCAACTAAAAAGCAGATGTAGAGCTTTGAACTTACCTAAGTTACAAGTCATACAAAAATAGGGATCCAGAAACCCTTACTATATTCTAGAAAAAATATTCTTAAAGAAAGAGGAGGCTTCAAGAGTTAGAGATAAGGAATCTAAAGACGTGCAAGGGTCGGGGCAGGTCTAAGAAAAATCTACTTTCCTGAGTTTCGATTGTACATTCAATTCAACACAATAAAATTACATTCAGGTTCTCAAAATCCTGATCCCAGATAAACCTTACAGGTCTGCAATATCAAACCATGAACCTGGTGAAACAAACAAGGTTCTACTCACTTGTAAGAAAATGCTAAAAACATAATCAATTTTACATTTTGGCCAGGGAAGCGCTAAAAAAAATATCTACTTTCCTGGTGAAATTGCGAGTTTGTACAAAAATGAGCAGTGTGCCATAAGCAAAAGGCCTCAAATAAGAATCCAGCTGGATTACTTCAAACCTTCCCAGTTTTCAATGCTGGCTCAATTTATAACAGCAAGCGATAAGTTGAGGGTGCAGCACACTAAAACAGTTATTTAGCATATTTCATAGTTAAACTCATACATTTCCCCCCCTGGTCATTAAGCAACATATCCTAAAGGGAGTCAACAATATCACAGCACCATTGTTCTAACCATGATGGTTGTTCTGGACAAAAGGCACGATAAATAGCACACACAGGAATTCTTTGGAAAACCATATCTTAGCTATACTCACATTTCTCACATCAGCATCTCTAACATCTAAATCGGTGGTTACCAAGATGAATTTCACCTTAGTGTTGGTCAAATAGCCATACCTACAAGCAACAAAAAGCCAATATCATCAGTGACATTATTTCTTAGGCACCCAAGCAAATGACAGAGTCCACCTCAACATAATTTACGAGGAAAGATACCTACACTTTGTAGTTCTCTGTTGGGTAAAGTAGACCAAGATATGTTTCATTCAGCATCGGCCCAGACTTCTTGGGATTGTTCACTGAGATGCAAGACATATAGCATGAGTTCCAGTCCATCAAGCATGGATAGCACATTACAGGTAGTCATTATAACATTATCTCCATACATCACGCAACTGTGAGAATGTTTCCCGTAGTAAAGATGTAGAGCACTAATCAGAGGAGATGCATTCTATTTTTCATATGCATAGAAATCAGAATGTCTGGATGGATGAGTGCCCAATAGCAATCTATCCGCATTTTTTCATCACAAACAGTCTAAATTTGAATCAACTTTGACAAGGATTAAAAATTAACAAGGTTAAATGACCACAGCAGCAGCCCAAAAAAATTGTTTTGGAGTTGACTACTGAAACTAACAGGAGTCAAATGGTGTCCTTAATATGATTCTAGGATTGCTTAGGACCTAAACATGTTTTCAGATAGATCATCAAAAGATTAACAAAGTAGGTTTATGCTAAACGAGAAATAAAGCATTTTTGGCAAAAAGCAAAATATCCTCACATAGCTGCCAAATACACAAACATACTCAACAACTTGAATAAAATATAAATTACTACATCATGAATGAAAAGAAAAGCTTAACAAACTACGTTTTAAGTTGCACCATGGAAACAGATACAAAGCTTAAGAGAAACAAAAGCAAGTGAAGAAAAGAGAAATCTTAGTTCATTCTAACTTGAGTGTGGCAGCAATCCACTCCTCCTTTGTAACACAGCCATAATATCCTTGCCCAAGAAACTAATAGCAGAAAAGATAACCTATGGACGGCATAACAATATGACCAACGGACTCCAATGGACATACATCACTTATTGAGCTTAGCTAATGAACCACTTCCTTCAACAATATGATTACATTTGAGATCTCAGCTTCTCTCTTTCAATATTGCTCGACAAACCATGAATGTAAAGCTAGAGCTACGACATCTCTCTCTTTACACAATTCATTGAATAATTGAATGGGAACTAACCTATCATGATAGTTGCTAAAACAGGGTAGATTTACAAATTCTGCTTTAATTTTGATCATATATCATGCTTGTAGTCCCTTCAATTGTAGTTCCCCTCTACAAAATCTAGGGTTAGGGTTTTGCCTAAGACATCGGAAAATTCACCATCAAATAATAATCTCAACTCAGAATTTTCCCACATATGGAAACCTAAACCTCGAAAAATGCTACTTCAATTCTAGTACAATCTACCCAAAACACCAAACAAATAAATGAAGATCGTATATAAGATCGACGGAGATATAAAAAAAAAAAAAAAAAAAAAGACCTCGTTCGTCAATAACGTCCAATGAGCAATGAACAATGTGATGAAGCTTGAGGGCATCATCAGCCTCCGTGAAGCTTTGAATGTACAACGGATTATTCTGCAATTACAATTTTAATTAATTCTATCATATCCTAAAATCTTAAAATGAAAAGAATAACAAATAAAAAAAAACACAGTGATTGATTGAAGAAAATAGGGTGATTAATTTGATGAAAATGTGATGATGAGCGAGAGAGAAAGACCTGGTGACCGACGACTGCAACACAGACGATCATCTCCTTACAACTTCTGGAAATTGGTGATCCACTATAATTCTGGCCTCACTGTCACCGTCAACGAGGAATTGAAACTGAAGCCGCTAAATCAGCCGTTTCAATGAGTATTACTTAATTCCCGTCAAAAAAAAATGAGTATTACTTAATGGGGGGAGGAAAGACTCACTCCCAAGGTGTCGGAACCTCGGACGGGTTAATTTGACCGATTCAGCTACACAGGCAATGATAGACCAATAACTAATTGTTATCTATAGCACCATTTCATTGAGTATATGGAGTATTATTGTTGTCTATAGCACCGTATTAATGATGTAATTTGCTAATTTGTTTTAGCTATTTACAATCTTTTGAAGTTATTTAGTGTTAATTCATTTCATTAGAGCAGAAAATTATACTAAAAACAACATAATAATATATCAAAATATAATAATACATAACCATTTAAATTGAGTTTTGTCACTTTTGCGCAATTTTGTGATTCTTTTGTATAATTTTTGCGTATTTCTCTTTGTAATTTTGTGCCTTGATGAAAATAATTAACCTTAAGTAACCTCAAGGTCCTCAACAGAGTATAATTAATAATAATTTTGAGAAAATTTCATAATTAATATTATTAATTTTTTTAGGGGAATTTCATAATTAATATTACAATAAAGAAAAAACTACAGTATGAGGTCATTTCATAAAATAATATAAAAGAATTGGCAACCAAATAAAAACAAAACATGGGGCTACTAGTGAAAATTTCCCTTTAATTTATAGTATTGGATTAAAGCTTATGTCGGGTCGGATATTGAATGCCAATACTTATGATAATCTTCGTTTTTGAAAATTTGGTCATTTATTGAGATTTAAGATCTTGATCTTATCGGTCAATGAATTCTTATACTAGTATATAAATCATCGGGTTTTCTTTTTTTGACAAGCAACACCGAAAGACTGATCTCATTCAACTAAGAGTTTATCCGCTATTACAAGCAGAAGTACATCACCTGGGCATTCTTCCATCCACACAAGTTCCTCCTCAAAAGAGAGGGAGAGTTGAGCCATGGCATGAGCAACTTTATTACAATTTCTTCTAACAAAACGAAAACTACAAAAAGCAAAACTTCTAGCTAAAGCTTTAATACCATTCACTAGCATTTGTGTGACAGTGAGTTCCGTAGTCTTGTCACGGAGAAGATCAACCAGCATGCTACAATCACACTCCACTTCCATCTTTCGGTACCCAGCATCAAACGCAAGCTGTAAGCCAAATAGGATAGCAGCACCTTCAGCTTAGCTTACTACCTCCGTATCTTTCCCTCGCCTGTCAGCCACCATCAACACATCACCATCAGTATCTCTCACAACCATCCCTAAATCCACATTTTCATCTTTGCGGACAGCAGCATCAGAGATTAGTTTTGTTATATCACTTGCAGGGGGCTCCCACATGCTGTAGGTGCCATCTCTGGTATCAAATTGGTGTCATTTTCCATGGATGCAGCTTTCTCATAGTCATCAAGAAGTTTGATGGAACGTTCACATACCTGAGTTGCCTCGATTTTCTTCTTTTCAAAGACCCATAAATTCCTAAGGTTCCACATCTGCCATATTAATATCATAGCTAACTCCCATGCTCTTTCCTCAATACATCTTTTCGCATAGCCTTCACACCATTCCATGAAGCTACTACTCCACTCCTTCACCTCAAGCCTTAAAGGAGAGGTGCGCCACACCAAATTATTCTCCCTGCATAGTAGCGTCATATGGGTCACAGTTTCACCACACTCCCCACATTGCGGACACATATGGTCAACCTCCAAACCTCTCCTTGTAAGATTTAACATAGTGGGGATACCATTACAGAGTGCCCTCCATATTAAGTTATTTACCTTCGGGGGCACTTTGGCACCCCAAATTTTCTTCCAGAGCCACGAGTTTGGGTTTAAAGTCGAGGTACCTACACCCTCTTTCCAGCGTTGTAGCTCAAAGTGATACGCACTACGGACTGTGAACTCTCCTTTTTTGAGTGAGTCCATGAGAGAAAATTAGCTTGATCACTCACAGCTACATTAGTGGCTTTAATAGCTTCAATTTCTTCCCCTGTAAGATATTCCTCCAGAGCACTTAAATCCCATGTGTTATCATCCATTTGTCTCCAGTCCCTAACTACACTATTCAAAAGCTTCTTCATTTGGTGCTGGTGACATCAAGCGACCCCCTGGCAGCCCCTTAACCCAGACATCTTTCCACATTTTCACTTTCCTTCCATTTCCAATCACCCATCTAAAGCCTTCTTTTACAAGATCACGAGCCGAGCCGAGCCAAGTGTAGCTGCAATTTTGCGGAATCTTCGCTTCCCACAATTCAGTACGAGGGTAATACTTCCCTTTCAAGACCCATGCTACAAACGAATCCGGGTTCGTTATTAATTTCCATCATTGTTTGGCAAGCAACGCACTATTGAAAGCACTTAGGTCTCTCAACCCCAAGCCTCCAGCATCTTTCGCTTTACACATTTTGTCCCAACTAATAAGAGCAAGCTTCTTTTCATTTTATTTTTGGCCCGGCCAACCAAAAGTTCCGACACAGAGAGATGATGTTCTCAATAATCCCTTTTGGAATTTTGAAACATTGCATAGCGTACATCGGTATTGCCTGAACCACAGCCTTGATTAAAATCTCCCTTCCTGCCCGAGAAAGATACCTCTTCTTCCACCCTTTTATCTTCTTCCACACACGGTCATGAATAGCGTGGAAAACAACTTTCTTGGACCTTCCAATATAAGTTGGGAGGCCAAGATATTTTTCGTGCTCAATAACTGCCGTACGTAAAGTTCAACTTCATATGAAGCGTGTTCTGCATATTATCACTCACATTTAGAGATGGAAATATCCAGTGGATCACCCGACCACCCGCTCCACCCGGTTTATTAAGTGGGTGAAAAACCTGGTTTAAATGGATGATAGCCGGGTGACGGATAACCGGGTGACGGATGCGGATCGATTTCGGGTGATATTTTTTCATCCATCACCCAACCCATCACCCGTTTACCACCCGACCCGTCACCCGTTTAAAGTAAAAAAAAATAATAATTTTTTTTTATTTTTGGCTTTTTCATTTTTACAGGCCACTGTCAAAACCCAATGGTCCAAAGGCCCAAACTAAGCAAGTTAAGTAGTTAACCCTAGCAGGCAGCAGCCTCCTCTCAAATCCCAACCCCATCTTACTTTCTCACTCCTGATGAAACCCCAAACCCCATCAATAGACAATAATAATCATTCCTTCTCCATTCTCTCTCTCCAACCCTGGAATTGTGATTCAAATGGCTCCAATTCCTTCAGAAAACGGCATCGATGGAGACGAGAAAAGAGAAGAAGAAGACGACGATTTATCAGAAGAAGAACAACAACCGGAAGAAGAAGAAGATGAGTCGAAGCTCAAGTATCAGAGAATGGGACGAAGCTTGGACTCATTGATTGTTGTTTTGCTTTGAAATTCTGTAATTGCTTAAATAATCCGCCTTTTTTTTGAATTTGGTGTTTTGGTGATTATGATATTTGTTGGAGTGATTTGAATTGAGCTTGCTTTATTAGTGTCATGGAAATAGTACTAGAAAAACCTAGAAATTGAAGACGGTGTAAAGAAGACCGTACTTCACTGATGTAGTTTTAAACTGATGTACTCTTATGTAAGAGTGATGCATTTTATGAATTTGGTGTTTTAATTTTAACATAGTTCACCCGATTATCACCCGATCCATCCGTTTCACCCGTGTGTGATGGATGGATGGATTCGGGTGGATGTTTGACCGGATGATGGATGGATCGGGTGGGGTGGATGGATGCGGGTGATGGTCCACCCGCCCCGAACCCGATCCATTTCCATCTCTACTCACATTACGACTGAAAGAGACTTCCGATTTTTCCAAGTTTATTTTCTGACCTGAAGCTGCTTCATAAGATGTCAGGATATCAAGAATAGCATCTGCCTCAGTATTACAAGCTCTAGTAAATAACAGACTGTCATCTGCAAAAAATAGGTGAGAAATAGGAGGGACATTCCTCCTAATTTTTACTCCATGAATAATATTCCTAGTTTCAACATCCCTTAGAAGAGCAGAGAACCCCTCAACACAGAGAAGAAAAAGAAAAGGTGATATGGGGTCCCCCTGACGGAGGCCCCTCCCCGACGTGAACATTGAAGTTGGGAAGCCATTAAACAAGATAGAGTACGAAACTGACGAGATGCACTTCATGATCAAATCCACAAAACTAGCATTGCATCCCAATTTAAGCATCATTATTGCTTGAATAAAATCCCATTCCACTCTATTATACGCCTTACTCATATCTAGTTTCATAGCCATAAAGCCTTTAACACCCTTTTATTTCTTCCTCAGATAATGAAAAAGCTCATACGCCACCGGCACATTGTCAGTAATAAGTCGACCAGGAATAAAAGCACTCTGAGACTCACTAATGACATGGGGAAGAGTCACTTTTAATCTATTCGAGACTACTTTAGAGACAAGTTTATATAAGACATTACATAAACTAATCGGTCGGTAATCTTTAGTAGATTGACAATTCTTCTTTTTTGGGATAAGAACCACAAAAGTGTGATTAATTTGACTAAGAGGCGCACCATTATTTAAAATATTCAAAACATAATTGGTTACCTCTTCTCTAACCACGTGCCAGTATTTTTTGTAGAAGAAAGCAGGCATTCTGTCAGGTCTCAGTGCCTTCATTGGGCGCATTTGTTTCAGAGCAAATTTCACTTCTTCTACTGTATAAGGCGCAATGAGAACGTTATTCATCTCCTCTGTTACTTTGATCGGCACCTTGTCAATAACAGATGATAAGTCTGCTGCCCCACTAGATGCAAAAAGTTATTTGAAGTATCTCACATAAACAACTTCAACATCCTCTTCAAAGGTTCCACCCTCATCAAGGACCCCCTTTATGAAATTCCTCTTTTTTCTTTCATCGGCTTTTTTGTGAAAAAAAGCCTTATTTTTATCACCGTCACGAAGCCATATTTGCCTACTGTGATGAGCCCAATATATCTCTTCCCTTTGCTCTAGCTCATCAATTTCAAAATCAATCTGCTTTATCTCCCCCAAAATAGTCTCCGTGGCTGGCAAACCCATAAGATGGCTAACCTTTTCCCTTCTTTTCGATATTTCCATGGTGAAATCATGTAACACCACAGAATTTCAAAGCGGAAAAGAAAGAAATAATAATAGTATTATAGGACGATGGTGGAAACATCGTCTTCTGGGAATGTCACTACTAATACAAAGGTATTTAAATAACTATGTGAAGAGACCAACTTAAATAAATAATATAAATAAATAACTAATTCAGAGTATTCCAAATGAGAAAAGTCTAACTAGAAGTCTAGGCCTAAAACAACTATCATTTCATTCTTGCAACTCAACCCGAGCCCAAAACCAAAGAAGATTCCCATCAACATAACCTGCAAAATATATAACAACAATCCACAATCAGCGGGGAGTAACTAGCAGTTCTCCCAGAACAAAAGAAATCAAAGTCTATTCCAGACATAGATTAGTAAGAAAGGAAATAATAAAGCCAAGACAACTACAACATGCATTCATATCAATAAAGCTCACAAGTGATACAAGTGAAAGTAAATATCAAGTAAATAAGATAAAATGAATAAATCATCTCAAGTGTACATAAATAATAATAAAAGCAAAGGTACAACAAGTTATTGAGTTAGAAACCGAATGCCAGTGAATCGCAATTCACTTCCTAAGGTTTGTCAGATCGCAATCTTCAGGTCAGTCTATGGGCTTACGTTCCCCACTGCCTGTGTCTAAGAATGGCCAAACTCCTGATGCAGGGTAGAACACGCAGAACTCCCTGACCTCTCGGACGACAACAATTAACCCAGGTTTACCCCTAGTTCGCAAACTAGATGGTTGGCATGTTCTTCACCATGGACTACATCTATCCCACCGGATGTTCTTATCTCAAAAAAAAATCATAAATATCATATAAGTATCATTCATCTCAAAAATATTCATCAAAAAGATGTCACCCGGCCTTATACCCACAATTTGTCATTATCATAAAAGTAACATGCATCTCAATAATATTCATCAAAAGGGATGCCACCCGGCCTTATACCCTTCATTCATCACTAGATATCTCTTTAAAATTCCTCAAAAAAAGTAAACTTACAAATTTACAACAAATACTTTGAACATCACTAAGCACAAACAATGATAATAAAAAGAGTTTACAGCACTAACAGTATCAACCAGAAATGCATCACATCATATAAGATCACCAACTACATGTAGAACATACGTACAAGATCATACGGAAAATTACACAACTAAAGACTGTGCGCTCGGCGCGTGAGCATGCGCTCAACGCCACCCTGTGCGTCTGGTGCACTGACCAGCAACCTGCGTCTGACGCATCAACGTGCATCTGACGCCGTCAATTAACTCCAAAGTTAATTAATTCAGCAAAATGTACACGACTAATCATTTTTACAAAGACTAAACGTAAATATAATGATACTCAATTATAACCACAGTAAAAATCATCAACTTCCAACAACATAAAAGGTCTCAATTTATTTCTGATTATTAAACCCTTAAATAATTTAAAAGAATATCCTCAAACTCTTAACAAGAACACAATAAAAATTATTAAACTAATAAAAACGATCAGTAAAATACCAAAAAAATTATCATACGACCATTATAACTCTACTGACGTGGTACAAATTTTATTTCTAATTTTCGGACTCTAAAAGTAATTTTAAACGTTAATTTACAGAATAATCAATAAAGCCAATAAAATAATTAAAAATAGAAATAAATGCCCAAAAATTACAAAATTCACATAACATGCATAAACCCACGGTAATACATATTATGCAAAGAAATAGATTTTTCGGCCTCAAAATATAATATTCACGATTTAAATACTAACAAATACGAAAATGCAAAAATAGAGAATTCAATTAAATAAACTCATAAACAGTAAACAAAAATTATTCTAAGACATGAAAAAACATATTACACACATAACATGCTTCAATAAAAATATTTTTAGCAATTATAAAATTCATTCACTAATTATTTTATAATTAAGCCATAAACACACAAATTGCCAATTAAATTAATAAAATAGGAAAACCTCAATAAAAAATTATTTTCTGCACATAACATACTCACAGCACACATGATAAATACTCACGTAAATTTTCATCAATAATTTCATATAAAAAGTAACTAAAATAATTCCTAACGTAATAATCTAATACCGCAATATACTCTAATCTCTAGCGTTCTAAGATAACTACTAGTTACCTGGAACGTCGGGAGGAGAGCGAGTCTAAAGAGATACGAAAAATATGTGCAATCCAAGTCCTCCACGAACGATAATTGTAGCAACAAGTCACTAGGCGTTTTCTTCTTGAACGTTGAAAAATCTCATTTCGTGTTGTTCTGTTCCGACCATGATTCCCAGCTATTGAAAGATCGGATTCAAAATCTCTCCGGTTAGATCTCCAGCGACAGACATTTTCGCGAAGGTGTGACAGAAAACAAAAATCGACTGACTCGTCTGATTGAAACGAAAACTGCAGTCGCGTGTTTCCCTTTCTTCAAAAACAAATTACACCATAAGCAAGATCTTTCCGAGTAGATGGATTTTTACTAGTCACACGTCCAATTCGGATAAGAAACGAAGGAGATATGATGCAAACAAAACAGGGGTGCAAAAATAGCCGAAAATGCGGAAGAGAGAAAAAGAGGAGTTGTTATGCACGAATTTCCTGACTTGTTTTCAGCATTATGGAGGGGTTAAAGTGCAGTAAAAGAATGAGATTATTCACCTCATTAAGCAAAGGTTTAAGGGTGCATTAAGGTGGGTTAATGGGGAATTAAATGAGGGGTTACAAGAGATCCAAAGGTTAGCTTAATGAGCACCAAAACTCTTCATCCTCCATACCATAATTGCTGATTTTCAGCCAGCATGACACGCGCCACACGTGATGCAACATTTAATCACCCAAGTCGGTCCATCAACGTTACAAAAACGCTACGCGACAACACCGCATCCTAAACGCCTAAATAAATAACGAAACTAATATAACCTTTAAAATAATTAACTAACAGCTTAAAATAAATATATATAAATATACACAACAAATAAAAATATATACACATTTTCACAACACGTTCCAAAATAATTTAAATAATAAATTATTTATTTTTACGAAAAATATCATTTTAATATAAACAAACACCAAAAATAAAGGGTGAAAATTACGGGGTGTTACAAATCATGTGAGCGTTGGCTATCCCATTGTTTCAGGTTATTTGCACAAACACTAATCTTTTCTTTTGCGTTCAGGTCTGCATTGTTCATCCAAGTTTGCTCAATGATACTACCACATTCTTCCTCACGCAACCATTCTTTTTCAAACCTGAAACTTTTCCTTCGTTTTCTCACCTTCTTCAGCACCCTTATTTGCTCATGAATTTGGATCTTCAGCGCTATATGATCTGAATGTCTTCGGGGGTAAATGTTCAACAGACGAACACGGGAACCAGTCACTCCAAGTTTCAGTTACAGGCATCCGGACCAGACGTTCTTGAACATTATCATCACCCGCTCGATTATTAGTCCATGTATAAGGAAAGCCCTCATAATGGATATCACGTAAATTGCAGGTATTAACAGCGTCTCTAAACCCATCTATCTCTCTTTGGGACTTTAAATTGCCTCCAAGCTTTTCGTCATGGCTTAGGATGCCATTGAAGTCGCCTATACAAGCCCAAGGTAAATCATTTACCTTACTCAAAGCAACCAGTAAGTCCCACGTTTCAGCCTTTCTACTCTCTTCTGGATTCCCATAAATCCCAGTAAGCCTCCACTTAGCGCCGTTATCACTAGTCACTCTAAAATCCATATGACTGGGGTAGGATGAGATAAGTGTGAGATCAACATCATCACCCCAAAACATGGCTAAACCCCCTCTTCTACTTCTCCCTTCACCCTCACAGTCAACACAAACAAAATTCTTTAGGTGCGATTTCCGTCTGATACTTTCCCATTCTTTTCCTCACAATCTAGTCTCCGAAATGAAGACAAAAAGGGGATGTTCAATTCGAATTGCGCCTTTTAGTGCATTCTCCGCCCGGGAACTCCCCAACCCCCGACAATTCCAAGCTAGGCCTATCATTGGCCTTCGCGGGGTTGCATTACAACCTCCGCTACTTGGATATCTGCCTTCAATTTTTTTTAGTCAGTACTGCTTTCATCAACAAAGCTGCCACCACTATTCACCCCCTCCTTTCTCTTAGCACATACACCTATCTTTCCTGCTTGCTCTTGTGAACGTCTCCTTATTTTTTTTGTCTTCTTCAAACCCCGCTCTTTCATAGGTGACTTCCCACCCTTGCCAACCATAAACCGTCACAGGGGATTTAATAAAGTTGATTCTAGGTAGCCCTCCTCCATAGGAGAAACGCTAGTTTCAGAAGGGTGCGTTTCCCCACTGCATTCTTCTTCACTTGCTCTCAATTTGCGTTGCTCCTCATTTACTTCGTTTCTCTCTCCGGTTTGTGGAACCAAAGGTTGTCAAAATCGCGATTCTACTTTAAATCGGAAGGGCCTGTCAGAATCGGATCGTAAAATCGAATCGTAAAATCGTAAGATTCTACGAATTTTGCGGGAATAAGATTTTATGATAAAATATGTAAACTGTTTACCTATTTTTTCAGTGAACAACACTAAAAATTCAATTTTATGCGTAATGATATGAGATGAAAAAGGACGCCATCAATAAAATTAAAGTTGAACAAATTACAAACACACAATAAAATTAAAGTTGAACAAAATACAAACACAATAGTTGTCCTTAATAAAAAAAAAGTACTCAATTTAAATTAATAATATTCATCAATCATTATATCCAAAGCTCCCGTCGTCGACATCATCACTCCCGTTGGTAGTTCCCGTGGTAGTTGCCCCCATTTCATCACCATAATCATCAATATCATCGAAATCAATATCATTTGAATCAAAGGTTGGTGCAACTTCATCATCATCACTTAGCATTTGAACTTCAACATTCTCATCTACATAAAGAGAAAAAAAAAAAGAAGTAGAAGATTAGATTTGCAATGTTATTTAATAAAGGGGAAGAAAGTTAGAGAACAAAGCATACTTTGAGATCCATTCAACTCCGCATTGATGCCCACATCTCCATTCTGCACAGCTCTTGCAAATCTCCTAGATGCTCTATCAAGAGCACCTAACCATGTGTTGGTAGCTGGAAGAACAGGTTCTTCAATTTCAGCTATCCACTCATCATCTGAAGGCAAGTCATCCAAAACTATTGGTTGTTGTATTATGGACTTGCTTGCTCGTTTGTCATATCTCCTTTTTAATTTCATATTGTACATCACAAACACTAGATCATTCATCTTTTTTTGATGTAATCGATTTCTTTTCTGAGTGTGGACCTAAATCACATCAACAAACATTAAATAATTTTTTAATTTAACCAAAATCATAAGTTCTATAAAGTAGGATAGATCATTAATATACCATCTCGAAGGCACTCCAATTTCGCTCACAACCAGAAGAACTGCAAGTCAAGCTCAAAATCCTAATTGCAAACCTTTTCAACTCTGGACATTCGTCCCCATATGAATCCCACCAATCGGCTACACAAAGATAATCGAAAACTAAATTATAATAATAGAACTATAGAAGGGCAGTAGCAGACTAGCAGTACTACTCGAAATAATCGAAAAATACCAAAAAAAAATCGAAAACTAAATTACAATAGCAGGAAGTTCAGTTCAGTACTACTCGAAAAAATCGAAAATTACCAAAAAAAAATCGAAAACTAAATTATCAATTAAAAATTTAAAACAACTATTGATGAGATCGAAAGAAAGAGATAATATGCAGCAAAAAATCGAAATTAATTACTTGGAGGCTGGGGCTGAAGATTTGAAGAAATGAAGAACTGAAGAACCGAAGGAGAGAGAAAGAATTGTGAGCAGGCAGAGCAGCGTGTTTGATGAGGGTGAGAGAAAATGGGTGCAGCGTGTTTGATGAGGGTGAGAGAAAATGGGCCTGGCCCATTTTTTTGTAATCCCCAGCTACAAGAGTCAATTTAATGGGCTAAAAAGGGAATCGGTAAAATCGGTAAAAAATCGCGATTTTACCGATTCTAACCGATTTTACCGATTTTACAAGCGATTTTTTCAAAAACCGATTCTGAGTGCGATTTAAATCTTTTGGCGAATTTTGAATCGTAAAATCGTACGATTTTACGATCAAATCGCGATTTTAACAACCTTGGTGGAACCTGTTGCACCTTCAAAGTAACTTCTTCTAGTTGTTTAATCACCTCCCCCACATTCTCCTATGTCACTTTAGGCTGGCACTCTTGTTTTTTAGTGAAAAAATGCTTTCTAGCACAAGGTTTGTCACACGAGTCCTCTTCTTGCAGTAAGTTATCCTTGTTGACTTGCCAGGATGACGCTCGGAGGTTATCACTATACATTCTCTTAAGCTTATTCTGATTCAACACTTCTTCACAATCCTTCTCTCCATGTTCCAACTTGCCACAGTAATAACAAAAAAGGGGAAGTTTTTCATACTTAACTGCAAATTCTTGGGACATTCCTCCACGAATCTTCAGGGTGATTGTTTTCTTCAAGGGTTTGCGAAGATCAATCATTGCACGTATGCGCAGCGATTTATTGATACCCACCACATCGGACTTATCAACCGCAATAAAAGATCCCAGCTTGTCTCCAATCTTACGAGCATTCACTTCATTGTTTCGTCCCCCAAAAGGGAGATCATATATACGGGTCCATAAAGGAACAAAATATAGTGGCAGCTCCGAGGGTTTGCAGTCACTATTGATGTCACTAAGGGCAATCAGATGCCGATCAAAGTGCCACGACTGTGATTCAAGAACACGTTCTTTGTCCTTCTAGTGATGAAACTGAAAAAAAAATATTCCTTTCAATACAATTCGCCTCCATGCCATGCTTAGGGTTCCAAACTCTTCGCATAGTATTGATTAGCGCATTAGCATTTACACTGCGATCAGTCCATATTTTTCCAACAACACCTAGAGCGACTTTATTCTCATCTTCATCCTCTCCATCAACCACCCAATCTACCTTTGAGTCCTTATCGTCCTCACAATCCTCCTGATGCGAGGATGACGCAACTGTGGTTTGTTTCTCTATGATTAACAGGCAAAACGTAAAGGGAACCGAGATGCTCGAATTGAATCGAGCTGGAAAACCTTCGAGAGACGAAGGGCAAAACTAGTAAAACTAGAAGGAAAACACCCCTCCCAAAAGAAAAAACCCTAGAGGGAAACGACATATTTTTGACAACTTCTTTTTATCATCGGGTTTTCAAAATGTCCTATTTGATTCTTCATAATTGTTACATTTTGACCTCCACATTTGTTAATGCGACTCTTATATTAATACAAGTAGAATCCCATGTCCCTTGCTACTTACTCCCTCTGTTTCTTTTTAATTTACTCACTTCACTTTGGGGAATAACCAAGGAGGAAGTACAAAAGTATGAGAGAGAAACTAAAAAGGTGGAGAGAGAAACTGAAAAGTGAGAGAGAAACTAAAAAGTGGGTTAAAATATTAAAAAGTGGATGATATGGGTGGAAAAAAAAGAAAAAGTAGATGGAACATGTTACTAAAAATAGAAAAACAACATTGTGTAGATTAAAAAGAAACAAATCAAAAAGGAAAAATGTGTAGATTAAAAAGAAACAGATGGAGTACTTAACAAATCACTTTAAGTTTGAAATATTAACATGAAAAGACAACCCTTAAATACAAAATAATTTATTTTACTTATATAAAGACATCTTAAATAAAAAATTTAATTATTGCAAAAAATTTCTAAGAAATAGATGCACTACATTGCTTGGAGGGTAGATTAATCTAGTCAGATGTCCCCTTTATTCCCCCAACTTGCCAATTCTTAGGGCATACAAACTGTTGTAGGGGGTGCATCTTGCACTCAAGTCAAAACACAAGTCAAGCAGTCAAAACTTGGCACGCAAATGAACATCAAGCATAATAGAATTACATTAAGTCAAACAAAAATACGTCTTTAGATTTAATAATCAAACCCAATTGTAATGTTCCTTTAAGTTATTCCAAATGATTATTTTTTACGGTAGCAAAAGAAGAAAACTTAAGCAGAATTAAAACTAGTCATGTTGTCCACACTACATTTAGCTATGTTACGAGCTTGTTGCACACTTGCACCCTTTGTCAATCAACCTTGAGGACGATACACCATGTTCAGGGATTAATGTTCATCCATCAACAAAATAGACGCATATTAATGTTTGAATTTTAACTTTTATATTGTAAGTTTTATAAATGAACAATTTGATGCAGAACTCGAAACGTTCATTCATAACTCGCAAATGTTAAATCAACAACATTGTATGTTCTTTTATTTGTCCTGACACGCGCGTGTCGTTATGGTTTGTGCACATGAAACTTATTCTACTATAGTGATTAAGATCTTCTAATGATTGGCACAGTCTTAGCAAACCATTTGTACCGATTGAAATTGATATGGTAGTCCAGCAAATGCAGGCCCTCAAAGCGCCAGGCCCTGACGGCTTTCAGGCTTTGCTTAGTGTCCACGAAATGGTGATGGGAGTATTAGAAGGTAAAGGCTTACCCGAAAACTTGAATGACACTTTTCTAACCTTAATTCCTAAGGTTGATCATCCAGAAAGGGCATCACAATTTCGCCTAATAGGCTTATGTAATGTGGGTTACAAGATTATCACTAAGGTGATAGTTAATAGATTGAAGCCCATTCTTCCCAATCTGATTTCTAACACTCAATCGAGTTTTGTTCCGGGTTGGCAAATTACTGATAATATAGTCATAATGCAAGAGGTTCTGCATACCATGAAGAAGAAACAAGGGTCTAAAGGGTACATGGCAATCAAGATTGACTTCGAGAATGCCTATGATCGGCTTCGTTGGTCGTTCATTCGAGATACTTTGCAACAAATGAATCTCCCTATTTTGTTGATTGAGGTTATAATGCAATGCATCACTACTTCTTCACTCCAGGTGCTGTGGAATGGTGAACCTACAGAGAAGTTTAAACCATCCCGAGGCATTAAGCAAGGTGACCCTTTATCACCTTACCTATTTGTTATGTGTATGGAGAGACTATATCAAACCATTGAAGAAGCCATTATTCAGAATCGATGGAAACCAATCTATGCTAGTAGAAATGGTCCTATGCTATCTAACCTTTTCTTTGCAGATGACATTGTTTTATTTGCGGAGGCTATTATGGAGCAAGCTAATATCATCCATGATTGCTTGAAGAGGTTTTGCCTTGCTTCGGGGCAAAAAGTTAGCTTAGCAAAATCCAGAGTCTACTTTTCGAATAATATTTCGCATGAGGAGATCAACAACATTAGTGAAGCTCTTCATATCGAAGCCACGGAGGACTTAGGCATGTACTTGGGTATGCCAACACTAACTAGCAGAATTACAAAGGAAAAGTTTAGCTATCTTTGTGAAAAGATTGATCGAAAGCTAATGGGATGGAAATCGAAATACTTGTCGATGGCAGGTCGCATCACTCTTGCTAAGTCCACTCTTTCAACTATGGCTAATTACCCCATGCAAACTACTAAATTGCCTCGTTCTATATGTGATGATGTGGATAAAAAAGTGCGCAAATTTATTTGGGGTGGCTCAGATGAAAAGCGAGGGATCCATCTTATTGCGTGGGAGAACTTACAAAAAGATCAAGACAAATGAGGACTTGCAATACCCTCAACAAGGCAATCAAACGCTGCGTTCTTAACGAAATTGGGGTGGAGGGTTTTAACCGAACCTAACGCTCTATGGGATCGAGTTCTTCGAGCTAAGTATTGTCATGGAAGATGTGAAGTGGATATGTTCGTTCCCAAATCTGGGATGTCTAGCGTTTGGAAAGGCATCACGGAAAATTCTAAGCTATTATGTGAAGGCATGCAGGTGGCGGTGAGGAATGGCCAAACCACACTGTTTTGGGACCATAGCTGGGCCACCCCGAAGCCCTTAGTGGACTTAGCTAATCAGCCCATTCCAACTGAGCTGTTGGGCCATACGGTTGCGGATATGTGGGAGCATGTGTTGGGTTGGAAGTGAGAGGTGTTTGCTCCCTATCTCCCACAAGAAATTTTGAGAGTAATTCAATCTTTTGAATTAAAAGATGACCCTGAGCTTTGCGATTTAGTCTATTGGCGTGAAGGTCGAAAAGGTAAATTCTCTATCAAATCTACTCTTCGTTTGATGCGGCACGAGAATGATATGATTGATGAGGAGTGTTGGAAGCTTGTGTGGTCCGCTCCGGTGCAACAAAGAATTAGAGCGTTCTTATGGATTGCTTGTTATGATAGAGTTTTGGGTAATGCTAATAGATTTAAGAGGCATATGCCAGAGGATCCTAAATGTTTCATATGTGGAGCTCCGGAGGAAACTACTATACATATATTGTGGGATTGCCCGACTGCGAAGATGGTTTGGAGGAAGTTGGGGGGGGGGCCTGCAGACTCTTCACAATTTTACAATCAATCTCTCAAGGATTGGATTAGCAAAAATCTTCAGCACCAAGAAGACCAAGATTACCCGGTTTGGGCCACCCTCTTTTGCATCTCTATATGGTGGGTGTGGAGATGGAGGAACAACATTGTTTTTGGAAGAAATCAAGAAGTGCCTCTGGATCTTGGAGGTTTCATTCATGTAAGGTACAACGAGACTCGAAGAAGTATTGTACGAGAAAGCATCAATGGTCCTATATGCGCTGCAAGGAAGAAAGAAGAAGTTAGTGTGAGATGGCTACACCCTCCCATGGATTGGTATGCAATTAATACTGATGGAGCAACTAAGGGGTCTCCAGGCCCGGCTGGTGGTGGTGCCATTCTAAGAGATCATCGAGGTGGACATATTTCAGCCATGTCGATGAACTTTGGTCATTGTCACGCGTTCAAGGCAGAGATAATGGCATTAAAGAAAGGGCTGGATCTATGGCGAGGGAACTGCAAATTCCAAGATTACAAGTTCAACTTGACAATCTTGCTTGTGTTCAGATGATAAGGGCTCAGGATAGTGGGCGCAATGAATGTACGCACCTGCTCAACCAATGCATTCAGATGCTCAACCTTGAAGATTGGGAAACTCAAGTCATCCATGTTTATCGCGAAGGCAACAAAGCGGCAGATTGGCTTGCCAATCTTGGGGTCACGCAACCCCTCCCTATTACTATTTTCTCTTCTGTTCCGTCTGGTCTTAGTTCTATTCTAGATGAGGATGTGCGAGGGGTTGCTACACCCCGCCTTATTCCTCCGTATTTTGTTAGTGGTGTTTTGTTAGTTTGGTTTTTTTTGTTTTCTTTTATTTGGTATCTGTACCTCGTTCTGGAGAAAAAAAAAATAGTGATTAAGATCTAATTTGCACTAACTTGCTAGAGTTTCTCGTTCCTCCAAATTTTTTTTTTGGCTAGGAGGGCTGACAGTAAATGAATAAAAAAAGGTCAAAAAAACAACAAAATTTGCGAAGAGTGTTCAGCGCAAATTAGATGGTGGACTCGTGTCTACCATTAGGATGGTAGACACGGGCCAAAACGCAGCCCAAAACACATAAAACGCACGAAATCAATGAACATCAGTTGTTCTCCAATGAACATTAAGTGGACTGCAAAACCAATGAACATCAACTGTTCTTCAATGAACATCGATCAGATTTTTGCTCTTATGTTCATCTTTTTTTCTTCTTGTTCATATGTTCATTGAGTCTCGTGTGTTGTTCTTTTGTTCTAATTTCTTCTACATGTTGCTTAGTTTGTTCATTGAGGATGTTGTTTTGTTCATTGTATTGTATAAGAGCAAAAATCTGATCGATGTTCATTAGAGAACAGTTGATGTTCATTGGTTTCGCAGTCCACTTAATGTTCATTGGAGAACAGTTGATGTTCATTAGAGAACAGTTAATGTTCATTGGTTTTGGCCCGTGTCTACCATCCTAATGGTAGACACGAGTCCACCATCTACCAATTGAGTGTTCAGTGCCCACGCTTGGTGTGTTTTGGGTTACTAGGAAGTAGGAACACAAACACAAGAACAACCGAAGAAGAACCCTAGTTCGTTGTTCGCCCGTTAACGCTATTGGAAAATCTGGAATCCTCTGAATTTGCTCCATCTTTCTCATTCTCTCCTTCGCATTCCACCAGGTAATTTCTCAATCTATCTCTTTCTCTCTCCTCTCAATTCGACATTCAATTTGTTATCCCCTAAATTCGACATTCAACTCTAATTTTTTTTTTTTTTTATTCTTCCTATAACTTATTAGCATCACTAATTTATCATATTATAGTGTTTAATCTGTTTATGTTAGGTTTTAAATTTAAGTTAGGGTTCATATACTGTCCGCTACTATAGCTTATCTTTTTAATTGGAGTTAAGAATTTCTGAAGCGCCATTGCTAAATATATATTTTCAAAGAAGGTTTATTCTATTTGTTAATCGTAATTTATATATATAATGAACTCTTCTCTGCTTTTCTAATCATATGTTGTTGTGCTTTTTAACGTTTCAGGTCTTGTAGGCTTTGAGGTCAAGGGTGTAGCCGAAAGGATGTCGGAATACCAGGACGATCCCGATAAATATGGTTCTCCTCCTCAATTGCAAGAGAATGATAATGGTGGTCTTGATGAACATAACGACTCGAAATCCCAGGTACAGAAGCTGTTCTGAATTGTCTCCTGTGTTTTTCAGAGCTCTGTTTATCGTAATTTGAAACCGTTATTAATTGTCTAAGCTCGTTAAACGCGTGATTGCATGGCTCTTGTAAAAGGCTGTAATGTAATTTGAATTATTAATGTGCTAACTAAATCCTGGTGGAGGTAGTGTATCTTGTTATATTTCATGTTTCGTTGCTTGTTGGGATGTGATATGTTTAGTTAATAGCTAATATCGATTTTGTTTGGCAGCATGGTTCTCGTGATCATGAGAGGGGTTCTTCAAAAAGTAGAGAAAGGGACCGAGAGAAGGGAAGGGATAAGGATAGGGATCGAGATCGAGGCAGGGAGAGAGACAAGGAGAGGGACAAGGAAAGGGATAGAGATAGAGATAGGGATAGGGATCGGGATCGGGAAAGAGACAAAGATAGGAGCCGGGATAAAGATCGAGACCGTCATAGAGACCGGCATAGGGACAGGAGTGATAGAGGTGATCGCCACAGAGATAGAGAGCCTGATGATGATTACTACAAAAGCAGAGACCGTGACAGGTGATTAATTTTTCTGCCTTTATATCTGTACATCTACTTTCCCATTTCTGTTTCAGTTTTTTGAGGAGTCTTTTGGCAATCTGTACATGTTTATTAAGATTGATGCATCACTTTCCACTTTCCATCTAAACTCTAATTCTTCTTAAGATTATGGTGATATAGCATCTTTCCTCCTTGATGATCTTGTATTATGGACATGCCTTTGTTCTATGTGCAAACTACTGTTGGATTTAATAAATGTTGTCAGGAAGACATCCCAGTTTCTATTATTGGTCATTTGCTGGGAATTGGGATTCAGATCACTTGATTTGGTGCCTGTTAATTGTTGTAGCTCAGTATACTTATTACTACTAGATTCTGCTTTACTTCTTTTCAAAATATAGCGCATTGTAGCCAATTTATTAATTCTCGAACGCTAATGCAACATCAAATGCCATTTAGAAAATATTAGTATAAGATTATAGGTAATTGTGTGTTACCAATACAATATTCTATGTCAATATACATCACCAATGGAATTCTAATTAAAGTTGACTAAATTCTTTTACTAGGCGTAATATTGGTTATCCTCCTTGGACTATACGCAGGGTGATAGCTACATCTAATGATAGGTCAGATCACTTGATTTGGTGCCTGTTAATTGTTGTAGCTCAGTATACTTATTACTACTAGATTCTGCTTACTTCTTTTCAAAATATAGCGCATTGTAGCCAATTTATTAATTCTCGAACGCTAATGCAACATCAAATGCCATTTAGAAAATATTAGTATAAGATTATAGGTAATTGTGTGTTACCAATACAATATTCTATGTCAATATACATCACCAATGGAATTCTAATTAAAGTTGACTAAATTCTTTTACTAGGCGTAAAATTGGTTACCCTCCTTGGACTATACGCAGGGTGATAGCTACATCTAATGATAGGTAGAGTAGACTACCTTTTTTAAATAGACAATGAAAGTATATTACTGGTATTCACTACTCAATTGGATCCCACTATATATTACAGTTTATTAGAGGTGGTAGACCAAATTTATTCCTATATGGAGTGACTGAAATCTCAATTCTTAATACCAACGCATATCCAGAGACATTTTCGTTAAAGCTCACACATTAGATACAATAGAAATAACTTTTTTGCCTCTACTTTGTCTTTGATGCATAACAATTTTGATTCACGCACTTTGTCCTAGTGTTCATACGTCCGTCAATTGGAAGCATTTCTAAGCTGTTTTTGATAATAATTAGACCCATACATTGTCTTTAATGCTTCCATTGCTCCTTTTTTTTTCTTGGCAAAAGGAAATATAGTGTGAAATTTTCACCTCATCCCTCCTTTGTGTGGCTTAAAAAAGAAAAATTTATGAGCTACCTCCTTTTATGCAATCACTTCAAAGCAACTTTTAACTCCCGTTTTTATTAGGATCTTCCTTCTAGAACATGTTATATTAAGCTTTTTTCTTTCAAACTACCTTATATTTGCTTAAGGCAACAAATTTTAACCATTGCATGTTTAGGCGGAGAGATTATGATCGTGATAACGATGATACGAATAAACACAGATCTCGTTCAAGGGCAAGATCTGAGCACAGATCAAGGTCAAGATCTCGTTCTCGCTCTAAAAGGTTAGTCAAGCTATAATTTCCGTTTGTAGCAATTCTTTTTGGCATGCATCAATATCTTTTGTACATGCTAATGTGTCTACAGATCTCCCCCCCCCACCCTTAGTGATGAATATTTGGTGTCATGTATCAATTCTGAACTATTACATAGTTTAGTAGTGGGATGCCATTTTCTTTATGAACATCAGATCTGTATTGTTTTACGTGTGCCACATTTTTCCTAGCAAATTTATGTAGAGTGTCGACAGTCCACAGTAGCTCCTTATGTGCATTGGCTTGAAAGATATGGATGGAAACATGGTGAAATACTGAAATCACTTAAATTTTGGACTCTTAGTTCTGAGGTAAATTAGCTAGTTCGCCATTGATTATTTTTAAAATCTAGCTTGTTGACAACCTGTTGCTTGTTCCATCCATAGAGCGACAAGTTTCAGTGGCTTCTATCATTCACAGAAAAATACTGAAATGCGTAAAATGATTTTGTGTCTGCCTTTCTGTCTTGAGCGCTTGACTTGTTTGAGACATTCCGTTTGTATTGATATGTGTCCCATACTGGACATGTCACCTACTTGGCATGTCCGTTCAACCTATTAACACAGCCTCCCCCTCTTGCAAGGGTTAGGCTGCATACTTCCAGCTCACCTCGCTTGCCGTTCTGCTATGGATGGGCCCCTCTTTAGAGGTATTTGGTGCATTTGAATTGGAATTGGCTTTGGAGTTGAAAAAACACATTTGCTAGACATCTATCTTGGTCAATGTTACTTATGGTTTTCTTTGATGTGGTTCAGAATATCTATTCTGGAGTATGAGGCTATCCTATTGTGGAAGATTTGTGTTACTTATCTCCTCCAGATATTTATTAGCTTTGTGTAAATTGCGAAGGTAGCAGCAGCTGCACCTGGCTGTTTGAGTTGTTTAAATCCTATTTTTTCTTGAATTATCTGCTTATATATATTATTGTTGGATGTTCGTTGATTTTCAATTGCTGTTTATATTTCAATTTATGAGTTTTTTTCCCTGGTTTTCCTGATCAAGATTTTTGGAAGTCATTTTCCTGCTGAGGCTGCTTACATGTGCATTAATTTTTTACCACTTCACCTTAGGTGGAAGCCTTGTGAATTAAGTTTTTCTTTTGGGGAGATATTTCTCTACCACTTTGATGCGGTTTTCACGTATTAAACAGGTGGAGAAATGTCTAACCAAAAGCCCCTCTTTAATTGAAAACAGTGCTTCTATTGTTGTCAATCTTGTACTTGTGTACTCTATGTCTGCCACTGTTCATGACATTTACTGTAATCTTATGGGTGCTGGTGCCTTACAAACCATTGTCTCTACCGTATTAACTTATATTGTTGCAGCAAAAGGATAAGCGGGTTTGACATGGCACCTCCTTCTTCTGCAATGTTATCTTCTGCTGCAGGTACATTCTATGGTCCAATTGATCTTATGTTTTAGCCATCTCTTTCAATTTTGCGCTGCCATCTCTCTTTCTTTTAGCTTCTCCTGCACCCCTCCCTCTTTTATTATTTGCAAGGTTGGTCTTCCTGTAACACATATTTATTATCCAAGTAAATTATGTCATTTGGGTAAGCTTTACTTGTTTGACATATTCTCTAGCACGTTTTACTTCTACTATAGTGTTTTTCTAGGTTGAATTATCTTCTTGTTTGTTATTTAGTGAAATAATACTGGAACTGAAAGACATTTTTGGTTTGTTCTTGTGTTTGGTGTTTGTGTTTTTTGTGTCTTATTTTTTTTGCATAAGAAGGCAATGTTGGGTCTTTCGCCCCACTCTGCTGACATTGGGCGTGAGCCGACTTCTGTAGCTTATATATACAAGGAGGAATCAATGCACCAGTTCGTCTTCAATCGGCAACTATTGCCAGTTTTGGTAGTCTTGCAATTTCCTCCAGCGTTTGCATCTGATTTATTTTACTCATCTCTTATATTGAATGTGGTTGCAAGAGCCAAGGAAACAACATTAATAACAGAGAGTATCTTTTCAGTTTTCATAATACAAGTGTACTCGATAAATTATATATAGAGATAAAATATGTCTCTTTCTAGTTTTCTTAATTGTAGGACTAGCTTTCGCACTTGCTAACAGGTCCTTTTTCTTTATGCGCTTAGCCTTTGCAGGTCAGCTTCCCGGTGCAGCTCCAACAATCCCTGGAATGTTTCCAAACATGTTACAATTGACTCCTGGACAGGTTGTTCCTTACCTCTGCATCCTCAATTTTTCTTTGGTGCTAGAAAAATAGACTTTACCTTACAGTCTTTGATTTTGTTATTCTATTGCATGCAGCCATTAGGAGCTCTTCCTGTTATGCCTATGCAGGCCATGACACAACAGGTTGACTGAGTTGGTCTTTCTCTTATTTTTTCTATCCTCGTTTGCTTACCTTGTGGAAATTTGTTTTTGATTATTTAAATTGGTTTTGTGGCAGGCAACACGGCATGCGCGGCGAGTATATGTTGGCGGGCTTCCTCCTACTGCTAACGAACAGGTTTTTCTAGTCACCTCATTGATGATTTGTCTAGTTTGCTTGAGTGATGTTGAACCTGATTTATTTGTATGAGAAAAAGTTCAAATTGATGCATTTTCTTCGCATGCCATATAGCATGAAAAAAGTCGATTAGCTTGCCAAATGGATGATTTATGGCAAAAGGGGTATATGGGAGACAGGATGACTTTGTTGGTTCTAGATTTGTGAATTTGACTGTGACCACCTTGTATACGAGCTTGTCTGTAAGAGCCATTAAAAAATTTCCCGGTGCAACTACCTTTTTTTTTTTTTTGGTTTTGCACTAGGTTCATTTCTTTTATACTTTCTCCGCCAGCATAAAGGTTTTCATAGGTCATTTTTTTCTGTGTGGTCTGGCATTTTCAGCAGTTCTCCTTTTTCTTGCTGCTGCTTTTAATTGTCATTACCATTATAATGACTTAAAGTCTTTAATATTTTCCGCAGTCGGTAGCAACTTTTTTTAGCCATGTTATGGCTGCGATCGGGGGGAATACTGCTGGACCAGGTGTGTCAAGATGTGCTCTTATAAATGATTGATGTTTTCCCAATCAATAGAAAGATGTCCAATATTTTTTGCTATAATCAGGTGATGCTGTTGTCAATGTTTATATTAATCATGAAAAGAAGTTTGCTTTTGTGGAAATGAGGTCTGTGGAGGAAGCTAGCAATGCTATGGCATTGGATGGTATAATATTTGAGGTATGTCACATTTTTCTGGTGTAAATGATGTATAATGGCTCATTTGCTCTCATGTTAATGTGAAGGTTATGGATTGTTGCAACTCAGTTCTCCCTCCTTTACAAACTAATAGTTCCATACTGACTTAATTTTTGTTTATCATAATGCATCCTTTATATAGAGATCTATCTACTTCTCAAATCTAGCTCAGTGAAATCCAGTTTCCTTTACTTATCTGCGTATTTAATATGCACTCTTATATTGAGATGGAGGTCGTGACAAATTTAATGTTTTGGACTGGCAAAAAGTTGAAAAATGCTGCGGCTCCTTTTTGAAAATAACAAAGATTGTTTGAAAATTTGAAAGTATGCACATCTGATCCCTGCACACAAGATGCATTTCTTGTGCAAATCCTTGGCTTGATCTGTTAGCTACATTCAGAACCAGTGTTCCATTCCCCTTTTTTTTTTTTAAAGTTTATAGGTGGGGTTGGCGCTTGTGATTTCATATGATTTCTTCTAAGCTTTTTGTCAAGTGACTGATGCTGTTTTGGCCACCTGTGGTAATATGGTTTTCCCAATATGCACTTGTGTAGGGTACGCCAGTTAAAGTGAGAAGACCTAGTGATTACAACCCTTCTCTAGCTGCAACCCTCGGTCCCAGTCAACCCAATCCAAATTTGAACCTGGCTGCTGTTGGATTAACACCGGGGTCAGCTGGTGGACTCGAGGGCCCAGATCGAATTTTTGTGGGTGGGCTACCTTACTACTTAACGGAATCACAGATCCGGGAGTTACTTGAATCTTTTGGCCCCCTTCGGGGTTTTGATCTCGTGAAGGACAGAGAAACTGGGAACTCAAAGGGTTATGCCTTCTGTGTTTATAATGAGCCCTCGGTCACTGACGTAGCTTGTGCAGCTTTAAATGGGATTAAAATGGGTGATAAAACACTCACTGTCAGACGTGCTAATCAGGGAGCAGTCCAACCTAAGCCTGAGCAAGAGATTGTTTTGCAGCATGCACAACAGCAGATAATGTTGCAGGTATGAGTTTTTAATTCAGTTACTTGATATTAAAAGACTTGAGGTCTTGTATATATGCTAGATGATCTAAGCTCCATCTGTGTATGAAAGAATTCTGAAATCAAAATTTTTCTTCATACCCCGTTTTCTCCCTCTTTTTCCATGTAGGTATGCTGGCATTATGGGCATATTGCTGAATGTTCTAATAGATAGGCATGATAGCTTGCAATGATTGTGATTTTGTTCACATTTTTTCTTAAATTTCAGAAGCTCATGTTACAACCTGGAGCACTTCCAACCAAGGTTGTGTGCTTGACTGAAGTGGTTACTGCTGATGATCTTAAAGATGATGACGAGTATCAAGATATAATGGTTGACATGAAAGAGGAGGGTGAAAAGTTTGGTATGTTATCTGCTGATGAGTTATATCTTCTCTTTTACTGCATTTTCTTGTCGATTGTTACTTTGCATCTTTTATTCTCTAATTTACTGTATTCAAAACACTCATTCTGCTATAAGCAATGGCCCTAACGTTGAGACAATATTATATTACCATTCACCTAGACATTTCTTTCCCATCATCCTTCATGCATCATTTAATTTGATTTGTTCGCCTTTTTTTAAAATCTAATTCTTTGTTGCCTTCAGGTCCTTTGGTGAATGTTGTCATCCCACGACCAGGGCCAAATGGAGAACTTGGACCTGGAGTTGGAAAGGTTTGTAACAAACCCCTTCCTTTAAATGAAGAGTTTGGAGGGCAATTATCTAGTTTTTGGTGCTTTGTCTTGAATTATTCAGCATACGCTCGTGTGTTCTTTCAACTTATTTTGATTTATTAGAACTTTCTGAATTTGTTTCAACTTATTTTCTTAACTTATTGGAACTTATTGTAACATAATCTGAACTTATTTCCTTATAGACGAGTCTAAATAAGTAGAATAGAACACTATCTTTGTGTATATCACACTTTTTGACAATGATAGTGTATTTAGATTAGGGGAAGGGAAGGGTCCATTTTTCCTTTTCTAATAAACCAATTCCTTCTTTTGTTGGAAGATCTGGAAGGATAATGCTAGCCTGTTTTTTTGCCTCCCTTTGTTCCTCCCCCCCCCACCCTTTCCTCCATCATCATTATCGAAACATACCGTAAGTCTAAAATCATCATCTTTTCTTTTTTTTTCAAATGTATTTTTAGGTGTTTCTGGAGTATTCTGACACAGATGGTTCCTCCAAAGCTCGAGCAGGAATGAATGGAAGGAGATTCGGCGGAAACCAAGTGGTTGCTGTGTTTTATCCTGAAAATAGATTTGCTGAAGGTGACTATGATGCGTAGGGGGATTATTTGCAACCCCCTGACTCTCTTTGTACTAATATTAGCACCATTTAGTCTCAAGAGTAGGCAACTTTGATGTCTTTGATCCTGTACACGGGAAGATTGATATTTAATGATCTTGTTTTTGCGGGCCGGCTAATATTACAAATAACTGATGATATTAGCCTATGGGTGTGCTTGATTGTTGGATTTTTTCTTAATTAAATCCATTAGTACATTGGTATATTTGTAAGAAATGTATCTGTTGGCCAAAGGTGGGTCATTAAACCAGAAACTGTGGCTCTCGTGTTTCTAGATTAAGTTGGCTGTAATAGGTAAACCTGGAGCGTATTCTTGTCATAGGAGACAGGTTACTATAGATGTAAATATTGTCTCGCGCAGTCTTTGCACCACAAATCCAAGATTTTCCACGCATCCGATTGAAGAAAACCAAGTAATGCGAGTCTACAACAAGGTTTATCATATTATATCTGGTCATTTGGCTGTACAAAAAAAAATTGCGATGTGAGATAATTTGGTTGTGCCAAAAAAAATTGGCCATTAAATTGGAAAGGAGGTTTGTCTTACTCTCCATAAGCTCCAGATCAAGGTATCATCATTCATTGGAATCCATAACTAATACTTCATCTTCTTCTTTTTACTTGCAACCGTTTGACTTTTACGCTTGTCAATACATAATTTCAACCATTAATATCTTTAATTACTGATAATTAAAAATTATAAAAAGTAGATATTTGGAAAATATATATAAAGATGAATCTAACAAGATCTCACATGAATATGTTTTTCCTTAACTATAAATCAACAAAGATAAACTAAGTAGAGTTGGTGAATTGTGTAAAAGTCAAACCGTTGCAAGTACAAAGAAACGGAGGAAATATATTTCTCTGCTCAAATGAATTTGAATTTTAGAAGTAATGAATTAATTACAACAATGGTTTTCCTCTCCTTCACATCTCTAATTTTGTGGATAGATTTTTGACAGAATTACATTACTTGTCCTTGCAAACAAGTGTTCCTTTCCTCGTCCCAAAATATTCCTTCTCCCCCTCATATTCTTTAAGTAGGCACATTGATCCCATTTCTTTGCTTTGACAACAGCATATATTGCTTAATCATCAAGTCAGTTCAAACAATTTTTGTTACACCAACACAAGTCTTCTTATATGAAAATTTGAGCTACCGACTCAGAGAGCAATAACTTTATTATTAGGAAATGGGCATATGCACATAACATCCCACCCATACCTTTCCCTTTCTAAAATTTAGTTTCTATATTTGATAAAAACAGTCTAACTAACGACTAAACGGTTGCGATTTGCTTTAAATGAGTCATTACTCAACAAAGCTATGGCCAATCCTCAAAAAGTGGGGGTGTAATCATAGTCATTGCCTTTTAAGATTTCATGTATAAACAAAACATTTTAAAAATCAATAAGGAGCTGAAATATTCTAAATAATATTTCATGCTTTTACCATAGTTGCAACATTTTTACAATTTTGTTGTTCATATTTAAGCTATTTATATTTTAATTTTTATATACAATGGTAGTATTGTTCCCTGTTTGTTACAAATAGAGGACCCATTTAAGGATGATAATGAGTACTCGAACTAACTTGTGAACTACTCGAGATTAACTCGATTAAACTTGGTTGATATCAACTTTAATCAAGTTCTAAAACGAATTTAGACGAGCTATGACAAAAACAAATATTTAACCTAGTAAATCATTTTGTTTCACAAGGACATATTACACTCAGTTAGCGGCATTAATTTAAAAAACACTCTAAACAAATATAAATGACACCCATAAATAGATTTTCAAATTAAAAAATGAAGATGTTCAAAATACTTTTTTTAAATACAAGAATAAATCCATTCATCCATCGATTTATTATCTTTTTCTTTTTTTTTGGTGAAAATGGGATTATTTTCTATTTATCTACTCCCTCAAATTCTAAATGTATGCAATATTTTCTGCCTATACGATATCCAATGAACTTACTACGCTATGGACTTACTTTGGTCACTGCATATGGACTTTACTACGCTAATGTTTTTTTTACAGGAAAAAAAAAGATTTCATTCATAATAGACAATCAATTCTTGAAAAATCGAAAATTCCAAAACAAATACATAACAACTTGGAACTAAATACATAGCAGATTCAATTAAAAATAGCCTTAATGAAAAAACTTCATCCGAAGTAAAACTATGCAAATGTTGTATGTATTTAGAAACGGACAGAGAATGTGGTCAAATATTATTCTCACGGTTAATGGCGGTTAAAGTACGTTTGTAACCCTAACAAGTAACAAGAGAACATTTTCAGCTCCCCTCAAGAGTCAAGTCATTCCATTTCGTTATTTTTCATATAAAAGCTCTCTTTCTCTCTCTCTCAATTTGTACCAGCGATCAAAAATATTGAACCAACGAAGAGCCGTTCATTTCAACGTATATTATTTTGATTCAACCCTTTTACCTTCTTCTTCTTCTTCTTCTTTTTTCTTTTTCTTTATTTTTCCTGCAAAAAAAAGTCTTCCGATTCTTCAGGTAACATTGTCTTTCTTCTTTCATTGATTCTTTCATTCCAGATTAATTGTTTGATTTATATTCTCTTTATTAAGCTGAATTTTTTTAAATTCTCTTACATTTTTTGAAATTCTTTTCCTATGAATTTGATTGGTTTTCCGATTTTCGCCATCATATTACAATGGCGGCTTAATTTGTTCGATGTTTGAGCTGAAATTTTAATCTTTCCGTAGCTTCTTTAGGGTTTTATTAAAGATGATTATTGACACATTTTTGCATTTTTTATTGGATTTATTTGTTCTATATTATATCTTTTGTTTATATTAATTTGGCGTAGCTAGAATCTAGATGAAGAGTTATTGTTGAATTTGGTTTTTGATTTTGGAAGCATTGACTTAGCTTTTATTTGATTAATGGAGAATTAATTTGCCGCCAACTTGATTTTTGTTATGAAGTTTCTTGAGGGGAGGGGGTTTATAAGTATGAGTAAAAGCTCGAAATTGCGTCGCTGATTACTTATGGTGGCTGTGGGCATTCTTACTTTTGTTTGTCTTTGAGGTCTATTCTAGTAGTCTGATTATGTTGTTTGGTTGTTTCTTAGATGGAAAGTAATGAACATGATTCTTCAATTGCTATTGAAGGCACCGCGAGAGTGAGTGGAGATTCTTATTTAAACGGGGGTGTTGATATGGAAGGTAGCTCTAATTGTGATGTAAGAAGTGATGAAAATTCACCTATTGTTAATCTCCAAAACGATAAGCATATCTATAGACAAGATGTTGTGAGGAGTAATGATGGGACTATGATTGGGGTTGTGACTGAAGTTGCAGGTGATTCAGATTCAGAAAGTGATATTACGGATGATGAGGATGATGAGGATGAAGATGACAAGGAAGAAGAAGAAGAAGGTGAGGGGGAAGGAGGGGAGGGAAAGGAGGAGGGTGGTAATGTTGAGAATGACGGAGATGATAGGGTCAGAGATGGGGATGGCGATGAAAGCAGTGATGATAACGAAAGTGCTGGTAGTCACAAAAGAGATCCACTTACTGGAGATCAGGTTCGCGTGTTGTGGATGGATGACTCAGAGACCATACTTCATCGAAATGAACTGACAGTTGTAGATAGGGGTTTCTTACATGGTGATTTTGTAGCCTCTGCTCTGGATCCCACTGGTCAAGTAGGTCTTGTAGTGGATGTAAATATATCTGTTGATTTATTATCGTCTGATGGATCTGTTGTCAAAGATGTGTCTACCAGGGATGTGAAGCGTGTGAGGGATATTACTGTTGGTGACTATGTAGTTTCTGGTCCTTGGCTTGGTAGAGTTGATGACGTCGTTGATAATGTGACTGTTCTATTTGACGATGGTTCTATCTGTAAAGTAGCGAGGGCTGAGCCATTGCGGCTCAGACCAATTGCGAAAAATTTGCTGGAAGATGGGCACTGTCTTTATCATCCTGGTCAACGCGTTAGAGCAAGCTCTTCCTCTGTATTTAAGAATGCGCGGTGGTTATCGGGTACATGGAAAGCAAACCGGCATGAAGGTACTGTCATTAAGGTCACAGTAGGGTCGGTATATGTTCATTGGATAGCTTCTGCTGGCTACGGACCTGATTCTTCTACTTCTCCAGCAGAAGAGCAGAATCCAAAGAACTTAAAATTGTTGACTTGTTTTACTCATGCTAATTGGCAGCTGGGTGACTGGTGTCTTCATCCAAACCTTGCGATATCTTCCTCCATTCCTTTGGATAAAGGTTTGTCTAAGTTGCGACTTAATGAATCTAAATCTGGTCATCCAGAATGTGATGCAGATGAAGTCATTCCAGAGGAATCGAATGGGCATGTTGAATTGACGGATCTTGATGGGGCAGGCACATCAGAGAGTGTAGATGAGAATGCTCAAAACAATGCGTCACCAAAATCGAGTTCTTGTGGTAGTTCCTTGTCCATATCGAAGGACATGGTCCATGAAAATCGACATGTTCATCGAAAGAAATTTCGTAAAGTTGTGGTTAAGAGGGATAAGAAAGCACGGAAAAAGGAAGAAAACTTTGAAAGAGCTCTTTTGATTGTTGGTACTAAGACAAAAGCTGATGTTGCGTGGCAAGATGGAACTGTACAGCATGGACTAGACTCCACATTGTTGATTCCTATTGAAAGCCCCGGTGATCATGATTTTATTGCTGAGCAATATGTGGTAGAAAAAGCTGCTGATGATGGTGAAGATACTTCTGAAATACGACGTGTGGGAGTTGTCAAAAGTGTCGATGCAAAGGAGAAGACAGCTTGTGTGAAATGGTTAAAGCTGTTATCTCGGCCAGAAGAACCCCGAGAATTTGAGAAAGAGGAAGTTGTTAGTGTTTATGAACTTGAAGCGCATCCAGATTATGATTATTGTTACGGGGATGTAGTTGTACGCTTGTCACCAGTTTTTATGGCAGAAAAACATTGGGCATCAGATGTTCCTAATGGTAGCACAGGAGAGTCCGGAACATATTCTCACAATAAAGAAGGTGATGCATCTGACGAGGCAGCTCATAATGAATTAACAAATCTATCCTGGGTTGGAAATATCACTGGCTTAAAAAATGGTGATATAGAAGTAACATGGGCTGATGGCATGGTTTCTACGGTACTCTACCACACTTATCAAATGCTTACTTTCAGTATTAGAAATTTCTTTGATGTGCTATTAGCATATGGGTCTGTTGTAAGTGTGACTTTATCGAATTATCGAATTGATATTCTGTTTCTTGATTAACATTGTCTTTTAGTTTGGTATCAGGTTGGCCCTCAGGCAGTGTATGTTGTTGGTCGTGATGATGATGAATCTATTGTCGGTGGGAGTGAAATTAGTGATGATGCTGCTAGCTGGGAAACAGTTGAGGATGATGAAACGGATGCCCTCAGAAACACAGAAAAGGTTCTATTTCCCTTTTGCATCACATAATTAGTTCATGGTCTATATTTCAAGCGTGTATAGTGACCCTTTGAATGAATTTCCTGTTCTTTATTTTAATATAGCTGGTGGAAATGAGGATATATATGTATTTATGGGAAACTGGTAAGTTCTCGATGCAGAATTTCTGTGATGCAGACATGCAGTATAACTTTGTACATTGTCGTACATGGATCTCACAAGATAAGATAATAGATATTAAAAAATTTGAAGGATGAAAAATTTGAGTTAGTTCATATACTTAGCAAATAGTATCACAAATGTGGTCTACGTTTGGGCATTATTCAACTTCCTATGCTACCACTTTGTCCATGTCTGCTCTATATGGTATTTGCTTGCCGCAACAGCTTTCCTGATTCTTAGAAGGTTAGGAAGTGAATGGAACAGTTCCCACATAGGGCAAAAAATGGGGAGTGAAAGATGGAGATGCAAAGCGGGAAAGGGCAAGTAGGAAGGTTGACGGGATACGTTGGGTAAGTGGTGAGGACTGAGGAGTACTTTATACGTAGTTATCGACTTATTCAAAATATGCTGAGAAATCTAGGAGTAGCTAGTAGTATTATACTTAGACACGTGCACAATATGCTGAGACAGATGTTGAATTAGAGGAGCAATCAAAGACGGGGATTTGTCATTGTACAGAGTTTGGGCGTTTGTGTTATGGAGCAGCACAACCCTTTTTCATTTTGCATGTTCCAGTATAGCTAATGCAGTTGATAAGAACCGCTCCTAGTCTGAGACATAAACCAAATTAGAAAGTGGAAAAACAAAAAAACTGGCATTTTTCTTGACTATTTAATTTGTCGTCAAATGGCTATATGTCCACTGTCCAGCTTGTGTTACGTTGATTTGGTGGTACCCTCCTGACAATGACTGATATTCTTTTGCTAATTGTGTTTCTTCATAAGTTAGCTAATTGATGTCACCGTATATGGCTTTAGGAACCGTCTCCAGAAGGCACAGAAGTCAATCCTGGTGCAGGAGAAGACATCATGATTGCAGAGCATGATTCGGGAAATAATGGACCATTGGCTTTTCCACTTGCTGCTATCGGATTTGTTACCAGATTCGCGACTGGTATATTCTCTCGTGGCCGTAAGGATGAGGATTCATATGGCTCAGACGACTCTGTGGAAATCAGCAGGCAACTAGAGGATAAAGTACATTTATCTGATGAAAGAGCTTCTAGCAACGAGTCTAATTCTCAAGATCCTTGTGTAAATGACGTTGGTAGTGGACACAATATCCCGAACAAAATTGAGGAACCTGCTGATGCTGAGTCTGCAAAATTGTCAGATATAACTGAAGCTTTGGGAAATGTGTTGGCCCAAGAATCATATACTGCACTATGCAGTGATGACGTCTGCAGCTTTAAGCGCTTTGATACTGCAAAAGATCCCTTGGATCATTTTTTCCTTGGTGCCAACATACCGGTAAGTCCTATACTTCAATGTGTATCAAAGCAGCGTTTTAGATACTCGAGTTCCCATATAAATTCTTTTGGTGTGGAATCAATAAGCTTGGTTTTTAGGGTCTGGAGGGGCAATTGGGGCAAGGGGAGAAGTAGGTATCATGATGAAGAGGATATGCATGAGATTGACTTGAATTCTTTTTAGGTCATATTTCCTGGCATATTTAGCTTGAGCAAATTTGTGTCCTTAGTTGTGTATTAATAATTATGCACGGTTATCATTCTTTTTATGAATTATTGAGGTAATTCTGTTAACGATGATTTCAGAGCAACAGCGGTAGGAAGTGGCTTAAGAAGGTTCAGCGAGATTGGAACATTCTTCAGAACAACCTCCCAGGTTTATTGGCCTGCCATTGATAAGCTCTCACAGTCTTATTCTTATACATTAATTGATTTTTCTAAGCATTCCCTCGTTTCCCCTGCAGATGGCATTTATGTACGAGTATTTGAGGATCGAATGGATCTGTTGAGAACAGTAATTGTGGGAGCCTATGGAACACCCTACCAAGATGGTCTTTTCTTCTTCGATTTCCACCTTCCTCCGGAGTATCCTGATGTTCCACCGGTGTGTGTAATGCTTTCTTATGCCACAATATGAAATGCAAAGCTCAGTTTCTGTTGGATTTTTTAACCTTTACTGTAGTTGTAAATGCCGATACTTGGTAGTGAAAATTCTTTTCTTCTGCAGTCGGCCCACTATCATTCTGGTGGCTGGCGTATAAACCCCAATTTATACGAGGAAGGCAAGGTGTGCCTTAGTCTGCTAAACACCTGGACAGGAAGGGGAAATGAAGTCTGGGATCCACAATCCTCAAGCATTCTTCAAGTTTTGGTTTCACTTCAAGGATTAGTTCTGAACTCGAAGCCGTATTTTAATGAAGCTGGATATGATAAGCAAATTGGGACAGCTGAAGGGGAGAAAAACTCATTGTCCTACAATGAGAATACCTTTTTGCTTCATTGCAAAACAATCATGTATCTAATACGAAAGCCTCCAAAGGTAAATTCACAACTCTTCTAAGGGATCAATATCTGTCATCAATCACTATTTGCTTTAATACTTGATTATACTTGAAGGTCTTTGCATTATTGCTGGTATATAAGCTGTTTTGCTACTTTTTCATTAGGGATTAACATCTAGCGTTGCTTTTTCTTTTCATCAAAAAGGTCTCTGGTTTAGATATACGGTGAGGTGGTGAACTTTGATGTGTTTTATTTGCTGCAGAGCATTCTGATGGAACCTTGTGTGTATGATTCTGAAAATTCCTTGCTAATTTCAATGTCTAATTTATATATGCCTTTTCCATGAAAAAAGGAAATATTTCATTACAACAGAAGCAGAATTGATGTCGACTATAGGAGATTTGAAGTTGATTTAGTTTTAGAAAAAGAAATCAGTGAACTTCCTATGAAATGGTTTTGCAATATTCAGCCAATTGTTCGGATCATGAGAAATTTTTGGGTCTTAAGTAACGCTGGGATTATGTTGATACGCATGTATATCTGAACTGAAGTCAAACTACAAAATTGCTTTATACTACATGCCTATGAGAATTTCTTGAGTATCCTTTCTGGAAGATCCCACATTTGTCCTTTGCTTGCTCTGTTATCAGGCTTTGTTATGTTAATATTTGTGTATTGGATGGTTGCTAGCTTGCAATACTAATAAATTATTTTCTAAACTTTCTACTGAAACTTAGATGGCTTATGACAAGCATATTAGCTGGTGATGCTGTGCTATGCATTTTTGCTGCTTGCATATGTTTCCTCTGAAGTGACAGCATTCATAGACCTCATATGGCCCATTTGTTAGCCAATAATAAATGATGGTAAGACATTGAAATTTATTTGTGAGTTTGCTAAGCAAGTCCCATGTCAACGACCATGGTAACGGAGTTTCATCCTTAGACATGTGTGTATCTTCATAAATTTCCATCACCCCATAAGTGGTAGTATTGGATGGTAATTGGAGTTGAAAAATAGGTATTTGAGATGAACAAGCATTACTATGCACAACATTGTGTATGAATTCATTACCATTACCATAATCTATTGCTGCCTGCTACATGAGCCATTTGAGAACTTTTGAATTCCAATTGTTCTAATTTTAATCTGTTCTGCTTATCTTAAGATATATCGTGGTATATAGAAAGTACAAATGTGGTTTGGTGTCATTCTCTGTGGCGTCAGTTCCTTCAACCTTCTGACTCGAGCACACAACTATATATGGATTATGGTATGATCTTAAGAAAAAGGACGGGATACCAGATACAATGTCATCTGAAGTCATTTGGTTTATTTTCCTAGCTTATAAATTGAGCGCAACTACATTAATTTACAAGGTTACTGCAATAGCAATAATGATATATAGCCATATAGAAGGGTCAAATTTATGAAGTCATTTAATTTTCTTTCCCTAGTTCATAAGTTGGTGCAACTACATTAGAATTAACATACATGGCTCCTGATAATGGGATATGGCCGTATGGGAAGGTCAAATCTATGCAGCCTTAACCACTGGGATAGAGGCCGGGCGGTCTTATTCTGTGGTCCAAGGTAGACTCTAAAGATGCAGAGGCAACTCTTGGTAGATGGTACAAGGGGATAGATATTGATGATAAGTCTACGAGTTTATTATGTCGTTAAATGAAAGGTCTGAGGTGGTTGGAGGAAAAGGAACAACCAGTAGAGATCCTCGGTGGGAAGGATGAGGGAGACCCTAAAGATGGTTATGAAGGCGGAAGAGAAGGAGAGTGAAGCAGGCTGTTCGCATTGCTGGCTTAGGAAAGAGAGATATGCAGGCGCTTTTGCGTTTTTTTAATTTTTCATTTGCTTCTATTTTTTGTCTCTTATATTCTTCGTCCTCTTTTTTTTAATCTATAATTGCATTATTTGAGTTTCATGCACATTAATGCACAATTTAAACCATCAACATCTTTGATTATTCTTTTGTAATAATTATAAAAAAAATAGATTTTCTGAAAGTACATATCGAAATGAATCTATCAAGATTCCACGTGACTATATTTTTCCTTACATAAAAAAAAGGTCAAATACATGTGTGAACTGTGTAATAATCCAAATGATGCAATTATACAAAAAAGAACGGAGGAAATATATCTTTTTCAAAAGCAACTAAGAAGAAACATTGAAATTTTCGTTTATTTGCTTGACATTTTAGCACATGTGCTTCTTCATTTCTGGGCTACCTTGGTTGATGTTTGTCTGGTAGAGCAGCACTTTATCTAGAGGATAAATGTTAAGGTGTTGAAGCTATATTGAGTGTATGATGGAGTTTCTATGTAAAAAAATTCTAGTTTTTTGCCTAAAGAAATAGCAATACTTAGTGGGTAATGATTTTTCTTTTTTGAACAAAGTTCTTTTCTGGAAGCAATGATTGCTAGAGGCTTGACATCTACTGTTAAATTTCTTTTGGATCTTCTAGGACTTTGAAGATCTGGTAAAAGAACATTTCAAGCAGCGTGGTTATTATATCCTAAAAGCCTGTGATGCCTACATGAAAGGTTATCTGATCGGATCTTTGGCAAAGGATGCTTCAATTACAGAGAAAAGTGAAGCTAACGCCACATCTGTTGGTTTTAAGTTGATGCTGGCTAAGATTGTGCCAAAGCTTATTTCAAGTTTGAATGATATAGGAGCTGATTGTCATGAGTTTGAACACCTGCTACCGTCGTAGTTGCATTTCAAGAGTCTATACCGTCAGTTGTTTTATCCTGCAACAGGTTAGGGTTCTTTTCTCCTTCAAAAGATTGCTCAGTTTGGTTAATTAAGAATACCTCCTTTTCTCAATAAAATTAGAACTTACTGAAGATGGAAGTTACACAACAATTTTACTTTTTCTTTCCTCTTTCTTATTTCTGTGCTAAGGAAAATGTTAGATTTGGATGTATTCTGACCATTTTACATGTTGCTTTTTTTGGGTATCAGCTCAAGTTTTTGGGAGCAAATCTCAGGTCAACTCGTGTGAGTCAAGCGATAATCACTGTTGACTCATCAAAATGTGCAGGATACAGTTCTCTTTGTGCTCAAGCTAATTTTGCTTAATGACATACCTTGATTCTTTTGTATTGGAAGGACAATGAGATAGGTATAAAATCACTTCTCTCTTTGGTCTTTGGTTCGTATTCAGAAATGCCAAATGCTTCTCATTGAAGAAAGAAAGCATTCTAAACCCTTCTTTTTTTTTCTTTTGTTTGCTTGGGAGTGGTGGGATCATACTTTTTTTTGGGGGTACTGTTAATAAACTTGTGGGAAGCAGTTTACAAAAGAAGTGTTCTGTGTTTGTGCTGATTCATGATTGACATTCTCCAGACAGTAAAAAGATTGTGACAAAGAAGCAGAAAAGCTAGAAATATTAGTCTTCCCGCGCAAATAATGTTGCTTTGCGCGGGTTCTCTTACAAAATGTATAATTAGCTCATTCAGATGCTTGAAGTTGTAATATCAGCTCATTGCATTTGCAACTTAATTATAGAAATAAACGGTGATTTAGAACCTTAATCCCTTACTCTTGATTTTATGCCCTACGTTGGTTCTTTGCAATTCCCTTTTCTAGTTTTCTTGGGATGATGTTCTTATGATTGTTTATAGTTCTGTTATGGTCCCAAATTTTGGCTGGAATTTTGTCAATTCTGGTGCAATTGGGCCAGGCTGATTTGGGGTTATTCGCCTAACGCTATAATACTCTAAAAATACATATTGGTGGGCCGGAAAACAAAGCAAGCTTTGTCCGATCTTTGGGCCTCACTAAGTTGATTAGCTCAAAAGAAATCAATTCCTTCCAGAACTCTCTCCTTAATTTTCGAAATTGAACCATCCTATTAGGCTATTAATATAGATCTTAGGTTTTAGGTAAGTCAAGTTCTTTTTTTGAAAAACCATCACAAATATCATTTTCAAATTGGTATTTGGTAATGTCCCAATATCTTTTGATTTTCGGCAAATTATATGGTGTACCTAAGAACATTATGATTTTTGCTCACATTTTGAGGTTTGTCAAACTAATTTAAAGATTTAACGAATTTTGAATCGAATTATATCAATAGCTCATATATCCACAACGAGGAATGAATTGTTGTTTGTAGAAAGAGCCTACCATTTAATATTCATCAATCTATCAACAAGTAATGCAACCATGTAGATTATATACTATTGGTAAGTGTTATGTAATCATTGTTTAAAAGCTTACTAATTGACTTTTAATTGAACATTATCGATGTATTCTGCAATCATTTGTCAAATAAAAGACATTATTGATGAAGCTTACAATGTTCTTACCATCTGATTTGCATGGACCCGGTTCACGTTAACAATAGTGTGCAACAGTAAAAGCACATATCATTTCTGAACAATCCACTATATCATTTAGAAACCCACTATATTATGCAGAAACCTACTATATCATGCAGAAACTCACTATATCATTCAGAAACATAATATATCATGCAGAAACTACATCATTTTTAAACAATCCAGTATATCATTCATAAACTATATCATGAAGAAACTCACTATATCATTTAGAAACATACTATATCATGCGGAAATTACATCATTTCTAAACCACCCATTATATCATTCAAACACTCAGTATATCATGCAGAAACTCACTATATCATTCAGACACTCACTATATCATGCAGGATCTACATCTTTCTATATGTTAAAGCACGTGTCACGATATCTATTACACAACCTACATCTTCCTGCATGTTAAAACATCAAAATTAAATCCCCCACTATATTGCATATAACTTCACTATATGTTTTCTGTTTATAAAATCCACTATATTGTATATAATAAGTTCACTATATCATTATAAAACACACTATATTGACCATTACCAACCCGGTGCACACTAAGTTAGCGTGCACATAGTCCACTTAAGTTTTTTTTTTTTTATAGATTCATTAACTCCTATTGAAACTGAAAATTATAGATGCATTAACCTGTAAGTTATAGGTCCATCAATTTATCCATTTTGAAGAATTAAGCTTTTAAAGAAATGATTTGAGTATATATACAATATCAGTAAAATCTCAAATTATAAATTAATTGTTGTCAACATTTTGAAACTTATAGCTGGTATTTCTTCTTACATTTTTCCCATATGATCACCTACGCCCTAATTAACTTCAGTTTGGCTATTGAGAAAGTTGTTTGTCAAGGTGATTGATACTATCAACAAAAGTACTCCTTCTGTTCTTTATTGATGTTCCTAGTTTGACTTGTACATTTGCCAATGCACATATTTGACTATTAACATGGCGTTGTCTTCTCTTTGATGCTCTCGAGTCGAGCAAGAAAGGTAATCATATCATCCATGCTAAAAGACTTTGATTTATGGCCGGATAGTCAATCAATATGAATAGCAGGCTTGATAAAAGAAAACAAAGGGGAGCATTATATATATTAGCTTATATCTATCCTTATACCCCCCAAGAAAGGGAAAGAGAAAAGACCTGATATACCAGAAAAGTCAAAAGATAAAGTGCTAACGTGCAGCTCCCATTCCGAATCAAAGAGAAACTCTAAGAGAAGACCATGCTACCAGTCCTAGCTAGCACCGAAGCCAAGGGAAAGCATTTGAACAATAGGAATGAAAGAAGAGCTTAATGTACGAGATTCCGGATTGGAAGCGGGTCCGATATCCGATCTCCCACTGGCGTAGGAGACTAGTAAAAAGTAATAAAAATTTGATATTATTAAAGTACTTATCACTACTAATTAAATAAAACTTCACATGACTATTTTTTTTTATATATTGAAAAAATTTAAAAGATTATATGTAATTCAAAGCCAAAATTCCAAGTAGGAATATCAACAAGGAATGCATTAAGTATTACTTTTACTTTATTGAATTGTAATTCAGTTGAGTTCCCATAACAAAAAGGTTTATGTCAACACAAAATGCTCATGGGTGCACCATATACACATTGTTTATTTTTCATCAGAAGTAACTGAACCTATCTTTCTAGCTACGGACTTACAGAGATTAATTTGGAACTTGTGTTTCCCAAGAATTACGTATTTACAACTTACTCGAGGAAGTTCAACTCATGGAGGCACACTAGGCCAATGTCGATGATTGAAAGAAGATATAATCCCATTTTTTGGGAAGGAAAAAAGTTCGATAAGTTTGTAGTATATTTTACCGTAAACTCCTAATCCTCAAATTTGCCATATTACATTTACAACAAGGTAACGGCCATACAATTCTTTACCGTCCAAATGATTATACGAGTAGTGCTCAAATTTGCCATATATATCACACGCTTGTATGATACAGTAACTATTTTTTTTTGAAAGGAACCCCAAAGAGGGAACTAATTCAAAAGATCATTAGAAACAAGATTAACAATGTTCTCCGGAAAATTGTCCTCCCAACTACGAAGACCGACTTCCAAAGGTTGAAAATGAGCCATCATATGAGCTACATGGTTACCTGAACGCTTAACAAAAGTCCACTTAACATCCTCTAGACTACTACTCAAAAATAAAATATCCTCTACTAGCAAATTAAACTCACTACAACCATTAGCTTGATGTTGTAAAGCATGAACCACCTGCAAACAGTCGCTCTCGATCACCACCTTCGACCACCTGTGGCGCACATCAGCCTTTACTCCTCGCACCACCAATGCTTCAGCCACCTGCTAGAAACCAGAATGTTTATAGAGGAAAGCTTAAAGATATGAATGTATTAATGGAGGTAAGCCAACTAATACAAACTGACTCACTTTCGAGAGGTGAGAATCTCTCCCAAAGGCACTCTAATACAATATATTTTTCATGATCCTCTTATCTCCTATCCTTCTCTTATTTATACTACTAATTACTGATGTCTACAATGCACACGTCACTTTCTTCTCTCCACTACTCTGGTACTACTCTTCAGTTTAATTCTCTCCACTACTCTGGTGCCTAATCATTAGTACGAGGGAATAATCAGCCCTCCTGCTGAGTCGCCCCTGGCTGTTGGTGGTTAAAACCTTTTTTGCCCCTTCTAGAATAGGTGATGAGGAACCTTCCAGGATGATTCCTTGTATTACCCTGGTCCTAAAGAGCCACCTTGTCCTCAAGGTGGAAAGTGGGGAATCTGAGAGACATGGCAGCAATGTCCTCCCAAGTGGCCTCATAATCAGGTAGGTTTTTCCATTTGATCAGGGCTTGGGTGGGGTGTTGTGACTGTGGGGAAGTTGCTCTGACATTTAGGACTGATTCAGGTTCTGCCTCTAAGACCAAGTCAGCAGTGATTTGGGTAGGTAGGGTGGGGTTAGCAGGTAAGAGGCCAATGGCAGGTTTGAGTTGTGAGGTGTGGAAAACAGGGTGGATTTTTGAATGGGAGGGAAGTTTAAGTTTATAGGCCACTGGTCCAATCTTCTCAATGATCTCAAATGGACCATAAAACCGAGGTGAAAGCTTTTCATTAGCTTTCTTAGCTAGGGATCTTTGCCTGTATGGCTGTAACTTCAAGTAGACAGCATCTCCCACCTGAAAATGCACTTCTCTTCTTTTTCCATCCTCATAGAGTTTCATTTGTTGCTGGGCTTTGACTAGATGACCCTTTAAATCATCAAGAGTAGCATCCCTCTCAATCAACTGTTCTTCCACAGAAGACACAAGAGAGTGGCCTTGGGTATACTTGGTGAGGTGAGGGGGATCTCTACCATATAGGGCCTTGAAAGGAGTAGTCCTTGTAGCTGAATGCAGGCTGGTATTGTACCAGAATTCGGCCCAATGTATCCATTTAGCCCAGGTCTTTGGCTTGCCATTAGTAAAGCATATGAGATAGGACTCTAAACTCTTGTTCACCATCAGACTGAGGATGATAGGCAGTACTGAAGTGTAATGCTGTGCCTTGTAACCTGTGGACCTCCTTCCAGAATAAACTCAAAAAGACTTTATCTCTATCTGACACAATAGAAATTGGAATGCCATGTAGTTTCACCACTTCCCTGGTGAAAATTTCAGCCACCATGGGAGCAGAGAAAGGGTGCTCGAGTGTGAGGAAGTGTGCATATTTGGTAAGTCTGTCCACCACAACCAAGAGAGTATCCTTACCTTGCGAAATAGGTAGCCCCTCAATGAAGTCAATGCTGATATCTTCCCACACTTGCAAGGGAATGGGAAAAGGCTGGAGCAGCCCCCCTGGTTTCAGAGTGGATTGTTTATTTTGCTAGCATACTTGGCACGCTTGTATATACCTCTGAACTTCTCTCCTCATCCCTGGCCAGTACCACTCACTGGCCAGCCTCTGGTATGTTTTTAAATCTCCAGAGTGACCCCCTTGTGGTCCATCATGATACTCCTTAAGTAGGAGATTGACCAGGGCACAATTGCTAGGTAACACAATTCGCCCTTTGTACTTCAGAATGCCTTGCTGCACTGTATAACCCAAAGGGTGGTACTTTCCCTCCTACACCGCATGTGTTAATTGCTGGATGAATGGGTCTTGTTGGACCTTGGGTAACCACTCGGCCCACGCAAAGAAGTTGGTTGTAGTGATCATGTTCAACTCAGGTTCATCTCCCCCCTGCCTAGAAAGAGCATAAGCCTAGGTTTTGACTGAAAAAAGCTATGGGATGGTTGTCTTGGGATAGGTTATCACCTAGTCCAGCATTGGAGGCATCCGCTTCAACCACAAATGTCTTGGTGAAGTCTGGTAAGGTGAGTGTGAGGACGGTTGTCATAGCCTTTTTAAGGGTTTCAAAAGCCAGGGTGGCCTCCTCATTCCACTGAAACCCATCTTTTTTCAACAATTGGGTTAGGGGGTGGGCAGTCTTCGCATAACCTACCACGAACTTTCTATAGTACCCCGTCAACCCTAGAAATCCCCTCAAAGCTTTCAGATTTTTAGGGAGAGGCCACTGGACCATGGCCTGAATTTTATCCTGGTCCACCGAAACTCCCTGGGCAGAGATGACGTGACCAAGGTAGGCTAGTTTAGTCCTCCCAAACACGCATTTCTGTAGATTGGCAAATAATTTGTGGTGGAGAAGGGTTTGCAGGGCTAAGGAAAGATGTAATTTATGGAGTTCAAGGGTGGGGCTGTAAATGAGAATGTCATCAAGAAGACTAGGATGAATTTGCGGAGGTAGGGTTTAAAGATTTGGTTCATGAGGGCTTGGAAGGTGGATGGAGCGTTGGTTAAGCCGAAAGGCATAACCATAAACTCATAGTGCCCTTGATGAGTCCTAAAAGCTGTTTTTGGTTCATCCCCAATCTTCATTCTAATTTGATGGTACCCCGACTTCAAATCCAGCTTGCTGAAAATTGTGGCCCCCTTGAGTTCATCCAAAAGTTCATCTATATGGGGTACTTATCTGGGACTGTGGATTTGTTTAGAGCTCGGTAATCTACACAAAACCGCCAACTTCCATCTTTTTTCTTAACCAAGAGGACAGGGCTAGAGAAAGGACTTGTAGATGGTCTGATGATCCCAGCTTGGAGCATATCATCAATTAGTTTTTCGATTTCATCCTTTTGTATCTGGGGGTACCTGTAAGGGCGCACACTAACTGGGTCACTGCCCTCCTTCAATAGTATGGAATGTTCATGGCCTCTAAGAGGGGGCAACCCTTTTGGCAGAGAGAAAACAGATGAGTGTTTGTGGATAATGGGTTGCAGGGCGGGTTGGATAGTAGGTGAGGGTAGGTTATTCTCCATACTTTCCAGCTTGTTCATCTCCACCAATATGCCTCCCCCCTCCTTCCTTATCGCCCTCACCATGGCCTTTAACGAAATCAGGGTTCTGCCTAATGAAGGGTCCCCCCTAAGTGTCACATTTTCAGAGCCCAGATTGAAACGCAACACTTGCGTTTTCCAATTGTTCGTCATAGTGCCCAGCTTGGCCAACCATTGAATCCCAAGGATCAAATCAGAATTCTCCAATACTAAGGGTAAGAAATCTTCAACTATTTCTATACCTTGTAAATGCAAAATAACAGATTTACACTCACCTTGCCCTTGCACTTCCTCGCCGGTGCCCAAAGTGACTTCGAAAGATTTTGAGTCAGTGATGGGGAGTTGGAGTTGCTGTACTGTCTTAGTGGAAATAAAGTTATGGGTGGCGCCAGGGTCCACCATAACTACCACCTCCTGCCCTTGTATCACTCCTTTCATCTTCACAGTACGGGGAGTAGTGATTCCGAGCACGGAGTTCAAGGAGATCTCTGGTTGCACGATGGTGGCTAACTCACCTTGGGTCCCTCCGCCATCATCTTCGAGCTCAACTTTCTCCAATCCCTCTTCCTCTTCACGCGCACCGATAATCACCCCCAGTTCCCTCCGTCGGCACCGGTGCCCGGCGCTCCACTTGTCATCACACCTGAAGCACAGTCCTCTCTCTTTCCTAAATTGCATCTCCTCATCAGTTAGGCGTCGCATGTTGGAAGTAGATCTGGGTTGGGTATTTTTTTGGGTATTTTGGCTCTAGGAGTAGGTGGGTTTTGTGGGTTGGACCACAGAAGATGTGGATCCACTGTGGGAATAAGTGGGCGAAAATCGGGTTTGGGTTTGGGTGGTGTTTTGGGCTCGGGTTTGGGTTTGGGTTTGGTTAGGGTAGGAATTTTTGTAGGGTAGATAATATTTGACCTTGTCTTCAGTCCTCATGGCTAAATCCATGGCCAGATCCAGTGACCTTGGGCCCAACAACCTCACTTCGGCCCGCACATCTTCCTTTAGCCTATTAATAAATTGGCCCTTGGCCACTTTTTCCTGTATCTTTCCCAGCGGTGCTAACAGCTCAATAAACTTCCTTCTATATTCCGCCACCCCCATCTTCTCTGTTTGACGATGGTTCAACCATTGTTCATGGAGGGTGCCCGCCGATGTTGGTCGGAATTTCCTCAACACCATACCTTTTAACTCCTCCCAGCGCGCAATAGTCCGGCGACTATTTTCCCATTGAAACTAGAGCAAAGCGTCCCCTTCTAGGGCTACCACCACAGCTTCAACCTTTTTGTCCTCCGTCAACCGGTGAAAGTTGAAATATCGTTCGGCCCTCATTATCCATCCGTCTGCGTTCTCGCCATTAAAAAGTGGAAGGTCCAACTTTTTGAACCTCCAGTTCCCTAGCACCGCCGCTCCTTAGGGGTTCCATCCCACCTCCTCTTCTTCCTCCTCATGGACGGGGTCCTCCAATGGTTCTCCACGACGGGGTTCCTCGCCATAGTCTCGACGTGGCCTGATTCTCTGGCTGGGGGTTTGAGAGAGATCCCTTAAGGCCCGGACCGACGCTCTCATTTCTTCTTGAAAAGCCCTCTGTTCATCACGAATCTGGCCAATCAACACCTCCTGGGTTTCTCGAGCTCGGTTAACTCGACCTTCCAACCTTTCTTCCATGGTTATCTGCTGGGCTCTTATGTCTTAGAGGGTGGTGTTTATCGAGGTAAGGTTCTGTTCTAGCTGATTTAAACGTTGCTGGTTGTTGTCTTCCATTTCTCAGCCCCTTAGCAACCTTGCTCTGATACCAAGTTGCTAGAAACCAGAATGTTTATAGAGGAAAGCTTGAAGATATGAATGTATTAATGGAGGTAAACCAACTAATACAAACTGACTCACTTTCGAGAGGTGAGAATCTCTCCCAAAGGCACTCTAATACAATATATTTTTCATGATCCTCTTATCTCCTATCCTTCTCTTATTTATACTACTAATTACTGCTGTCTACAGTGCACACGTCACTTTCTTCTCTCCACTACTCTGGTACTACTCTTCAGTACAATTCTCTCCACTACTCTGGTGCCTAGTCATCAGTACGAGGGAATAATCAGCCCTTCTGCTGAGTCGCCCCTGGCTGTTGGTGGTTAATACCTCTTTTGCCCCTTCTAGAATAGGTGATGATGAACCTTCCAGGATGATTCCTTGCACCACCCTTGGCTCCCATCCCGCCATCGACTGCAACATCGCACAGTACAACAGCTCGCCTCCACTATCCCTGCAAACAATGCCCAAACCCGAGCCATCCACGCCCATCTTGCCCGCATCGACATTAATTTTAATCTAGCCCTCATCCGGTTTCCTCCACCGCACCTCAAAGCCGAACCCCGAGCCACACTCGAACCTCCCTTCCCGAGCTCCACCTCTTGGGCTTCCTTGCACACCCTCGCAACATACTCCCACGTCGACAGAGGGCTGTTATACTCCCCCTCCATTGCCGCTTTGCAGCGCGAACTCCAGATAGCCCAACATAGTGTTAACAACAGTGTAATCTCATCATCTCCTTGCTCATGAAAACAGGCCATCTACCACTCCACAATATTATTGCAGCCACGAGGTAGAAGAGGATCCAAAGAGCATACCTCCCACACACTTTGCGCCAAACCACATTCATAAATGGCGTGGAATGCAGTTTCCTCCATCGCTCCACACACACTACAAGCAGCACTCATACTCCTCACTCGTTTACTCAACCCAAGGTGTGTAGGAAGAGTATCAATGCACGCCCTCCACGCGAACAGTTTAACTCGAGGCAATACCGGGGCACTCCAGATTATCCTCCACACATCTTTTACCGAAGACGAGGCTTCTTCACTTAGTTGCCATGCATCATTACTAATCACCCTATAAGCCGACCGCACCGAATAACGACCATCTTTCTCTAAATTCCAACATAGAATATCTTCCGGTAGCCTATGACTCAAGGGTATACTCAAGATACGATCCGCTTCAAAAGGTCGGAAAATTTGCTTCACAAGAGCCTCATTCCATGATCTCGAGATTGGGTTAATAAGAGTCCCCACCTCCATATCGGCGTTACACTCGCCTCTAGGGGATAAAATTTTCCGAGTCTGCGTGCCCGGTATCCAAGCATCATCCCAAACTCTAATTTTCTCCCCATCACCCACCCACCCTCCATCTCATACCTCTTCGAAGCACCCATTTTGCCTCCCAAATACCCCTCTAAGTATAACTCGGTAGATTACCTAGCTTAGACTCCATGATACAGTAAATTAATGAAGCAACGGAAAGATGCTAAAATTTGCATCAATCATAGTTTACATCCCCAGATTTGTCCGGGAGAGAGGGAGAAAAACTGAAAACACATAACGCAGTGCAGGTTCAAATGAATAATATAGTACAAAAATGTTGCCTTCGCAGTCGATAAGATCGCGATAATTCACATTAAAATGCAGTAACTAATCTGTGTAATTACTAACATGAAGCAGATAGCATTGCTTTTTGCATTGTGGGGAAGATATTAGTCAGCTGAACTGCTCCATAAGTTCAAGTCATTCCTAGGAATTTTAAGGGAAAGAACTTCCCGCAAAATTTGAATTCCTATTCATGTGAGAATTTTAAATTTGTAGGAAGTTGAGATATGATACCCATGGGTTTGGGTTGAGTGATACTTGGAGATCTGAAGGGTGGATCCACCAGGTAGGAAAATTGCAAGAATTTGAACCAATAAAGTGGTTTGAGATCGATGATTAAAAATCCATACCATGAAGCGAACTATACACCCCCTTAGTTCCTCTTAAGGAAATGCAAGCGCATTTAGACGACATTGACTCCTTAATTTGATGTAAATGCACAAAAAGCAAGTGATCAACATACAACGCGCAATGCAAAGAGCAGAACACGAAGTTAGATATGTCGACAGATGACATCACATGAAAATTGTAAGATCAGTCTGTAAGCAATAAACTCTTCTATTGCCTCATACAAAAGAGTGAAACACCGATGTCTTAAGGTGATTACCTATGCTAGAAATTGATACAGTGCACTATGCAAGGTGATGACTCTTCTACTCTCTCAGTAAGCCTAAAACTTGATGTAAGCACATCCTCTAATCATCCTTAACACTAACACAAAATTACAAGAACAAACCAGAAAAATAGCCATCAGGAACTCTAAATCCTCGAGCAAGCCGGTTCTGCTCCAGGACAAAAAAACCAGCTAGTGAAAACCAATTTTAGGCTAAATTACAGAGCACCACCTTAAGACAATGAATCAATCATCACAGATACAGTTGCAAAGACCTATCAATCATAGATACAAGTTACAACACCTTTTGAAATGAACATACCTCAAGTTCAACACTATGTACCAATCTGTCCGAAACAAATGTCCTAGTGAACCAATATACACTAGAAGAAGGAATATAGCAATACTCCAAGAACACCCCAGAAATATAACAAAACTTCAAAGACTCCTCTAGCTCCCAAAGAGAGCAAATCTTGAGTACATACCCTGCTCTTTTTGCAATAGTCTACATCAACACCAACATTCAAGATCAACACCACTACCGACGAAAGTACCATAACAAATTCTAATATCGAAACTGTTCTCCAAATCCTCTGCTCCTTGCTAACTAGCTCCCACCCACCAAAATCATTTTCTCCTGAATGATCTTAAACATCATTAAAATCGATGTTGAATTCATGTTCCATATTGTGTCTAAAATCAACATTACCCCCACGCCTCCTACTCTAACCACGATTACGAGGTTCAAATGTACACAACCTTACCTCTTGAATACGACTAATTCCATTCCAATCAACCCTTGATATGGTAACATCGTCCACTACTAAACAAAAAGTGCAAACAATTAAACGTTCTACAATATATCAGTACACAAATCAATCAAGCTACCAGATATAATTTCACCAATGACAACAAATTCATTCTATTATTAATCAAAGTATTCACTGCAAATAGCAGAAAGAAGAAAATCAAAATGATCAATCAATCAATCAAAATCAGTTTCCTCCCAACATGTAAAAAAAATCCAACTTATCAAAGCTAAACTCAGATAATATCCAACAAAGAGTATATAATAAAGTAATCATACACTGGTTCTAATGAGATTTCGACGAGCCAAAAACCTAGCAATAGGAGGAGTAAGAGCAATAGTAATCGGAACCCTAATTGGAAACAACGCTTTGTTACAGAGAAGCGCCAACGCAAAAGCGCCGCCACTTGAAGCGGCAAGTTCAGCCGTCCGATTCCTCTTCTTTTCCGGCGGCGGAGAAAGCGACGGAAGATCGGAGCTAAATTCGGCGTCGTTTTGAGGAAGCTCTGATTGCTCATTGGTGGTAACATCGACGCTTCCCATGCCGACTTTATGGAGGAGAGATTCGACATCGACGTTGTTTTTAATGGCGACGTAAAGGCCGGAGATTGAAGCAGCTGAGACTGAGAAGTGGACTCCTAAGCCTACTTTGCCGTATTTCTTCAGAAGTTGACGGAATTTTCCGGTGGACGCCATTGTTGAAGGAGTGAGAGAGGAAAAGAGGGGTTTTCTAGGGTTTTTGATTTTGGGATTGTGAAATTGGATTTGGAGATGTGTTCGTCTGTTGTGGTCTTGTGGAGAGTGGACTTGTGTTATGATTTGTTGCGCAAGGAAGGAAAAAAAAAAGCAAACATATGTGATGTTGGAGCAAACTATTTTACAAACATGTCACGTACTCACTACTCACATGTGTGTAGGACTAATGAGAAGTTTTAGTAATTCCATTTTTGGATTTTTGAGTTTACGAATAATACAAGTCTAGATTTTAAAACCCGTTTGGATTTTTGAGTTTAAGATTTAAATAACTTTTATGTAGTTCTATTTGATTTCTCATAAAAAAAAGTTCTTTTTGATTTATGGCAATTAGTGTTGTTATGATTTTTTTACAAGAGCACATAGACGATATCATTAGAATGAGGGTTTATTCGCGAGAACTAGAGATGGCCAATAGTGCGGGCCAATCTAGCCCGTCCAGCCCAGTCCGCCTCTTGGGCCGTGTGGGCTGAGCCTGGAAAAGCCCTGGCCCACTCGAATAACCGTGAAATTGGTGGGTGGGCCGTGGGCTAGATTTTTTGAGCCCAACCCACGAAAGCCCGCTACTAAAACCGCCCGGCCCACACGAGTCGGTCCGGCCCATGAACCTAAGAACATGACCCAAGTAATTATTCAACCAAATTGTGTATATTTTAATCAAATTGTATATATTTTAATGAAATTTCATATATTATAATTCAATCAAATTCAAAAATAATGAAATTATTCATTAATATTAATAATTGTATATATTTTAATTAATTTTGAAGGTTTTATGTAACAATAATAAATGATTCTAATGATTAAATAATTCTGAGAAAAAAAATTCTCATGCCGGACCGCCAGCCCAGTAGGCCCACAAACCGCCAAAACCGCTGTTCGAGCGAACCGTGAAAACCCTGCAGAATGTGTGGGCCAAGATTTTTCAGCCCGTGGACCAGCCCGCCCAAACCGTGAATTTCACGGTCCGGTACTGGACCGTGAAATCTCAGCCCGGCCCACTAGGGCCCGCGGACCAGCCCACCCAGCCCGCACCAGTGGCCATCTCTAGCGAGAACATGGGGAATTACATTTGAGGGGCAATCTTCCATCCAAACCAACACTTCTTTGAAAAAAAAAAGGGTAGTTTTGGCCATGTCAGGAGCCGCTTCATTACACAACATACTGACATAATTAAAATTACAAGTATCCAAAGTAATTCTGAAAGTTATAATATCGTTAATGACCACTTGCGTGGTAATACATTCCATTGCTGCTACGCCTTTAAAAAGGGGATTGTCAAGCTATGTTTTTAATTTGATCAATATATAGTTAATTGAATACTTCCTTCGTTTTATAATATTTGTAAATCGCAACCAAACTTTTTGACAAACATATTTATTTAAGATGGTGGTAGACAAGTAAACAGGCGAATTAGGTATGATAATTTAAAAATTATACAATAAGTGTTTTGAATTACTTTAGTTAATTTGTTATTTAACATATCTATCCTTCTTGTGAAACTATGTGCAATTGTGCAAGTAGTTTGGGGACAAATATTATGAAATGGAAGAAGTAACGTCTACAAATGGATCATAGATAAAAGAATTGGGGTTACCATAATATAGTACTACCTTAGATGGACAACAAAATATCTATCTCTATCATATAAGAAAAGAGGAGAGAACTTGGTGTCCACTTTAAACTACAAATACACCCTCAAAAAAATAAAAATATTAAACTCATCTTTTTTACCAATTAAAAAAAAAACAAAATAGGGCCAAATTGTGGTAGTTCTATTACATTTCAAGTCAATTTCTATATTTACCAATTTATATATGGAACCGTTGTTGGTGCATGTAGACAACCCTAATATCCTTTGTATTTCTTGCTTTGATCTTGGGACATACTCCAATCGAGAAAAGAAGGGTTCTTTAAACAATAACATCGTCAACACTCTTATGACAATCCATAGCAACAGGCAACTCATAGCGGCAAAGAGGGCAAACATTACTTTTATGAAGCCACTTAACAATACAACCCTCATGAAACACATGCTTACAAGGCAACCTTACACTCATCATCATACCTCCCTCTTCAAGACAAATAGCACAATCAACCTCTTTTCCTCCATCATCCAACCTCTCCAACGCCTCGATAGCCGCCTCGATAGCCGGAGTAGGCTCCACTGCCTCCGAATCCTCCTCCAACATAGGCAACACCTCGTTCTCCAGCAACGCCTCGCTCTCCAGCAACGCCCTAGCCTCTTCATCATTACAATAACGCCTTTGAATATATGAATGATCCATTGAGATAACATAATTTGTTATCTCATTAGGACGAAGATTATCACGGTTTTCGTCTAGCAATGTTTCGACGCCGGCTGGTAGAGAGTCCACAGCAAGATTTGTATGCAGCTCACAATCTCCTAAAGACACTAAGAAGTCTACGAGTTTCGAGCGACAAGAAGGACAAAAGGGGTTAAAGGGGAAGGATACATTGCGGGAGGGACATGGACGACGTGGTGTGATGGCTAATTCTTGGCCGTTAAGATCACAGATGATCAATCTTTCGAAAGCTTTGTGGATGAATTTAACTTCAAATATGTGGGAAGGAGAAGGTGTATTGGGTGATGGGTGTAAGTTTTTATGGTAGTCGTGAGAGCAAGGAATCATTACCTTATCCATGAGAGAAGATCAAGATTATGTATGTTATTCTGATGAAGTTTGCTGTGTGCTATGTTAAGGAATTAAAAGTGAGAATGTGAGATTAACATAGTTTTCGAGAGTGGGGAGGGATTTATATAGGGAGTTTATTCCGAGTTTTGACGTGTTTCCGATTTCTAGTAGGTGTATGTTTGTGTTGGAAAAGAAGGGAGAAAACAGATTGATCTCGGTTTCTAGAATTTAGAATTCTAGCTCAACAAGGAATTCTTTTGTTAAGATATGTGTTGATCCTTGAGTTTTAAAAATGACATATAACAAAGATTAACTAATATGGATTAATATTCTACAAGTGTGTGAAATATGTTAATCATGAATTTTGAAGAAACCAAGAGAAGTTTAATTCTAGAAGATTTGATGAAGCTGTTGGAGTGGAGTTCCCCAAATCATTAGGATGCTCCTATGAACTTTTTGTAAGGAACACACAACAACCTGGAACAAGTGGTTGTTCCCTGAATTTGGGAACAGAGCAGTCTATAAGTTTTGGAAACAACAACCAAATATGAAATATTGTTTGGCACGATGGATAAAGGAACATCTTATATATGCTTTAGGCGGAAATTTTCTTTAAAGAGAGGGTGACATGTGTCCTTTTTTTTATTTTTGCTTTAATTTAGTATATTGTAATTTATATAAATACAATATTGTTATATGATGGTCATTGAACATTGCAGTTACATATCTATATCCTATGCAATAAGACTTTTTTCAATATTATTTCGCCCTTTCATGTCAAAAGCAAATGGATCAAAATAATTTTGAATTTTACCAAAAAAAAATCTTAAGAAGTTTGAACGAGGGAGTCAACTCTTGGGTTAGGACTGGCCATGAGCCGAGCTGATACAAACACTAACATATCTCGGTTTGGGTTTGATTAATTTCACTTAGTCTAAGGATGAGTTCAAACTCGAATTCAAACTAACCTCGAACTTAAAAATCAGGTTCAAGCTTGGTTTGATAAGAATAATCCGTGTTTCAAACAGAGTTTCGAACTTGACTAGTGAAAATATGTGCCAACAATAAGGATTATATATAAGATTATGATGTTATTACTAATCGACTTTCAATTAGTGTTCCGCTTGGACATGTTGTATTGAAAATCCATCTATCTTTATTATCATATTGATCATTTAGGCCTTGGTGTAACAATTATATATCATTCTCATAAAAATGTATATTATTTCATAGATTAATAAGCTCACGAGCTTTCGAGCCGAACATCATTAAGTTTGAATTTGGCTCATTTAATAATGTTCTAACTATAATTTTAAGCTTGGTTCATCAACAAAAGAAACGAGCTCGAACCAAAATTTTACCAAATCGATTCTAAATTGTTCACGAACAGTTATGTTTGTGTCCACCCATATACTTGGTTGAAACTAAATGTTTAAACTTTGTGTAAAAACTATTTGCTACATAATTCAGAATATTACAATTTTTGTACCATTGGACAATGCTCGAAATAAGATCCATTTATAATATAGTTCTACAACTTATGAAATACAACGCGCAACATAGGGTTACCATGACATTAATTTTTATTTTAAATCTTTTAAGAAAATAGAGGTCTACATACATTTAAATACATAAAAGGAGTTTTGGAAAGGGGGAAGTTAGATTTTGGTTCTGAATAAACAACCTAAACTATTATATCATGTAAATTGAATATAACTTTTGCTACATAATTCAAAACATTATAATTTTGTAACCATTGGAGAGTGCTTGAAATATGCTTCAAAATAAGACCCATTTACAAAATAGTTTTACAACTCATGAATATATATTTAATTAGATGAATTGTAACACATTATTTAATCTTTTTTTTATAAAATATAATAATTGCTATAAGTATAGTGTATTATATGTGATTATAACATTTGATCATAGGTCCAATTTATAAGATTAAACATATTATCTTTCAATACCTTAGCGTTACTCAATCAAACCAAAACAATTTCGTATTGCAACAAAATTCATTAAGGAAACTTTGTTGTTGCAACAAAAATTAAAATCTATAGCAATAAAATTACATATATATTAGAGTTTTGGGTGATTAAACAATTAGAGTTTGATTTATAAAAATAACCTTAGAATATTATAGAGAGCTCCATCTAAACATGTCATTTCATTCTTTTTATTTTTTTTTTAAAAATAGTATTCAACATAGATATAAATACATATAAGGTGCTTTGGATATAAGTGAAGATTAGAGTCTGATTTTAAATAAACAACCTAAATTATTATACTATATATATTGAATATAACTTTTGCTAAACAATTCGCAATATTATAATTTCTTTTGTAACATCGAAGAATGCTCGAGATATCCTTCGAAATAAGATCCATATACAAAATAGTTTTACAACTTATGAGAACACATAGTTATTTAGATGAACAATAACGTCTCATTTATTCTCTATTTCAAATACATATAAAAATAACTATAATAATAGCGTATTATATGTGATAATAGAATTATGTCTTTTAAAATCATACTTTTACAAATTGAGTTATATAAAGATAAAAAAAATACATATATATGGTTTTATATTGTGAAAAGCTAAAGTTTGATTTTGACTAAATAACCTAAAAATATTATACAATAAAAATTAAGTATAGTTTTTGCTACATAATTCGAAAAATTATAGCTTTTACATCATTAGAACTTGCTTACAACTATAAAAATAAAAAAAAAATTTGATGAGTGTTTTATTTTTAACCTATGCGTTGGGTCATATTATAATAAAGAAGTTATAAGAAGAGTATGAATTTAATATAATAAGATATGATTATGGTAAGAATATAAGTTTTAGAATTATTAAGAGAAAATGGAGTTTGATTTCCACCAAAATTATCTAAAAATCAACAATATAATCGAGTATTATAACTTTTGTTACATACTACAAAAAATACACAATTTCATTATAATTATATAGAGCTTGAGATTTGCATTATAACAATAATCATTAATTAGGAATATAGTTTTATTACTATAATTAATATAATCATGATAAGATGTATCTCAATAAGTATCTAATTTATCTTATATATTTATTATTGCAAAGCAAATGAAATAAATACAATTCCACCACATAAAAAAAAATGTGAATCGCACTGGCTTCAAAATCTAGTCTTTCCCAATAGTGAAAAGTTGCTTCTCTATAAATAATTTATACCTTCTTAATTCATTATGAAAGAATAGGATTTTGCATAATAAGTTTTTGAAAATTTGTATAATTATTGCAAAAAAATTTCTGAACATTAAAGGCTTGTTCTCTTCAAAGATAAAACAAGCGAACCGAACCGAACCGATTGCAACCGAACCGAAGCGGGCCGATTGCAAGCGAACCGATGATTGCAAGCGAACGAAGCGAATTAAATAATAACTAACAATAACTAATGATAATAAATTAGGAACTGAACTAAACTGAACTAACTGATTGGAACTGAACTGAACTGCACTGATTGCAACTGAACTGAACTCAATTGAATTGAAAATAAGCTGGGGAGAACAGGCCCTAAGGCCCTGTTTTTTTGGACTTATTTTCGATTCGGTTCGCCCAATTCGGTCGATTTGATTCCACTTCGCCCGATTTAGTTCGTTGACTCAATGTTTTATTTATTATTTTTGTTTTAATATTACTATTATTATTGTTATTATTAGTATTATTATAATCATTTTTGCATTAATATTAATATTAATATTATTATTATTTTTATTATTGTTTTATTATTATTATTATTATTATTATTATTATTAATATTATTAATATTATTTATAATATTATTAATTATATATTATTATTATTATTATTATTATTTTATTATTATTATTATTATTATTATTTTATTATTATTATTGTTATTGTTGTTGTTATTATTATTATTATTATTATTATTATTGTTATTGTTATTTTATTATTATTATTATTATTATTATTATTATTAGTTTTATTGTTATTATTATTATTGTTATTATTATTATTATTATTATTATTATTATTGTTATTATTTTATTTATTATTTTTATATTATTATCTACACCACCACCAACAACAACAATTTAATAAAAATAATAAACCATTTAATAAAAATAATAAATAATTTTAGTAGATAATAATAATATTAATTAGTATTGATATTATTATGTTAATATTTATTGATTATTATCAATTATTATTATTTTAGAAAATAAAATATACAGTTTCGCTCATTTCAGTTCAGTTCAGCTCGTTTTAGTGCAGTTCAGTTCAGTTTCTCGTAGTATAAAAGAACGGGGCCTAATTCTCCTACAAATGACTATCACGAATAGGGCTCCCCTAGAACCTATAACTCATTTCCTCTAACCAGAGTCTTAATCTAAAAGAAAGAGAATGGTCTTGATATGACTTTGAAGTATGTTTTATGTCTAGGTATCATAAATTATTTATTAAATAATAGTACAAGTTAAATCAAAATGTGCACGTGCCAAAAAAACTAGTTTTGATAAAAGTAACAAGATACTTGTTTGGACCACTAGTTTTTTTTTTGGTAAACAAGGCAATTTCATTCATTACATAATAATGTTGAACATATTATAATCCAAGATAAGTTGTTCCAGACAATAAATAGGAGGGGTGGAGAAACTCCTAGTTACAACACAATCACCATCCGTGATTCTACAAGCCTTTGCCATGCTATCTGCTACTTGGTTATGTTGCCAGCTACAATGCTTAATCAAAAGATCCGGTCTCTTGTTGATCCACAACCTGCACATTTTTAACATGTTGGAATATAAATCAGAGTGCTCCATGTAAGAAGCTCTAGAACATTTTTACAATCGGAGTAAATGATAGCCTTGGGGAGGTTCTGGGTCTCCACCACATATAATGCCTCCAGTATTGCTAGGATTTCCGCTGCAAGAGAGTTGTTAGTATATACTCGTTTAGCAAACCCCCTGAGCCATTGGCCATTGCCATCACGAATAACCCCGCCAATTCCCGCTACCTCGAGTGTACCCACAAAGGAAGCATCAACATGAATCATAAGATAGTCCTGAGGATGGGCAAAACATATCGGCCTACCAATTGGTGGGCTAAGCGTACCTGTGGTAGAAACATACTCCCTCGCACATCCCGTAGCCCGAAAGTAAATCACCTGAATAGGCGAGGGCTCCCGGCCATGGAACACACAGTTATTTCTATCCTTCCATATCTCATGACAAAGGTAAGGGAAGACACTTTTCCATGGTAACTCTCTAAAGGACTCCTCGGAGGTCATATTCTCCCTAAGCCACGTTCTAAAATCCCTAGTAGGGCCAACAGGCATACCAGGACATCCCCAAATCTCCCTACTTTTTTCATAGTCCCGGATAATGTGAGGACCATGTTCGGGATGACAATGGCACCTAGGGCAGGAAGAATCGTGACTCATACCTCTAATTGCAAGAAGGTGTCTATGCGGGATACGATCATGCCATAAAAACCACATAAAGAATTTTATTTTGGGTTCTACATGGCCTTTCCAAATCCAAGATAGGTCACTTTCGACCAAGGGTTGGGGGAGCAGGGCTACATATGCCTTTTGGAGCATAAAGCCCTTGTGGTTCACAAAGTTTGAGATGAGAAGATCCTCCGAAGAGTTTTGAAGAGGGGGAATTGTGCTAAGAATTCGACTGACAAGGCAACTCGGAAGGGTAAGTGTTAAATCCGATAGGTCCCATTGCCCTAAGGAAACTATACTTTGAACTTTTCTAGCGCTTTCCTCAGGGCTAAGAGGTCCCTGGACCCAACTACGCATAGGGCCAATCGATAGCCAGTCATCAAACCAAAAGACAATGCTTTTACCATCACCTCAGTTCCAAGAGCTATTTTTGCTCAGAAGATCCCAGCTCTGTCCAATATTTCTCCAAATCACCGATCCATTCTGGAATTTGGTCACACGATTATTATGCAAGTATTTTGACCTAATGCATTGCTGGGCCAGAATGGGTTGGTCATGGGCTAGCTTCCATCCTAATTTGGCCATGTAAGCTTTGTTCATGAGTTTTTTTTGGCTTCTAATCGCCAGCCCCCCTGGTTCTTAGGCAGGAAGGTGGTTTGTTTGCTAATAAGATGAAACTTCTTTTTTCCCCCCCTCCTCTCCCCATAAGAAGTTATTACAAATGGAATCTAGGTCATTAAGGGTGCTTGCCGGGAGACAGGTGGCCTGCATGTAATAAGCCGGGATCATTGACAGGGTTGAGGAAATTAGACACAAACGACCTGCCCTAGAGAGAAATTTTGTTTTCCAGGTTGCAAGTCTGGATCTGACCTTATCAACAATAAACTGGACCTGAGATCGGGTAGGGCGTTTATGAGAGATGGGTAAACCCAAGTATACCCCAAGATTGGTATTCTCGTCAATATTAAGGGTCTCCTTAAACAAAGTTTTGTGCTCCTCTAGGGTGTTGGGCGAGAATATGAGTTTGCTTTTAGTTTCATTGATTTTCTCCCCCGATTCATTACAGAACCTCTCAAGCACCTGGCGAACAACAAAAGCCGTATTATCATCCACTCTCCCAAACAAGAGAAGGTCATCAGCAAAGAGAAGGTGGGAGATGGGCACCCTACCTCTTCCAACCCAGAATGGGGTCCACAGCTTATCAAGACAGGCTTCGTTAATCCTACTAGTTAAGGCCACGAGGCAAATATTAAACAAATACGGGGACATACGGTCACCTTGCTTTAGCCCCCTGGAATGTTTAAATTCCTCAGATTTCCTCCCATTAATCAGTACACGTGAAGAAGCTTATAAAACACAATCCATAATTAGGTTAATCGCAGGGGGGTCTAACTGTAGGTTTTGGAGACAGTCTCTAACAAAGGACCATTCCACTCGGTCATATGCTTTTTCAAGGTCAATTTTTAGAGCAAACCAGCCCCATTTCCCCTTCTTTTTCTGCATCGAGTGCAGCACCTCAGAAACCACCACAAGGTTTTTATCAGGTCCCCTCCCCTTAATAAAACTATTTTGGTTGTGCGAAATCCAGGCCGGGATTATTGGCTTAAGGCGGGTGACAAGAATTTTTGTGACAAGTTTGTATAAAGTGTTGCACAAACTTATAGGCCTAAACTGTTTGACCGTTTTAGGAGATTTATGCTTAGGGATTAGACAAATCAAGGCCTGACATAGGTTTTCCGGGACCCACCCCTGTCTGAACCAAAACTGAACGTCCGTGCACACATCCGTCCCTATAATATCCCATGTTTTCTGGAAAAACACTAGATGGAAGCCATCCGGCCCCGGGGCTTTGAGAGATTTCATACTAAAAATGGCCGTTCTAATTTCTTCCAAGGTGGGTTCATGGCCAACACTACTCCCAGGGCTGAGGGTACAGGTCCTTATAGAAGGATATGATCAGGTTATGGATACCCGTCTGATCTGAAATTACATTCCCTACGTCATTCCTTAGGCTATTGATTCTAGAGGCGTTTCGCTTAATAAGAACACTTCTATGCAAAAACCTCGTGTTATGATCCCCATCCCCAATCTGGTCCATTCTACTTTTTGTTCGACAAAGCATATCTTCCTGCTCTAGCGTGTCAATGAGGTCTTTTTGGAGTCCAATCTCTAGATCCTGATGAAAACTAGACATAGGGTGGGACTGAAGGTAAACTTGGGTTCCTTTTAACCTAGCCAAGAGGTGACGCTTCCTACGGTAAATATTGCCAAACGTGGTCTGGTTTCATTCAATGAGGGACTCCCTAAAGATATTCAAGTTCTCCTGGATCGAGCTACAAGATCTAGGCCACTCATTTAAAACTTCCTCCCTAAACCTGTTATCGAGAAGCCACATCGGTTCGAAACGATGCGGCTTCTCACCTTGGACAAAGGGATTATTATTTAATTTGAGAAGAATAGGACAGTGATCGGATGTGACTCTCGGGAGGTGCCACAGGTTCGCATTAGGGAATAACTGAATCCATTCAGGATTTACCCATCCTCTATTAAGTCTTTCAAAGATCGGGTTAGTTGTTCTTCCTTTTGTTGGTCCACTTAAACTTCGGGCCATTGAAACCTAGGTCTACAAGATTACAATTATCCATCGTGGTCGCAAACAAGTCTGCTTTCCTCCTAGAGATAGGCCTGCCCCCCAATTTCTCACTTTGGTTGGTGACCTTCATTAAAATCCCCTAATACTAACCAAGGTTTGTTTAGATTCAGAGCAAAGTTCTCTAAGTCATTCCACAAGTTTTGACGCATATGAAACTTAGTACTAGCATAAATTGAAGTAAGCACAAAAGAAATGTTAGAAGAGCATACCTCAACCACGCCATAGACTCCCTGTGCACCTTCTCCTACAACATGAAAATCCAGGATGTGAGATTTTCATAGCAGGAGGATGCCACCCACAAACCCATCCGGTTCAAGCAAATGGCAAAAGTCAAAACCCAAATCACCCACGACCGCATCCGTTTTTTCACGACCAACCCACGTTTCCGCAAGCACTAACATGGACAGGAAATGATGCTGCATGAGAAGCCGAAAATTCGGCTTGAAGGATGGTCTAGCCAACCCTCGCACATTCCAGAATAAAACCGTCATCCCTTTATGCAACGGGGTCTTCTCGAGGAGCATCTTTAAGATCCACTCGTTTCCTACCACCCATGGGTCGACTTGTGCTCCTGTTTGTGGACATGTCCACGTTTTTCTATGTGGCCATAGGACTACCTCGACTTCGCGAGGGTTTTTTCGCCCGTTTGCCTCTCCCCATGTTGCTGTGAGGCCCAACTGTTTCATTGGAAGGTGTAGACGTGCAAGTAACAGTGCATTGGTGTTGCTCCTGGCAATCATTCACACATCTCTTTGTTTCACCCTGAGAATTGTTCTAACCATGGGTAGTTTGGGGTTGGGTTTATCCACGGTCCCAAGCTTGTCAATATTGCTTTTTCTTCGCTCTCTACTTCAACCTCTTTCTCTAGGAACCATTTCAGAAAGAGCCTCATGGTTAGGGGAAGATGACCTGCATCGAGCACTTGAGGGACATGCGCTGGACGAAACTCGGAAGTCGAGTACATCATCAAGTGATCTACTGTTTCGGGGTTTAGAGCCGGCTTTGCAATAAGAGCTTTCACCTCCTTGAAAGTTAGTTCCGTGTGGAACTCGTTGGGGTCCTCTAGACAGTCGGGGAGATAATACTCCACCGCTTCCAAATTGAGTTCCGCCTTGAGAGGCCAGACTGGCCGAGCAAAAAGAACCGGGTTGAGGGGGGACACAATCGTGACACAAGGCTCTAGCAGAGAGCTCGGTGGTGACAAAGGAGGAGGTGGGGAGGAGGATTCTGATAGGTTGAGAAATTATGGGTCTCGTGGCATCATCATCTTGGCTGGGGGTTTTTTCTTTTTTGGCGTGAGGAGTAAAGGGTGTAGTTTTTTGTGGGAGGGAGGGGCTGGGAACTGGGGGGTTTAAATAGGGGATTTGGGTGAGCGTGGTTTCTCACCGGGGAAAAGGAGGTCAGCTGGGCAAGGGGGTCTGGGATTGGGGAGCAGAGGGTTGAGGTGATGGGTTTGCAGTGTAAAGGTTCTGAAATGACTGGGGTAACTTCCATCTCTCCACGTTTCGAAATGCTAGAGGAGAGAGAGGGGAGTTCCTCCTGCAAAAACTGCAGCGCCAAAAAAGAATTTTCCCCAAGATTTGGCAAATCTTGGGTTACCTCGGGACCACGCGCGTCTTCAGCAGGGTTGGATTGGTCCAATCCTTGAACACCGTCCCTCTTTTCCACTTTGTCAGAGGGCTTAGCCCCCATTTTCTTTGGAGTCCACCTGGGCTTGGAAGTGGACCTACTCACCTTTCCTTTTTTCAAGTCAGCCCTAGTTGACTTCTTCCTCCCAACGTGGATCCATGCATCTTCACTTTTGTGAGCAGGTTTTGGTTTTTTTCCCAAAATAGTTATTTCTTGTTCCGGCGTCCCACTTTCCTCCGTGATATTTTCCGGGCATCTTTTTGAATTGTGCCCCACTTTTCGACAAGAAATACATACCCAGGGCGATTCCGAGTAGACTAAGTCCCGACATGTCGCCCCTACCCAAGCTCTTGCCGGAGTTATTTGGTTCATCTTCATCAAAACACAAACGGACGCAAATCTCTTCCGGTCACCCTCCAAAGAATGAGCGTCAATTTTAATGATGTTCCCAATAGAGTTACCTATTGCTTGAAGAATATCCTTGCGAAAGAATTCAAGGGGAAGTTCGGGTAGGGTGGCCCAGATTGGGTAGTGGGTGTTACATGCTTTCGAGGGTTTGAATCCAACTTGCCATGCCTGGACCCAGACCAACGACCCCATGACAAACCAGGGACCTTCAGCCAAGATGCGAGATCTTTCTTCTGTTGAATTGCACTTAAGGCTATGGAACCCCTTTCCCAAGGATACAAGATCCATGGTTCCCTTCCACTTCCATATTTTTTGGAGTTCCTTTTTTAAGAAATCCTGGGAAGAGGATCTTCCTACCATTTTACAGATAATAACATCATTCCAAGGTTTAACTAGGTCTAGATATTGGTCCTCAGTTATGGGGATGAAAACTTCATCTTTTTCACATAATTGTTGCTGAGACGCCACGTATGGGATGCACGACGCTTCCAAACTGACCAGTAGGGTTACTCTGAGTTATCTCCTTAAAGGACCTGCCACTCTGACATGATGGAGGAGGAGGGTCTGGCGCAGGTACCAGCACGGTAGTTTCGACGGCCTTGGCATTTGCTTGGACGTCGACGGTTTGCTTCGGGAGACTCTGGCTAGGTGTCTCACTTTGGGCCTTGAGGGCGGTTGGGGTAGGGATGTTTTGGATTTTTGGAGTTTGGGTAAGGATTTTGAGAGGATTTTTTCTCTCCTCTTTCTCTCTCATCTTTTTAATAGCGGCGGCTAACGGATCACTAGTTAATACACTTATTTCGTTCCATGAGATAATAGTTTCAAACTTTATACTACACATGTATGTTGTCAATGCTTTTTTATGTTAGTATGTGCTGTAAAATGCTAGACTTTCATCCAAAAGAATGCTAGAACTAGAAGAGTAATTCACATAAAGTAGAACTATACTACACAGTCAACGTTCTAGACTTGAATGTCTATGTAAAAGTATTGTTCTTTTGATTATTTTTGGTACGTTTGAATCCGATGGGTATTTCAGTGAATTTATTGCCCAATTAGTGAAACTCTTAGCTACCTAGAGATTACCTGTTATCGTTATCGTTATCGCTCTCCTATTGACAAGCGAAGAAAACCCCTTAGAATTCAGGAGTTATACCAACTGGTTAAAAGTTGTAGAGGACAGATTTCTCCGCCTAGGTTTAGATATATTTTTGTAGTGTAATCCAACTCTCATTAGGATCCTGATATACTTAGGAATTGTAACTACTATATATTAATCAATGGATCTCTCCCCAAATTAGGGTGTTTACATTATATAACATGGTATTATAGCCTAAGCAAAGATCCTAGCTTGTTTTATTTTTAATGATTTAACAATCATTTTATTGAGAATTATAATTTTGATTAATCAATTCTAAATATTTCAAAAGTCACTACAATACATTGTAAATACTAAACATTTGGATATATATACTCAGAAAGAAAAGGTACATATATGTGCACATCCGAACTTCGATCACATTGCAGTCTGCCTTCTTGATTCACAACATCCTTATAAGAAGACTCAGTGTTGAGAGTGACTTAGGATTTAAAAAAGCCTATATAATTTCATCTTTAATTAATACATTATTGGAGAAGAATGACAAATTATACTCGTTTATCACATAGTTCATGCCATCATGTTAGGAGTTCTTGCTCCCGCTGTATATGTTATTGTTGTGAATATGTTCTAGTTCCCTCAACTTTCAGTAGAATTGATGAAAGCAATAATCCATAAACACTGAATTAACATCATATCCAACTTTTGGTTCTATTCACATCATATTAAGGAAATTTCGAAAAAACAAATACTCCCTCTGTCTCATAATAGTCTGAACATTTTCCTTTTATGTTTGTCCCAAATTAGTTTGAACACTTCTATTTTTGGCATGGTCCCACTATTAATATATAATTTCGTTTATACTCCTTTGGCCCATACACTACCTTTTATCAATAAAAAGCTACCCAACTTTCTCTCTCCTCTAATAAAAAATACCCCACCAACTCCTATCACATCTACTTTTTAAATAAAATAATATTTGATAACCACACTACAACTTATCACCTTAAAATATGTGTCCCAATAAGTGTTCAGATCTTTCTGGGACGGAGGGAGTATCATTTAATATTACTCACATTAGCTTTTTAGGTTAGTTAACTAAGGTTTGTTAGTTTGTGATCAATTGTACTTTTGCTCGAGTATTATAAGTCAAAAGGTTAATTTAGTATAGGGCATAGGTGAAGAAAGTTAATACTTTCTAATCAAGGTGAAAAATCAAAGTTCAAATCTTTCAAAACTGCACGGGATGTTAATTGTTTGAGTTCATTTTAGAAAATTTTTAAATAGTATAATGTGACATACATAAAGGAAAAAAAGTCACATATAATTATAAAAAAACGCAGTTATCGTATAATATGCAACAAAGTAGGCGATAAAACAATTGTGAGTGACTATATGAACACATTGAAAGAAAAAACTAAGCACATAAATTAAAAGTTTTCATAATACTTATTACACATTCTGAAATACTTCCTTATACACTACATTTGTGGTAACATTGGAGTTCCCACGCTCTTTATCACAGATTAAAATATTCAAACCCTTTTTGCTTGTAACTCTTGATACAGCAACATAGAATTGTCCGTGGCTAAATATTGGCCGAGGAAGATATAATCCTACGAGAGCTAGACACTGTCCTTGGCTTTTATTTATTGTCATTGCAAAACATACAACCAATGGAATCTGCCTTCTCTGGAATTTTATCGGGAACTTTATTGCGTCTGATGGTGTAAGTGTCATTCTGGGATTGAAAACTTTGTCCCCGACATTACTGCCGCAGACAACAACAACCTCAATAATGCGATTGCTAAGATGCTTGACGACTAACTTGGTACTAGGGGTGTTCATAATCGGTACCCGACTATTCGGGTGCCCGGATATTCGGGTACCCGCATGTGCGGGTATTTAGAGAATCGGCCCGTGACCCGACCCGGGAAAATCGGGTACCCGTGAGTCAGGTACCCGTTTTTCCGGGTCGGGTCATAGGGTACCGTCTTTATATGTTTAAAAGAAATCACAATGACAGTTTGACAGTAAAAGTTCTACTTGAGCATAATTTGCAGTTGCTTTTAAGACATTCAAGAAAATCTTGTTATTATCCCTCAAGAAAAAACAAATCTTGGCACTATAGCTTGTCAAATTAACATAGCATAAAATTAACAGGAGAGTGAGAGTGAAAAGAAGTAAGAGGCCGAGAGCAAACACTACAAATTGTACCACTCGTGAGCTTCGTGGAAGCGTCAGTTCAATTGAGAGTAAAATGGGCCAAGCCCAGTGTGCACTTACTCAGTATTCAGCAGCCTAAGTTTTAGAAAAAGTATTTTTCCCGGGTATCGGATACCCGACTGAACAAAAAAGTCGGCCCGTGACCCGACCCGATAAAATTATAAAATCTGAAAAAAATACCCGACATTTTTTTAGCGGGTCGGTGGGTCAATGGACCGGGTCAAGCGGGTCAGGTTTTTTTAAAATCCCTACCTGGTACCATTACATTGCCCAGAAGTCTGGTCAATATTCCTTAGGAGCATCATTGGTGCCCCTACCTTCAATCTAATGTTATGATTTGGCAATCCCCCGCACTTGATCGTGTTTAGAAATTCAGTAGAATACATCTCATGAACTCCAAAATTCCCTTCCTCGACGGAAATTGCATCTGAACTAAGATAAGTTCTTTCTTCACCTGGTAAGCGAGACAATACATACTCATTAACCATGTCGGCTATTTCATTAGTTGGAGCATGAATAGCTCTTTCCTTAAAATATTTTGCTTCCCATATGTGATTCTCTAGGTCGGGATATGTACTCTCGACTATTGCAGAATTAGGGTCATCTCCTCCATCTATCAATGTCTCATAAGGAACTTCTACAACGGCTTCACCATCATTCGGCTCACCAACTTTGCCATCTCCAATATTCAAAATCCACTCTGAGAACTCCCTAATTTCATGCACATTCGAGTTACCGGAACCTGTTCTCAAGCGCATATTATGCGTTAATCTTAGCACACGACAAAAATCCCATAAGTAAGAACTGTCGATTGCTGACAACACAATATCTTGTCTGGTTCCTTTGGGGACGACATGCAATATCTGTCTTTAATCACCGGCGAACACAACAACCTTTCCACCAAATGGAATAATATGTTGATTTGCGGGATTCATGCATTGCATAACATCCTTTAAGCTTCTATGTAGAGCTTCAAATCAATATTTATGCATTATAGGAGCCTCATCCCAAATGATCAGTTTTGTCCTTATAAGGAGGGTTGTACGGTCCGATCCTGGCCTAATCGCTGAACACGTTGAGTTCTTAGTAACATTTAAGGGAAGTCCAAATCTAGAATGGGCAGTTCTCCTGCGTGGAAGTAATAGAGAGGCAATTTCACTTGACGCAACTGGCAAAACAACTTCCCCTTTACGCCTTAATGCAACACACAGTAATCTCCATAAGTATGTCTTACCAGTTCCTCGATCCATAACCATATACAAAGAAGACGCCCCGTTCACCTCTCGATACAGCAGACATGATTTCATTATAAATTCCACGCTGTTGAACAGTCAATCTCGAATAAAATTCTTTAAATTCCTTGTCTAACTGCTCTCTATCATAAGATAGCTCATCAATTATGAACTTGTTTTGACCATCTAAGATAATCAAATCATCTGGAAATTGGCATTTCGGTGAATTTACGGAAGGTGTTACTGTTACTTTGTAGCTTAGCTTCAATGTCAGCAAGAGCTAAGTTCTAAAATTGTTCATCACTTAGGCGCAATGTTGCAAACCAAACACAATTCTTTGTTACTCCTTCAAAAACCATTCCTTAACACTAAATACTTATGAATACATCTAATAAGGGAGGTGATAAAGATGCTCATATACCATTGTCTTTGAGAAGTCTTTGTTGCCTGAATAGGATATCATCAGAATGAAGGTGCCAAGTCTTCTCTCAAAGAGCCTCAGGTTTTGTCTAACTGCAAGACAGTAGCAACATGCAGAAAAGATTACGTAGATATTGTCCCGATTCTCTAAAACTGGCTTATATTATGGCATCAACGTACTCCTTGTCATCGTCTATTAAACCTCTGACATAACATGCTTCTTTAAAAGCCGAATATTGTACACCATCAAGCGTGTCTTCATAAGATGTTGCACCTTTAACAAAATTCAATAGTGTCCTCAAATAGAATTTTTCACCTGCTCTTGGAGTTACATGATAAATCCTCCCAATGCAAAAGCCTTTCTTCCGAGGTATCCATTCACGTTCACCTTGTTGCCATACAATTTTTGTTGGGAACTTAACATAGCTCAATTCTCTGGCCTCAGGATATTTTTTATTGCACTCCATCCATGACAGAAACTTTGTCCCGTCAATGTTAGGTATTTCAAGCACCGACTCTAAGTCAGCATCAACATTGTACATGACATTTTGCTCGTCGGGTAAATGAAAGCTTAGCCTATCCACAGCAGGGATTCTATAATGGATAGTGAACCCAAATATCCTCCATACGGCTTCACACGGGGATGTGTACCGACAATCATAATACATTTGGATTTCATCAATTTCCTTAGGATCATCAGAGTTTTGACGATTTTGATATGCTGCTGCTGTGACTCTATCATACCCCTTATTACTTGAACATATATTTAATCGATCTCGACTGGTTGCACCATTAAACGTTTATATGTGATGTTATGTTTTTATATAGAGTTTTCTCCCTGACTTATAAGCTAAAAAGGATGTTAATGGTGCTCTTAGGAGCCATTTTGTGCTAACTTTCTCCATCTAGTTGTGGTTTTTTGTGTTGTGTCGAATTGCAGGTTTTAGGGAATTATTTCCCTATTTTCTACTATTGTATGACCGCTACATTGGATTGGAGGGGTTTGATGCTGAGTTCCAAGATCCCAAGGACACTTTCCGAGACCCTTGAGCAAAGAAGAGTTGAAGACTTGGCACTTGAAGCCAAGAGAGAAGATAAGAGCCCAGGCCCGATCGAGCGCCCACGAGAGACAACAATCAGTTTTGTTGCGGGCCCGATCGGGCGCCTTCGCCCTGCCGTAATCCGTTGTTGAAGCCCGATCGGGCGGTTCGGCCCGATCTCATCGGGCGTGCATGTGTGTGCTGCTAAGGAAAGTTAGGCGCCCGATTGCATCGGCTGGGTCGGCCCGATTTCATCGGGCATTTGCTCATTTTGTGCTGAGAACGGATCGTTGAGCCCGATTTCATCGGGCATGCTTGGCCCGATCGGGCGGTTAATCGGCACGCGCATTTTAATGATTTCCGGGCTATTTTTATAATACTTTTCCTAATTGTTTTAGGTTTAGTATAAATAGCTAAATCATAATATCTTTTAATCATCTTTGTTTTAGCCATTATTTTTCATAGTTTTCTCTAGAGAGTTATTTAAGAACCATAGTTTACTACTTTTCGCTTTGGATTCAAGATCGAACCTTTGGATTATTCGCATTTCAATATAGTTCTTCAGTTTGGTAATCTTCTTTATTGCTTTCTCTATTATTGATTAGATTAATTTCTTTGTTATTTGCAATGCTTCAAAGTATGAATTTTTATATTGATTTTGCTATTGTTTTCGTAAACATGAGTGAGTAGTTTTATTTCAAGGATTGTGGGGATCTATGTATGCAATGAGGGATTGATACGTTAGTCTAATTGCCTTTTATTTCAATTGTTTCTTGTGATTGAATCGTTCATGCTAGATTTATAAATTAGGTCTGATTTGTATTTCTAGTATCGCAATACTGAATCTGCTTCGAGAGGAGAGATACCGTATAGGCTTTCAATCATCAGGCAGAGTGATCCTTGACCATGCGAGAGCGGCTAGGTGATCTTTGAGGGAGGTAATGTTCGAGAGAAATTACATGTGCCCTAGATAAATTGACTTATTAGGTGGTTGTTATTTATCTCTAATTTCCCGAATTGTATGCATAGTGATCCATAGTCCTAGTTCTTTATTAATTGATTTATTCCCTCGTATTTAATTATGTAATTTGCTTAGTTTAGTAACACAACCATTTTCATCTGATTTAGTTAGTGTAATATTGGAATTCAGATACAATAGTATAACTTTCTCCCTATGGATTCGATCCTGACTTCCCTGACTACTAGTTAGTGGACTTTAGGTTATTTTTGATTAGGTGATACGATTTTAGCTTGTCAAATTTTGGCGCCGTTGCCGGGGAGACGGTTTATTTTTATTTTGTCTGAATTATAGTATTACACTTACTCTGAAGAACACCTGTTCTTTGGAGCATCTCACGTTTGTTTTAGTGTTATTGGTGCATGAGCAGGAAATTAAAATCCCCAAATCTCATTCCATTTGATCCGGAGATTGAAAAGACCGATCGTAGACTCAGAAAGAAAACTAAGCAAGCAAAGTTGTCTGCAGGGACACCCTCCCAAAAGGAACCTTCTCCACCATCTTCATCACAACAAGAATTTCCCGTCCCACCTATTACTCTTAAAATGGATGACGAAGTTAAACCAACCTTCAGAGATTATGCACAACCATCTCCTGATAATGTGCCCACTGGGGGTACGGATGCCCACTATCCCTGCTACGAATTTTGAAATCAAGTCTCATGTTCTGAATATGGTTTAGAATAATCAGTTTGCTGGGTTACCATCTGAAGACCCAAATCAGCACCTGCAACGGTTTTTACAATGTTGTGCTATTCAGAAACAAGCTGGTGTTACTGCTGATGAGATGAAACTCATCTTATTTAGCTTCTCTCTGCGCGACAAAGCTCGATTTTGGTACAATAAGATGCCTTCCACCATCACCACCTGGGCAGAACTATCAAAGATCTTCCTTATCAAGTGGTACCCTTACCAAAAGACTGCAGATATGCGTCATGCCATAGTAACTTTCACCCAAGATCCTGGCGAGTCATTGTATGAAGCTTGGGAGAGGTTCAAGGATCTGCAGCGCCTTTGTCCTCATCATGATTTGGACCAGTGGTATTTGTGTCAGATTTTCTACACTAGAGTTGATGCAGATACAAGGCGGGTAATTGATGGAGCCTCCGGTGGGTTCTTCATGGATAAGGCCATTGATGAAGGGTATGAACTTCTGGAGAAACTCGCTTCTAATCAAGCTCCACAACAACCTGCTCCTACTGCTGACCCATCCATGACAGAGTTGAAGAACATGATGTTTCAGATGCAGAAAGGTTTTAATGCTTTTCAAGCAGACACAAAAGCTCAGCTGGAAAATTTGAGTACACATAACAAGATGTTGGCAACTCAAGTAGCTCAGTTGGCTAGTTCTTCTGCTAGTAGGCCACCTGGGTCATTACCTTCACAACCAATGCAACCAAGAGATACTGCCAATGCCATCACTCTTAGGAGTGGAACGCAGTATGATGGTCCAGAGATGCCTAAGGGTGATCCGGTTGAGCCAGAAAAGAATGAAGCTGTCACTGAAAATTCCACAGCTCCTAAGGAGGCCAGTGATAATAGAAATTTTGGTCGTTGGACAAAACCCCTAAATTAAACTACCTAACTAACCACTAACCTAAGTATAATGGCAAGCAAGGGTCATTCTTCCACAAGGACTAAGGGTAATCACCGAAAATATTAATTATAATAAGCTAGGCTAAGATATAGTTAAGAGATTTGTCAATTATCAACTAAAAACTATTAAACAAAAGGAACTAGGGTAGGGGACTTCACCAATTATTTCAATCATGAAAACAATTAGGCAAATAAGGAAATAATATAAAGAGAATGAATCAAAGGGATCATCTAACTAATCCCTAATTACTCTTTCAAGCTAAAGAGGGTTACTCAAATTGGAGATTATATCCTATTTTCATGCAACAAACCCCCAACTCAAGAGCATGAATAACAAGATGACTAAATATATCCCTTAACTAAAACCCCTATTTTCATGCAAGTTTAGTTAAGTGAACAAATAGGGAGTCAACTCTTCAATTTCATCTTTCAATCCTTCATTGAAGTGACTAATAATTAAGTTTCCATGGAGGTCAATCACAAAAACCAACAATAAAACCCCTATTGCTCATTTGATTTTATTTTCCAAAATAACCCCAAATATGACCCAAAGGCTCATGATATCATTAATGGCTTCATCCCCTCCCAAGCAAAATAACTACTCACAAATCATAATAAATTATTAAATGAAATAAATAACAAACTAAAAACATGAAATCAAACACTAATCTAGGATGAACAAGTAAATAGAGTGAAAATGACATGAAAATAAGTAGATAAAGCAACAAAACATGTGAGAGAGTAAGAAATTCTCATTAAAGTTGCAAGGAGTCTCCAAATCTTCAAGTTTCCTTCTTAGATTCTTCAAAATCCAAGCTTTCAACAAGTTTCTCTCACTTCTCTCTCTAGAAGATGAGAGTTTCTCTCTCTAAAAACCCTAACTAAAACCTCTAACTAAGCTTATGGAGGCTAGCTCTCCTCTCCCCCTTTCAAAAGTTAGGGATCCTTTTCTTTAAAAGATTTAAACATTACATCATTAAACGGCTCGAAAAACAGAGATTTCCGCACAGATCAAGTGGCGCGGGCGCTCCATATAGTTTGGAGCGGGCTCTCCATACAATTTCACGCAGGCAGAAGGTTTCTGGGCCTCCAGCGCGGGCGCGCTAGACAACACGGAGCGGGCGCGCAGTTCTGGCAGACGCACCCGACTTCAAACAGCCATACCTCTTTCATTTTTCATCGGAATTGGGCTTGTGACCACTCGTTAGAAAGCTATCGAGCCAAAATTTCATCTACAACTTGAATCACTGAAAAATATTTTGTGTGATGAAAGTTATGGCCGTTTGAATACGACCCATATGCACAAATCCTTCCAAAAGCTCTTATTTTGGTAAAATTGCTCCACTCTATGCTTGGTGTGTGGTATGGAGACCTCTAAGGTGGATCCTTCAACATCAAACACAAATAAGCATTACCAAACCATATATAAATAGCCAAAATAACTAATATTCACAAATAAGCTACAAATAACTCAATTACTCTAAATTAAGCAAAATAAGCTAGAAAGTGATAAATGAAGAGGAAAAATGACTCTAAACATGATGAGGAAAATAAGGTATTTGAGTGATATAAATATCACTCATCAGCCAGCAATGCAGAGAAGCAGACAGTAGCTGAAAAAGTTCCATCTACCACTCCTGTGATCAAGGTACCGTTCCCCAATCGCCTATTGAAGAATAAGCTTGATCACCAGCTCGGTAAGTTTTTGGAGGTAGTGAAGAATCTACAGGTAACTGTCTCTTTTACTGAACTTATTAATCAAGTTCCTGCATATGCTAAATTTTTGAAGGAAATTCTGACTAGGAAGAGAGCCTTTAATGAAGTTGAAACTGTTGCCTTCACTGAAGAATGTATTGCTCTTTTGCAAAACCAGTCCCCACCTAAATTGAAAGACCTAGGGAGTTTCTCTATCCCTTATAACATTGACACCATTTTTATCGATAAGGCTTTATGTGATTTGGGTGCTAGTGTTAGTGTCATGCCCCAATTGTTTGCAAAAAGCTTGACATGGGAGATTTAAAATGTACCAATATTACTCTTCCAATGGCTGACCGTTCTGTTAAATACCCCCTAGGTATCTTAGAGGACGTCCCTGTGAGGGTAGGTAAATTATTTATTCATGTGGATTTTGTTGTGCTTGACATGGAAGAGGATACTCAGATCCCAATCATTCTAGGGAGACCATTCCTTCATACAGCTGGAGCTGTCATAGATGTTAAGAATGAAAAATTAACTTTGACTGTGGGAGATGATAAGGTGACTTTTAGTTTGACCAATGCTTTGAAAATTCCCATGCTAGAGGAAGCCTGTTATAGAATTGATGTCATTGATGTGCTGGTTAATGATGACATGCCTCAATCCCTTATGCGGGATCCTTTGGAGGCTTTGCTTTGTTTTGCATCTTCTACAGGTGATGGTATTCCCTTGAGTGCTGAAGTGGATGACTGGGAAGCAGCTCTTACATGTGAAGAGCTTGAGAGTATTACCACTCACGAGAAGGAACGGTTAGTATATGATACTCAACCGATAGAGGTAAAGAAACCTGAACTGAAACCCCTTCCCCCTTCTCTGAGATATGCTTTTCTAGATGAATCTGAAAATTATCTTGTGATTGTTAGTGCTTCACTGAATGATGGTCAAATGTCTCAACTTTTGTCTGTTTTGAGAAAACATAAAAAAGCCATTGGATATAGTATTGATGATTTGAAAGGTATAAGCCCTGAGTTTTGCATGCATAAAATTCACCTAGAGGATGATCATCGTCCTAGTATACAAGGCCAACGTCGTTTGAACCCCAATATGCATGAAGTGGTCAAGAAAGAGGTTATGAAGTTGCTTGATGCTGGAATCATCTACCCCATTGCTGACTCTAAGTGGGTGAGTCCAGTTCAAGTGGATCCTAAAATGGGAGGTACTACTGTGGTCAAAAATGAGAAAAATGAATTAATTGCTACAAGAGTAGTAACTGGTTGGCGTATGTGTATTGACTATAGGAAATTAAATGTTGCCACCAAGAAAGATCACTTTCCCCTCCCCTTCATTAATCAAATGTTGGAAAGGCTAGCTTATCACTCTTATTTTTGTTATCTAGATGGCTATTCAGGTTTCTTCCAAATACCTATCCATCCAGACGACCAGGAGAAGACCACATTTACATGCCCTTATGGTACCTTTGCCTATCGAATGATGCCATTTGGACTATGTAATGCCCCCGCCACCTTCCAACGTTGTATGATGGCCATCTTTTCTGAGTTCATTGAGTCCATTATGGAAGTGTTTATGGATGACTTTAGCGTGTATGGAATTGATTTTGATGCATGTTTGATAAATTTGGCTAAAGTTTTGAAAAGATGTGAAGATGTCAATCTTGTACTGAACTAGGAGAAGTGCCCTTCATGGTTACTGAAGGAATGGTACTTGGTCATATTATTTCTGAACGAGGCATCCAGGTGGATAAAACAAAAATTCAAGTGATTGAGCAATTACCCCCTCCTGTGAATGTCAAAGGAGTGCGAGGCTTTCTTGGTCATGCGGGGTTTTACCGCCGCTTCATCAAGGATTTCTCTAAAATTGCTAAACCACTTACTCAGTTGCTCCTCAAGGATGCCCCGTTCATGTTTACTGATGAGTGTCTTGTGTCTTTCAACAGGATCAAGCAAGCTTTGATTACTGCTCCTATCATTCGATCTCCAGATTGGACCCTTCCATTTGAGATTATGTGTGATGCTAGCGACTATGCTGTGGGAGCTGTGCTTGGTCAGAGGAAGGACAACGTCCTCCATGCGATATACTATGCTAGCAAGACACTAGATGAAGCTCAAGTTTACTATGCCACCACTGAGAAAGAGCTTCTAGCTGTGGTCTATGCACTGGACAAGTTCAGGACATATTTGCTAGGGTCCAAGGTCATTGCTTATACCGACCATGCTGCATTGAAGTACCTCTTAGCCAAAAAGGAGGCAAAGCTTAGACTCATTCGGTGATTTTGCTGCTCCAAGAATTCGACTTAGAGATCAGAGATAAAAAAGGAGCAGAAAATGTAGTAGCTGATCACTTGTCCAGATTGCAGTATGAGGATATGGAAGAGTGTCTACCCATTGATGACTCCTTTCCTGATGATAAGCTCCTGGCAGTCACTTCAGCCACCCCGTGGTATGCAGACTTCGCCAACTTTTGTGTGAGTGGACAGACTCCCCTAGAGCTGAGTTACCAGCAGAGGAATAAGTTCCTCAATGAGGCTAAAAAGTACTTTTGGGATGACCCTCTACTTTACAAGCTTTGTGCCGACACCATCTATAGACGTTGTATCCCAGAATGGGAAGTGCATGACATTTTGAAGCACTCCCACTCCCTTCCATGTGGAGGCCACGCTGGGCCCTCCAAAACAGTTGCTAAGGTATTTCAATCTGGTTTTTAGTGGCCTATGCTAGTACCTTTGTTAAGTCTTGTGATGCATGCCAACGGACGGGAAATATTTCCCGTAGACATGAGATGCCCCAAACCCCCATTTTGGAAGTTGAATTATTTGATGTATGGGGTATTGATTTTATGGGGAATTTTCCCTCTTCCTCAGGCAATAAATTCATACTTGTTGCTGTTGATTATGTGTCTAAGTGGGTAGAAGCCATTGCATCACCAACTAACGACTCCAAAGTCGTTATGAAAATGTTCAAAAAGATTATATTTCCAAGGTTTGGGGTACCAAGGGTTGTCATTAGTGACGGTGGATCTCATTTTCCCAAAAGAACCTTTGAGACCTTTGATAATAGAAATTTTGGTTGCTGGACAAAACCCCTAAATCAAACTACCTAACTAACCACTAACCTAAGTATTATGGCAAGCAAGGGTCATTCTTCCATAAGGACTAAGGGTAATCACCGAAAATATTAATTATAATAAGCTAGGCTAAGATATAGTTAAGAGATTTGTCAATTATCAACTAAAAACAATTAAATAAAAGGAACTAGGGTAGGGGAATTCACCAATTATTTCAATCATGAAAACAAGTAGGCAATAAGGGGGTAGTATAAAGAGAATGAATCAAAGGGATCATCTAACACATCCCTAATTACTTTTTCAAGCTAAAGAGGGTTACTCAAATTGGAGATTATGTCCTATTTTCATGCAACAAACCCCCAACTCAAGAGCATAAATAACAAGATGACTAAATTTATCCCTTAACTAAAACCCCTATTTTCACGCAAGTTTAGTTAAGTGAACAAATAGGGAGTCAACTCTTCAATTTCATCTTTCAATCCTTCATTGAAGTGACTAATAATTAAGTTTCCATGGAGGCCAATCACAAAAACCAACAATAAAACCCCTATTGCTCATTTAATTTCATTTTCCAAAATAACCCCCAATATGACACAAAGGCTCATGATATCATTAATGGCTTCATCCCCTCCCAAGCAAAATAACTACTCACAAATCATAATAAATTATTAAATGAACTAAATAACAAACTTAAAAGATGAAATTAAACACTAATATAGGATGAACAAGTAAATAGAGTGAAAATGACATGAAAATAAATAGATAAAGCAACAAAACATGTGAGAGAGTAAGAAATTCTCATTAAAGTTGCAAGGAGTCTCCAAATCTTCAAGTTTCCTTCTTAGATTCTTCAAAATCCAAACTTTCAACAAGTTTATCTCACTTCTCTCTCTAGAGGATGAGAGTTTCTCTCTCTAAAAACCCTAACTAAAACCTCTAACTAAGCTTATGGAGGCTAGTTCTCCTCTCTCCCTTACAAAAGTTAGGGATCCGTCCTTTTAAAAGATTTAAACATTACATCATTAAACGGGTCGAAAAACAGGGATTTTTGCACAAGTCAAGTGGCGCGGGCGCCCCATATAGTTTGGAGCGGGCTCTCCATACAATTTCGAGCAGGCAGAATGTTTTATGGACCTCTGGCGCGGGCGCGCTATACAATACGGAGCGGGCGCTCCATTCAGGCAGACGCACCCGACTTCAAACAGCTATATCTCTTTCATTTTTCATCGGAATTGGGCTTGTGACCACTCGTTGGAAAGATATCGAGCCAAAATTTCATTTCCAAGTTTAATCACTGAAAAATATTTTGTGTGCTGAAAGTTATGACCGTTTGAATATGACCCTTATGCACAAATCCTTCCAAAAACTCTTATTTTGGCAAAATTGCTCCACTCTATGCTTCGTGTGTGGTATGGAGACCTCTAAGGTTAATCCTACAACATCAAACACAAATAAGCATTACCAAACCATATATAAATAGCCAAAATAACTAATATTCACAAATAAGCTACAAATAACTCAATTACTCTAAATAAAGTAAAATAAGCTAGAAAGTGATAAATGAAGAGAAGAAATGACTATAATCATGAGGAAAATAAGGTATTTGAGTGATATAAATATCACTCATCAAAATCCCCCAAGCTTAACCTTTTCTCGTCCTCGAGCAAAATAAGATGAAACACAAGGGAATAGATTGAATTTATTCAAGCAAAGTAAAAATGAAAAGAGATGAGAATATAAACTAACTCACTTTTGTAGGAATCACGGTTGCATTTAGCATATGCAACAAGCTCTTTATACCCCTAAATCGCTCTAGAGGGCGAGTGAGATCTCGCGAGGGTTTCCCAAGAGGATTAACCCACAACTCCAATCTTTTCATCAACCATTTATTCAACAAACTCAAGATTTATGCTCAAGTCAGCTATCAATGAAATGGTTCACAAGCAAGGATAGAGAGCAACTTTCAAGACAACTAATTTTCAAGTGTACTCATAGGTTATGGGTAGAGAAAGAAACTAATCAATATTGCAATAGGACACCTAATTAGACTTTTTACTCGCTCATTAGAGAACACCTAGCTATCCAAACTGTTATAGAAGCTTAAACCACTAGTCCACCATCCCTAGACACACAAATAGGCCTTAGACTCCACTCTACTCAAAACTTAAGAAAAATAGAACTAAGCGTGGGAGGCATCCACAAATTGACCTCTTTTATTGAAATTCTTCTATTCTTTTTGCTTTTCGTTTTTCTTCACTTTTTTCATTTTTCAAGCCTTTTTTGAATGTTTTTGGCTTTTTTTTTTTATTACGGGAATTTTTGCTATACAAGGGAGAAGTAACTACTCACTAAAGAGAAACATAAGAACTTGTGGCTATTTGTGCCACTTATTAAAAACGAAAAGAAGTAAAAACTAAGTTTCTTGTAGAGCTTTGTTTGGGGACATGATGAGCTTATCTAAGGACACAAGGGACCGCAAATTGGAAGCTAAAATTATCCAAGCATGAGCAACAAAGTCAAGATTCAAGACTAGACATCCAATTGAGCATTTATTAGTTTCATTTTGGTAGATTCTAATGCAATCAAGATTAATCACCTCCAAAAACACCACAACCCAAGCTCACACTCTTCCAAAATGAGCCTCTAAACATGTACTCAAAATCAAAGCAAGGAATCCACATATATGATCAACTAGCATCTTCCTTGGCAAGGGAATGCTCTGTACTTTTCTTTATTCCTCAATTTTTTTTTTGCCAAACATCTTTTTCATTTGTTTTTTCAATTTCTTCATTTTTTAGGAAAAAGAAAAGAAATTAAAGGATTTTTTTTTGAATTTTGATTGATTTTTTTTTAAAAAAAGCGAAAAGTAAAGAAATAAAGTATATACACCTCCCCCAAGCTAGCGTATAGCTACTCCCCCAAGCTAGAATAAAGCATTGTCCTCAATGCTTGAACAAGACGATCAAAGGGAGGTAGGGAGGGAACAAACATCCAAACCAACAAGCATATGCTCCACAAATCATAAAACATTGGAAAAATAGAAAAGGAAGGAAGCTACCGGATAGTAGGTGGGTGTAATACCCGCAAATGACCCAATTTCTCCACTTATAATCAACTTTTCAACACCATGAGTTGCTTTCCACGTGCTATTGAGAATGAGTGTTATTCCAATTATGTATTTAAATAAATCAAGGATAGAAATAAAAATAAGAAGGGCTAAAAGAAAGAAAATGAAAGCAATAAATCACGCACGGGTTACATCCCGAGAAAGGCTTATTTAAGGTCCTAAGCATAACTTTTCTAGTAAATATCCCGACAAAGATCGCAAGAGTTTGTCAAATGCATTGGCACACATTTCAAAGAAGATACCATATGCAACAAGTAAAGAGTGAACATGCACAAGGTATGGGGCAATTCTATGCAAAAATCGAGGAGGGGGATGCCTATAAGAAGGAACAAAAGGAAAATCAAGAAAGTAGGAAGAAGAAGAATCAAAAGAATACAATAACGAAGGAAAAACCGGCAAACTCTCCTCAACAAACTCTTTTTGCTTAGCAATCTCAATCTTTTCCTCAAAATTTATCAAATGAGGCACTTGAAGATAAAAGGAGGAAGAAGGCTCATCTAATGGAGGAGATTTGAGAAGTGAGAATGGATATGAGATGGGAGTGGAGGGAATAAGGTCAATCCTTCTTGAAAATGGAATACGAGGGGAAGGGATAGTAACAAGGGCTTCACTAACCACTTCATTCACATCACAACATTTTAAAGGATAGACTTCTTCCATCGATGACTCTTCAATCAAGGAGTTATCTCCTAAATCATCAACACTAAACTCAAACACATCCTCAAACACATTCTCAAGTGGATCATCACAACCTAAGTGAACTCTAAACAACCTCAAGTCTTTCTCAAATTCCAATGGAAGATCATCAATGGGTTGGAGGTCAAATTGGGGAGGGAGATCATTAGCATTTGCATCTATATTGCTCTCAAATATAGCCTTTTCTTTGCATGTGAGAAGAGGGATAGAAGAAAATGGGTCTTCAAAGATAGGAGGGGAAGGATGTAGTTCAAGTTTCCTTGAGATAAGAGTATGAGACTCATGAATTGTATCATCCTCAATCAACAAAGGTTCAAGGTACTCTTTGCTCTCAACTTCATGCACATCAAAAGAGATATCTTCTTCCAAGACTTTAAGATTTTGACCCACATTTTCATTTGAATCTTCAAAGTTCAAAATCTCACTTTCTCTTTGATGACTTCCATTCTCAACATATCCTAATTCATCATCATTCTCATTATTGATAATCTCATCATGGTCATCGTAAGATCCATTTTGCTCTTGATTTGCAAAAGTAGGCTCCAACCTAGACTCCAACAATTGAGAAACTTGAGTTTCTAGCATTTTGAGAGTTTCTATCTTGTAATTCATGTGATCCATGTACTCTTTTTGTTGCACCATATAATCAACCATCATGGTCTCCAAATTAGACTCCAACAATTCGGGTTGTGAAGAATTATGAAAATCATTTTGGAGATGGGGATCATAGGATAGATCATGGGAATTCACGCAATGATTTGAGGATAATTTATTAGATGCAAGGACAACATTAGCATTAGAATATACTTCATCCAAATGGGATTAAGATGGGGGAGAAATGCAAGTCTCGGGTTCATAACTAGAGAAATTTTGATTAGTATGCATTGACATTTCCCATTCATAGGTTTCTCTAGCCAACCACTCAAATAGACTCCAAGCCTCATCCAAAGATTGAGCATGAAAGTCATAATTAGACATAGACTCTACCACCCTTTTAGTTTCTTCATTTAGACCCTCAAACACTACATCACATATTTCCCACTTTTCAAAGCTATGGTCACAACCAAGAGAATCTCCAAGTCTCCAATAGTACCTCCAAAATACTTCATGTTCATATTGGGAAAGGGAAAAGATTGCCATTTTTTTGAATTTTTTTAGAAAAGGAAAATAAAATCAAATAAACCAAATACAAGAGAAATATTCACAAATGGCCTAGACTCATCTAATCAACACAAATCAATGTTAGCCGAAGTCCCCGGCAACGGCGCCATTTTGATAATAGAAATTTTGGTCGTTGGATAAAACCCCTAAATCAAGGCAAAATTGGCCTCAACACCCTGAACTATAGCTTGGGTGCACCCAACACCACCAACTACGACTAGTAGCCTAAACACCACCAACTACGGGGTGGGGTGCAGTCCGTACCACTAACTACGGGGTGGGGTGCAGTCTGTACCATAAAAACCCACCGTCATCGGCAACATTTTAGGCTTCTGACCTCGGTTGGCGGGGTGCAGTATGTACCATAAAAACCCACCGTCATCGGCAACATTTTAGGCTTCCGACCTCATTTATAGTACGGAATGCACCCCACCCCATAGTTGGTGGTGTTTAGGCTACTAGTCGTAGTTGGTGGTGTTGGGTGCACCCGAGCTATAGTTCAGGGTGTTGAGGCCAATTTTGCCCTAAATCAAACTACCTAACTAACCACTAACCTAAGTATAATGGCAAGTAAGGGTCATTCTTCCACAAAGACTAAGGGTAATCACCGAAAATATTAATTATAGTAAGCTAGGCTAAGATATAGTTAAGAGATTTGTCAATTATCAACTAAAAACTATTAAATAAAAGGAACTAGGGTAAGAGAATTCACCAATTATTCAATCATGAAAACAATTAGGCAAATAAGGGGGTAGTATAAAGAGAATGAATCAAAGGGATCATCTAACACATCCCTAATACTTTTTCAAGCTAAAGAGGGTTACTCAAATTGGAGATCATGTCCTATTTTCATGCAACAAACCCCCAACTCAAGAGCATGAATAACAAGATGACTAAATTTATTACTTAAGTAAAACCCCTATTTTCATGCAAGTTTAGTTAAGTGAACAAATATGGAGTCAACTCTTCAATTTCATCTTTCAATCCTTCATTGAAGTGACTAATAATTAAGTTTCCATGGAGGCCAATCACAAAAACCAACAATAAAACCCCTATTGCTCATTTGATTTTATTTTCCAAAATAACCCCAAATATGACCCAAAGGCTCATGATATCATTAATGGCTTCATCCCCTCCCAAGCAAAATAACTACTCACAAATTATAATAAATTATTAAATGAACTAAATAACAAACTAAAAACATGAAATTAAACACTAATCTAGGATGAACAAGTAAATAGAGTGAAAATGACATGAAAATAAATAGATAAAGCAACAAAATATGAGAGAGAGTAAGAAATCATATATAATATTAAAGCAAGAAAAATTCAGCCTACGTGGCAGCCCCATATTCTTTCTCGCCTCTCATTGCTCCTTTGATTTTTCGACCCCTCTGATTCACTTGCCACATGTCATTGATTGAAGTAATATTTTGCAAATCCTCTTTGATTGAGGCAATGAGGCGTGTATGGGAACAAATCAATTCCTTCCAAATTCTCATATTTGCTACAATTATATTATGATTGATTCTTCAACATGGTTTGGTGATTCTTTCCAAATCTCGCGTTCTTCTTCAACACGTCTGATTCTTCAACAAAACCATAATATAGTAGCAAAGACATTATTTTGTATAATAACTGCCAAATTCTTCATCTTTGCTAATATTATATAATAATAAATAATAAATATTTAATAATAAATAATAATAATTAAAATAATAAATAAATAATAAATAATATATAATAAATAATAAATAATCAATAATAATTATTATTATCATAAATAATAAATAATAATAAATAATAATAATAAATAATAAATAATAAATAATAAATTAATAATAATAATAATAATAATAAATAAATAAATAAATAATTACTAAATAATAAATAATAAAAATATTAAAATAAATAAAATAAAATAATAAAATAAAATAAAAAATTAAAAAATTAAAAAAAAATTAAAAAATTAAAAAAAAAAATTAAAAAATTAAAAAAAAATTATAAAAATTATAAATTCATCGTTATTATATTTATAATATTAATAATAATAACAATATCAATAGTAATATTGAAAACAAACATAATAATTACAACATTAATAATAATACTGAACTTATTTTTGCTGAACTGAACTTATTTTTGCTGAACTGAACTTATTTTTACTTATTTTTGCTGAACTGAACTTATTTTTGCTGAACTGAAATTATTTTTACTTATTTTTGCTGAAAATAAGTCCAAAAGAACAGGGCCTACGTATACAGTTTTTCTATATTTAGTGATAAATATTTTACATGTATTATCATCTTATCTCTAAGATCATCATTGCTTATAGCCTGTTTGTTATTATTTATTGTTTTCAGTTTTTTTAAAAACTGAAAACAAAAATATGAAAACTATAAAAAATAGATTTTAATTAGTTTGTTTGTGGGATGGATAAAATTTACTTGCGTCCAGTTCGTTATCGTTTTTTATTTTTAGTTTTTTCGGAAATTAAAAACAAAAAAAAGAAAATCAGAAAAGTAGATTTTAATTTGTTTGTGTGATGGTTGTACATATATATTTTTTTAAGAAGTAAAAGTATAGTTAAATGTATTGCAATTATATAACCTTCTTAAAGAATAGCTAAGAAAAATACTCTCTCCGTTTCTTTTTAGTTTACTCACTTTACTTTGGAGGAGACAAGAAGAAAGTCTCAAAGTATGAGACGCAAACTAAAAAGTGGTTTAAAATATTAAAAAGGAGATGACATGGGTGGAAAAAGAGGAAAAAGTAGAGGGAACATGTTATTACGAATAGAAAAAGTAACAGTGTGTAGATTAAAAAGAAACGGACAAAAAAAGAAAGTGGGTAGATTAAAAAGAAACCGATGGAGTAATATTTTAAAAAGTCAAAGAATAATCTTGGGCTTAACTTGCCACATGAAAGATAGCCATGAAATATGTTGGGTGAGAATTAACATTAGGACATAAAAAGAAGTGCAATTTGTACTTTATACATATATTTGGGGTAAAAATATGGTTAAATGTATTACAATTATGGAATCCAAAAAATTATCTTTTAACCTTTTACAAAATAAATAATTTTTTATAAAAAATAATTAATACAATTGGGCTTAATCGCCACATAAATATGGTCATGGAATTTGTTGGGTGAGAGCTAATATTAAGATAGAGAAAACAAATAAGAAAGTGTATTGTGTACATATACATATTTTTTGTTTGGGGGGAGGGATAAAAGTATAGTTAGAGGGTTAATTTGCTTATCCTCTAGATTAAGATCCAAGAATATTAACATCTCAAAAGAGATTGTTAATCTGATAAATCATAGAGTGAAGACAAAAGGAAAGGAAACTGGGGATATTGGTTTCAATATCTACCAAGAGACATATTTTAAGTGACTTTCTCTTTTAGAATTGGAAGAATAATTATAAAAGTAACTTTGATTTATTAAAATCCAAATTAGCTTAAGATTACAAAATTCAAAAAATTATTCTATGAATTCATGGCATCATAGTATCAAGAACTTATAAGTTACTCATGATTTCTTAATATTTTTTTTAAATATATTACAAAGTTATATTTTTTCCTTAATCAAATTGCATTATTCCCAAAATGTCAAAGTTTTTGACCAGGTAACTAACATCTTGATTGCAATTTCCTAAGGAGGAGTTGAGTTGAAACTTAAGATACAAATGAAAACTTTAGGTTAAATAGTAAAACATAGAAAATTCATTTTTTTTCTTAAAGTATTGCAATATATTTGTAAAACATAGAAATTGTTTTCCTTAGATGAATATTTTAGATTTATGACTACAACTTATGACAATATCTAATTGAATTTTATGTTACTCTATATTTGCATTTTACCTTTTCAAATATAAATCTTGAAGGTATTTTGATTCGTTATAAAATAAATTATTACATTCAATGTGAAAGCTTTTGTTTGGTATCGAAATAATGATACTATTATTAAAAGAGCAGTTGAAAGTAAAATAAATATAGAAATATATTATTTATTTTATTAGATGAGTGCCACTTTTTTATCTTTTATCCAAGTAAGTAGCATATTTCCTCTTTCATTTTATTAGATTACATTTGAAAATATACGAATGATTTATGTCAATATTTTAAAGTCTTTAATATTTTATTTACCATTTATAAATCTACATAACATGATTTAAAGAAAAATATCATAAAATATACATTTCATTATCTTATATTTTATCAACTTTTGATGCAATCATGAAATATATGTATGTATTAGGTAACGATGAAATATAAATAGTCTTATTAAACAAAAAATATTTCTTGCATTATCCACAGGGTCCAAAAACTAGAATATTATGATGGTTGGTCCATAACTGAAGTGAAAAATGTATTTTCACTTTAATTTTATTAAATTATATTAGTACACAGGATAAATTATTTTGTCGCTCTTTTTTATGTCTTAAATATTTTATTTAATATTTATAAGTATTTACACCATGGTATCTAAGATTGTATTATCACATGTTAAATTTATGAAACAAAAATTTTCATAATATAACTTACAATTCAGATAGTTTACCAGTTGGCTATATATACAAATACATGCAAAAGTCCCATTCTAATAATTTTAAAGATGCTTTGCACCCATGACAGGAAGAAAAAAAATGAGAATAGCCACGAATTTACATATTTTATTTTATCCATTAAAAAATCAACTTGAAAAGTTAAATTTTCGTAAAACCTCACTTTTTTCAAAAAGAAAAAACAACTGCTTTTTTTCTTCATAAAAAAAGGCATAAGCTCCAGATAAAGGGAAAAGCTTGCAATGAACACAACTAATTAACAACTAAACGATGTATAATTATGGATGCGTAAATCCTAAATAATTTCAAATAACAAAGCTAATTAAAATCCGAATATTACAGGTAAATCAATTTATGAATATGTATTAGCATATGTGATTAAACAATATAGAAGAAGCAATGAACAAATTCCAAAACAATATAGCAAAACAGAATAAAAACAATTAAGACGAAGTATAATGAAATTTATGATTGAAGGTGTTATATCCTGAAATCTACGGTTCCTCTGATGACACTTGGGCTCATCTGAACCGTACACATGTCCTCTGATAAATGGAAGAAAAAAGATCTACCCTTTGGGCTAGGCTCAGATTGTTTAAAAGGCTGCTTTTCTGGCCCAAAAGGAAGTCAGAGGCCAGCCCTGTGAGGTGGCTGCATGAGAGTGGTTGGTAAACTCTCCCAAATCATGGCCTGCCACGTGTCATGATCTGATTCTTCAGTCAATCAGAAGCCACTATTCTAGGTCAGATTTTAAGGTTAGCTGTCATCTTGCTATCACTATAAATACCCCTGAAATCAGGAGAAAGATCATTCAATGCAAACAGTGCAAAGTTACTCTGTAAAACTACTCTCTCACTTTCTCTCTCTATCTCTACTTTCTCTTACAACTCCTGATATCTGACTTAAGCATCGGAGGGGGAACCACCACCCAAACCTCCAGGGTGGGTCCCTTTTAGCAGGTTCGGGAACGAAGCTCAGGCTTGGACTTGGTTGATTCAGACATTGTTGCACAAGTCTCCAAAGAAGAACCTCTAAGGGATACTAGTTTACTTGCTCGACAAGAAAGCACCATCTACAGCTTACTTGTTGGACAAGGGACAAAACATTTGGCGCCGTCTGTGGGGAGACGCAACGATGACCGATTGTCAATCGTCCAACCTTGCCCGAGAACCGAAGTCTTCGGGTTAATGTCGAAGACACGGTAGAACACGAGAGACGCCTCGGGGAAGGGGATAGACCCCGTCCATCGTCCAAGTTCTTGGACCAAGCCGAGAACTCTGTCATTCAAGAGAATCTTGAACGTCCGGTGGCTCGCCGCCCATCTAGAGAACGCCTTGAATGATTTCCGGGCTAAGATGGCTGCAGATCGTCCAGAAACGCATCAAGAGCAATATGTTGTTTTTCCGCTTAACCCCGAGCGCCCGCTAACAATCCACCTCCCCCTCGGGGACGTTCCCAAGAAGATCGTCCGGACCCTAGTCGACTGTTCGTCGGGAACCCTCTAGGAGAACGGCAAGAGGAAAGCGACCGAGAGGATAATGATCGGCGAAGAAAGATGGACTGGAACCCGGTGGTAAGGACCCGGGACCATGTTCGTCCAAGCGGGCACCGAATGGAAACAGATGCCAGAGAATATCTAGAAGCAAAGAGAGCTGCAGCAATACAACGATCAGCGACAGGTTCTACATCATACCTGAGAGACCCTCCTTTGAGGTTGTCGTCCAGAGGGGAGGGTCGAAGTTTAAGTCACTCTCTTGTTCATCCACGACAGGAGAAGACAGTGGCTCAGCCCATGGTCTATAGGCGTCCATTGCCTGCAAACACGTCGTCTGATCCGGTGTTAAAGGAATATCGTAAGGAGTACATACCCATTGAGGGACAGATGGGAGCCCTCCGAGATTAACCGGCCCACTCCATTCTCGGCCAGGATAATGGAGGCGCCCCCCTTCCCAAAGGTTAAACTCCCTACTATAGAACCTTTTGATGGAACAACAGATCCCGATGATCACTTATCTACTTACAAACATCAGATGTATGTCCAAGGAGTAGATGATGCTACCTGGTGTAAGAACTTCCCAGCAACTCTGAAGGGAGTAGCTCAGAAGTGGTTTAACAATCTTCCACCCAATTCAGTCAATAATTTCACGAAACTCAGTTTCTTATTCACTAGTCACATTGTTGCCAACAAGCAAGAACAAAAAACAAGCATGCACCTAGGCAAGGTCGTCCAGGGACCTAAGGAGGCTCTTAGAAGTTTCGTTAAGAGATTCAACCTAGAAGCCCTTCAGATCCAAGATCTTAATGCTGGAGTGGCCTTTGACGCCTTCATTAGGGGTCTAAGGCTAGGGAGCTTTAAGTTTGATCTTGTTAAAAAGAAAATCTCCACTCTTGCCGAAGCCTTAAGGGATCCTGAAGCGTTTATTCACGCTACCGAAGTGTGTGCTGAGGCAAAGCATCCCGAGTCTAAGAAGCCTGAAGAGGTTGCTCAGCCAAAGAAGAGCAACCCCAAGAAGGCCGAGACTTGGGTTATAACCTCCACCACCACTTCGTCCAGAAGGAGCAAGAGAAAAGAGGCTGAGCCATCCTCATGCAATCCTATTGAATTTAACAAGGACCAATACTCCATTCTCATGGAGATTAAGGATCAATATGAGTTGAAGGCCCCAGCTGAGATGAAAACCCCTTATAGAAATAAGGATAAGAGTAGGTATTGCCACTTCCACAAGGATTGCGGTCACGAAACTAATGAATGTAAGCACCTCAAGAAGGCTTTGGAGGAGCTAGCTCGAAAGGGAAAGATGAACTCCTATATGCCTCAAGGGGGAAGGAAGTTTCAAAGGAAAGACAATTGGCAGACCAAGAAGAAGGAAAGTGAGAGCACAGACGAGGATGTTGTTCTCGTAATTTCTGGAGGGTTTGTTGCTGGAGGACCCACCAATAGAGGACACAAAAACTACCTTAGGGAGCTTGGCCAAGTTTTATTAGCTGATTAGACAAAGGCTGAGCCCTTCCCAAGGGTGGTAGTTAGTGAGCAAGATCGGGGCAGGTTGAGGACTCCCCATGATGATCCTTTGGTTGTAGAAATGAAAATAGTAAACTTGAGAGTAAGAAGAATTCTGATCGACACTGGAAGCTCGACGGATATCATCAGTGCTGACTGCTTGTCCAGATTAAAATTTGATGAAAATAACTTGGTTCCCGTTCACCATCCCATCATAGGGTTTGGGGGAGGAGTCATCCACCCAATGGGAACTGTTACTTTGCCCGTTCGAGTGGGAGAAAAGGATGCCGCTAGAACTCTGTTTATCAAGTTCTTGGTAGTCCGAGATTTGACAGCCTACAATGTCATTCTTGGGCGACCAACTCTGAATCACGTCAAAGCCGTAATAGTTACTCACCTGATGTTGATGAAGTATGAGTGTGATGATGGCAAGATTGGCTCATTATATGGGGACCAGCAGGTGGCTAGGGAGTGTTATCTGACTACCCTCAAGCCGTCATCATGGAAGATATGCAATGAAGATCAGACGCAGGTTGCTGGTGAAAGGAAAACGTCTGAAATAGAGAAAGATAAGACGAAGGTGGTTAGCGAGAGGAAAACGTCCGGGATAGTCAAGGACCACTTGGCCTTATTGAAGATGGCCATTGAGAGCCCTCAGACGCCTCTCGCTCCCTCAAGGAAGGCGTCTGAGCATCTTCCCAGCAAGAAGAGAAAATATGAAATCATCAAGGAAGAGCCTCCCTTGCCTGAAGAAGTGATGGCCATCATGGGACTAGCAATAGAGCGTCCAGAACCAGTCGAGGCCCCAGAAGACGTCTGTCTGGATGAGGCTCGTCCAGAACGAACCTTGAAAATTGGTTCTTCACTCTCTTTGGGCTTGAGAAACCTCTTAATCAGCTTGCTGAAAGAATTTCAAGACGTGTTTGCCTATTGTGTTGAAGAAATGCCTGGAATTGATCCAGAAGTAGCCGTCCATCGGCTAAATGTTGATCCAAAATTAAAGCCAGTCCGTCAGAAGAAAAGGCATTTGGGGCCGGCTAGGAATCAAGCGGTCGACCAGGAAGTTCAGAAGTTGTTGGAGTCAAAATTCATCAAAGCGACTTATTATCCAGAATGGATAGCAAATGTGGTCATGGTCCCCAAGCCCAATGGCACCTGGAGGATGTGTGTAGACTATACCGATCTCAACAAGGCTTGTCCCAAGGACAGTTTCCCGCTGCCGAAGTTGGATCGTCTAGTGGACTCCACAGCCGGCCACGCTTTACTAAGCTTCATGGACGCCTATTCAGGTTTCCATCAAATTCCCATGTGGCCAGAGGATCAGGACAAAACGTCCTTCATTACTGAAAAAGGACTATATGGCTGGTTGAGAATGCCATTTGGTCTGCGCAATGCTCCGGCCACATTCTAAAGATTGATCAATGCTGTTTTTCATCCACAGTTGGGAAGGAACATGGAAGCGTATATTGATGATATATATAACACTACTACATAAGTAGGCTATAGCAACATTTTACTTGCAACACTTCTAATTTGTGTTGCATATTTTTACAATTGATAGAAGGTTGCAACACTTTAACTCAAAACGTTGCGTGTTATAATTTAATGCAACGTTTTACCTAGTTTAAGCAACATTTATGCTAAAATGTTGCATTTGTATGATTTTGGCAACATTTATTTGCAACACTTTCACTACATTTATTGGCAACATTATTGGCAATACTCTAGAAAGTGTTGCAATATACCAAATAAATCAAAATAAAAAAAAAAAAAAAAAAAACAGAGTGAAAGCGGGAATGAAAAATGAAAGCGGGAATGAAAATGAAAATTTCACACAATCACACCCACAATTCACAAACCTCAGACAAAACAAAAAACCTCAGAGGGCTCACACATTCACGCATTGCCATTTCCACTCACACTCACCGTCTTCCCCAAAACTCACACTCAGAAATTTCCTCAAAATTTTTCATCATCTTCTCTCATAATCTACTCTCTGCGAATCTGCGATTGTTAGGGTTCTACAAAATTTGCAATTGTTGGCTCAATTTTAGGGTTTCATAGCTACGACCACCGCAACTCACGCATTGCCATTTCCATTGTCGTCGCTGCTCTTCTTAGCCATAGCCACGGTCGCCGCTGCTCTTCTAAGCCACCACCGCAGCTCTCCTACTCAGTAAGATTCTCTACCTATTCCTTACCTCATACTATTGAGTAAAATTATTCATGAATTAAAAACAATTTTAATCTTTTAATTATATGATTATGCTCTTACCTGGTTGAAAAGGCAAAAAGAACAGTTCTTGATTTGGGTTTTGATGAAAAGAGGAAATTAGTTGGCTTTGGGGGAAGAATTGGGAGACCAAAGCATGGTTTGGTAACAAGGGTTTTGTAATCGGGTGAATATACTGGTTTTGAAGAAATTAGGGCTAAATTTTCCATCTTTTTTGTCCCACGAATTGGAAATCCCAAATTTAGATGAACTGATTTCTGGGAAATGGCAGTGTAATAAGTTGATGCTGAATTAGTAAAAGTTTCAATATTTTTCGGATTTTGTTTAGAAAGTGAGAAAGTCGTTTACTTTCTCGAGCCGTTTTCATTGTTGCTTACTTGATAATACTTGCTTACTTGATAATACTACTTGTTACTTGCATACCTCAATTTCATCTTGTTTTTCTTCTGATAGTTGTTGTTTGATTGTTGTTGCACTTCGTTTACATTTTTCTTCCTGCTTAAAAATTTCTAGCAAGTATGAGGGAGAATAGGAGTTGGATGAGCCTACCAAGACGGTTGCCTGAATTTGAAAATGGGTTGGTTAATTTTCTTAATGCTTCATTCGCTAAGGCATCCCGAGGGAATCAGATTAGATGTCCATGCAAGAAGTGTATTAATCGGTATTGGTGTCATAGAAGTGAAGTCTATGATCACTTAAAAGTGGATGGCTTTGTGGACAATTATGATGTTTGGACTTTTCATGGAGAGAATCATGAATCCATGGAACATGTTGATGACATGGAAGAAGATAACCTTGTCATGGAGGACAACCTAAATGAATTAGTGCATGATCGGTTTAGAGAGACCATAGAGGGGGTTCGGAACTCCCAAGGGCCAAATGAGGAAGCTAAAAAGTTATATAGACTGGTGGAAGAAGGCAAACAAGAGTTGTTTCCTGGATGTAAGACTTTTTCCAAGCTATCTTTCATCATTAGACTCCTTCTCCTCAAGACACTCCATGGCCTTAGTAATGTGGCTTTTAATGATCTTCTTAAGCTTTGGAAAGAGGTCATTCCAGATGCAAACCTTCCCTCAAATTTTTATGAAGCCAAAAAAATTCTAAGAGATTTGGGACTTGATTATCAGAAAATATACGCATGCCCAAATGATTGCATGCTATATTGGAAAGAATATGAAGATGCCGAAGAATGTCATGTTTGCGGTACATCAAAGTGGAAACAACGAGAAGAAATTAAAGGAACCGATGCTACTATGCATTCTAAGAAGTCTCGAGTTCCGGCCAAGGTACTATGGCACTTTCCATTGAAACCTAGGCTACAAAGGCTTTTCATGTGTTATGAGACAGCAAAATCCATGACTTGGCATGCCGATGGACGTGAGGAAGATGGGAATCTACGTCATCCGGCCGATGGATCAACATGGAAAGATTTTGATTCTTTGTATCCAAATTTTTCCAAGGAATCTAGGAATGTAAGATTGGGTTTAGCTAGTGATGGATTCAATCCTTTTCGAACAATGTCCATTGCACATAGCACATGGCCTGTGGTTCTAATAAATTATAATTTACCCCCTTCGATGTTTATGAAGCAAGAGTACCTCATGTTGTCCTTGTTGATTCCTGGCCCCGAATCCCCATGCAATAACATTGATGTTTACATGCAACCTTTGAAGGAAGAACTTTTAGATTTGTGGAATCATGGAATTGAGACATATGACAAGTATAAAGATGAAACTTTCCAGTTGCATGCTGCATTGATGTGGACTATTAGTGATTTTCCTGGCTACTCAATGTTGTCTGGTTGCAAGACCAAGGGTAAATTTGCATGTCCTGATTGCAGTTATGAAACTCCCCACTTGTATCTAAAGAATAGTAAGAAGATGTGTTACATGGACTTTCGAAGACATTTGGATGCAAATCATCCTTTTCGAAGTAGTAAAAAGTTTTTCAATGGCAAAGAAGAGCATCGACCTCCTCCAAAACCCTTAACTGGGTTTGAAGTTCATAGTGAGTTGCTAAACTTTGAAAATCTGTTCGGAAAAACAATTAGGAGGAGGGATGACCCTGATTATCCATGGAAAAAAAGACCATGGTTCTTTGAGTTGCCATATTGGAAAGACATTTCATGTCGGCATAACCTAGATGTGATGCATATTGAGAAAAACATTTGCGATAATCTACTTGGGACTTTGTTGGATGTCAAGGGAAAAACAAAGGATCATGAAAAAGGTAGATTTGATCTAATGGATTTAGGTTTCATGGAAGAGTTGCATCCTCAACTTGCAAAAGATGGCAAACATGTTTTTTTCAAGAAAGGAAGCTTTTCTATGTCTTCTAAAGAGAAAGATATCTTTTGTCGAGCTTTGAGAGAAGCAAAACTACCATATGGGTGTGCATCTAATATTGCTCGATGTGTGCGTTCCTCCGAAAGGAAAGTTGTTGGCTACAAAAGTCACGATGCACACATTATATTACACTACCTACTTCAAGTTGCTGTGAGAAAATCTCTCCCCAAGCATGTGGCAATTCCACTTATTAGGCTTGGAGCTTTCTTTCGAAAGCTTTGTAGCAAGGTCATAGACCTGGAAGACCTTAAGAGCTTGCAAATTGAGATAACTGAGACATTATGTGAGCTTGAAAGGATATTTGTACCTTCATTTTTTGATATTATGACACATCTTCCGGTTCACTTAGTGGATCAAGTTAAGTGTGGGGGTCCTGTGCATGGGCGGAGTATGTACTTCATGGAACGATATCTGTGTAAATTGAAGTCATATGTGCGCAATCGAAGCCATCCAGAGGGATCCATGGCGGAAGGGTATTGGTTAGATGAGTGCTCAAATTTTCTCGCACGATATATGCATAAAGGGAAGTCGAAAGGCCACAATGGGTTATCTCATTCCTATGAAGGTGAGGAACGTGAATCTGATGTTATCGTTTTCAAAAGGGTGGGTCATCCATTGGGAGGAAAGAAACGAAGGAAAGGCAAATTATTCACTTTGGATGTTAGTGTCTGTGAACAAGCGCATCGATATGCCTTGTTCAATTCAGATAGTGAGGAAGTCAATGAGTATATCAGGTAAGATAATTTATATAACTAATTTAACTAGGTATATATCTTTCCATGTACTTGTTCGATAGAACTTACCAACTTTGAAAACTTTTTTTTTTCAAATTCATTAATGCAGAGAGCATGAAGTGCATGTTAGCTGTCAGCCGCGAAAAAGTAAGTGGGCTAAGGCACGAGACCATAGCCATGAGTTCACTAGGTGGTTTAGAAACAAAGCAGTTGTGAGTGATGTCCCGATCACATCTTTTGGTTAGCTAAAGGTCCTACTGCCACAAAAAAAAAGATATTCAGGCTATTATGTTAATGGCTTTAGGTTTTACACCAAAGCACGCGATAGTAGATGTAAAACTCAAAATAGTGGTGTGTCTTTAGTTGCATTGACTCCAAGCTTTGCAAGCACCAAGGACAAGAATCCAATTTTGGGGAAGGTGACTTATTTTGGTTCGATACTTGAGATTATAGAGCTCAATTATTGGTCAAAGTTTAGTGTTGTTTTGTTTCGGTGTGAGTGGTACCAAGAGGAAAAGGATAACTATGGGCTTCCTTGTGTTAATGTAAACAAGTTTTGTTCCTTGGATGATCCCTTTGTCTTGCCTTCTCAAGTGCAAGCAGTTTGGTATACTCCAGATCCCAGGTTACCTCGAGTTTGAATTATGTTATGAATGCAATTCCGAGGGATCTATTTGATTATGGTGGAGAAGGCGAAGAAGTTGTACAGTCTACCAGGTGTGTGTCAGAAGACAGAGGCTCGACTTCCTTTGCTAGGGTTGATGATGCGGAAATTAACTTATCAAGGGATGATATAGAGCCTATGGTAATGGATGCAAATGTCACTCTCGATGGTGTTGCAATAGATTATCAGAACCAAGAGGACTCAGATTTTGATGATACCTTGTGGGATTGGATGGAAGCAGATGAGGACATTGACAATGTTGCTGAATGATTTGATCAACTTTTTTTTTCTTTTTCTTTCTTTCTTTGTTTTTTTTTTGGTACTATCTTATAGCATCCATATGTAAGATCCAAGTAAACGAAGGTGAATGTAATTCCCGTAGTTCTCCTTACTTTCTAATTTTCTTGTTCTAGCTATTCGATTTTGACTTGCAATTACTTTCCAAACTACATTTCTTCCGAGACATTCACACATATCTTTATGGTTTCAATTTTTCTATGTTGGCTATTGAATGTCTAAAAGAGATTATGATCACCCTAGGTAAGATATTTAGCTATTGTTCATATAATAAGTATTTCTTTGCTGACTCTGAAATTTTAGCCATGATACTTGTTGCTCCATTGAATTGTTATTTGTTCTGTTTTACTTAATCTGTTGTGTGTGCGTTGTTAACTGAGTTTGTTGTTGATTTTGTTTTTATTTTTAACACTCTTAATAAAAATTGAGTTGTAATGTGTAGGTGACAAATGGCAAAGGGAATCAAGGCTGCAAAAACTGTGAATCCTTATGAGAAAGAAAGAATGCAACGCATTGAGGAGTGCAGGACAAGACTGCTGGAGTCTGGTATCTTAGACATCAGCAGGTCACTGACAAACCTGGTGGACAGCAAAGCGAACAAAAAGAGGAAAAAGAAGGCAAAAGTGTCCGGAGAGGGAAAAAAGGATCCCGATTATGATCCCGTTAGTGAAGAAGACCAAGAGGACGAAGGACAGAGCTCAAATCATGCTAAATCCACTAAGAAGCTGGTAAATCTAATTGTGCTATGAAAGATTGTTTGTTATCACTATCGTTTTGCTTTATTTCCCACTAATTCTGATATATTTTCTTTACATGTGTTGTTGACTTCAAACCTGAAATCATTCATGGATTTCATAGAAGAAGAATGCAGATCATCACCAAGAACACCAAGATGAAGGCAGTGCGACAGAGGTGGTTAGAGAGCCTGTAGGAGAAGGGTCCACAGCGATGGTCAAAAAGCCGGTACGTTTGATTCTCCTTTGTATGTTGACACTTTGATCATCTTTTTATATACATCTTTTTAGAAATAACCACCTTTTAAATTTTCATAATTCAAAGCATACAAGAGTGAAGTTCAATTTAATTAGTCTTAAACTAAATAAAGCTCAATTTACGCAATAAACAATTGGGAACAGATCTAGGGTTTCTGTGCAATTTTAAATTACAAAAAACTACATTAAACAATTGGGGCTCTAAACTACAACATTAACATTAATTTCCGATTTAAAAATAACTATGTAATGCTCAATTTCCGATTTTGGACTTGTTGGTTGAGACTAGAAATTCACTTCATTGCTTGATTATTAGTTTATCACTATTTATGCGCTGATCTTTTTGTAAACTTTTTTAATTGTTGTGATTATTCTTGTGGCCATTTTTTTTTTCTCTGCTAAAGTGGTAATCTATTGTAATGAACTACAATGCTAATCTCTTCTAACATGGCAATAATGTAGGATGCTAATTATTGTTATTCAAAGTTCATGCATTTGTATCCTTCTAATCTCCAATTCAGTACACGCTCATTTTGAAGAATTTTATGTTCTTGATTTTTGAAAAAACTATGTAATGCTTATACTTTATTGATGAAGTTGGTTTTGAATATGTTGTTGTTGCATGATTTCGTTCAAAAATTATTTAAGAACTAAACTTCAACACTTTGTTGAGTTTCTTATTAGTTGGAGTAGTTTTGACTTTTCAGGTAAAAATTAAGAACACTTGTTTTTTTAACACAATCATGAATCACCATTATATAATGAGTTTTAAAACTAGAATAATCTAAATGTGGGCTATCGATGACTTTGCCCCCATACACTAGATCTTGGAGTCGAATGCTTATTTAAAATTGACTTCTTGTGGGGACGAAGTCGGATTATGAATAATCAGCTACGAGTCGACCCGTTGTCATTCCTAATTAGCCTAGTTTTGTCTTAAGAATTACCACGGAAACTCAATTGATTTGTCACTTCAATTCAAAGACTCATTTAATACTAGTCAAAATATGCAATTTACATAAAGCTACTTAAAAACATCAACCCCTAGTATGAAATTGCCTTTCGCTTTCCCAAGTCTTGATTTAAAGTCTCAAAAAATCAGGAGTTAAACTTGAAACATTCTTAAAAAAATGTAAGATCAATGCAAACATTTGTGGAAGTCTTAACACAAGATGAGACCAGTTTTGCATATGTTACACCCTGCGCACCAATGCAAACATTTGTGGAAGTCTTAACACAAGATAATGCATTTTGTCCTATTTACCATGGTAAAACAAATCTGCTTGTGAAAATTGTGAGAAGCCACATTGCAAGAAAGAAAGAAACCATGAAAACTATGTAATGCTTATATCAAATTTAAAAATAACTATGTAATGCTTTGATTGCATATTCTACTCTTTGAAATGTACGTAAATAGGTGACTCGATCAACTGCTCCTTCCCAGAAGTTTGTACCTCCAATGATGCTGAACAAACTTCTGAAGCAGAGTAAACAACAAAAGCAAGCAAAAGGGAAAGCACCAACTGTGGCAGAACTGATCCTACAGAAGAAACAATCAGAAGAGGAAGCTGCAGTGAAATCTCTAACACCTAATCAGATTGTGACTGATGCTGATCTTCAATGGCTGTCAGGTATATCTTTTATGTTGCGTTGCATTAATAAACACCCTGCAAATGCATGTCTTCCTAATGTTTAATTTGTGTTTATGATAGAATTGGACGAAAGGTTTCATGTCAATGGAGATGAAGAGGACAGGGGTGATGGGCTTGGAAATCCAGTTAACGATAATGAATCTGCAGCTGAAGGAAATGGCGAAGATCTTTCTGACAATGACAATGACAAGCTGGATGATAGCGACAATGTGGATTTGGAGGATACCGATGATGATGCCTATGCTGAAGACGCCAATGGCAACGAGCTTGAACAGCGAAATTCTGAGATGGTTATGCAAGGTATGTACTGATTAGTATTGACAATATCTATCACTAGTATGACTTCTGTTATACTGATTTGGAGGATACAGGCTAATATGACAGTATATACTTAGATTTAACTTCTGTTATAAGAAATTATTTATAGCTTAAAGATATGAAATTCGCGTTGAGTTTAATCTGCCTGAGAATTATTTATGATTTTGCATGATATTGTTCCCCTTTATTTGATGCATGTCTTTTTCGACTTTTATATTGACTTTAAAAGTGATGAGTGGTCTCATCAATGTCCATGATAAATAATGAGTATTTGAGCATATGCAGTGCAAACAACCCATAAGCTACGCAATTCGTAAGATATTTGCCCAAATTGGAGTAAGTTTTCACTTTTCTCGTGAGTCTGAACTCAGATGCAAGATAAAGGCGCTAAGTCAAATTAGCTAGAACTTTTGCTGTATCTTGTTCACATATCTATTTAAGAGTGAATGAAAAAATAAATGTTAGATGAGAGTTGAAAAAATAAATGTTAGATGAGAGTTGAAAAAATAAATGAAAAACTAAATGTTATATGATAGTTTCTTATTTCTGCAGTTGTACACAAAAACTTCTGTTGATAATGATCTTTTCTAAAAGCTACTATCCTTGTTATGCATATGTGTTAGCTGTTAGGGAGGTCGTTAGGCAAATAAAATTGTAGATATATCTTATCTTCAAATACTCCGTATAATATCTTGCTGAATCCAAGTTTAGGTTGTTATTTTCTTTTAGCTCATTATTTAAACTATGCTTTGTATGTACAAGAACTCTGCAACAGAAATACACTTACATTTATATACACTTACACATTATTGCCGCATAGATCAGTACAATACACAAAACTTCTCATGGTTGTTTATCTTCTAGATAAAATGTGCTCAAATCATGGAGTTGCTTATTGTCGTGCTTCTTCTATATCTTCGTACTCATTTGATACTTTTTCTTATGTACGTATGTGGTTAGGTGCAACTGGAAGGGGTCCTACTATGATGCATGCAGTGCATATGCGCCCTGCTGACAAACGTGAGGTCATTGTGTTGAATGAGTTCGGACAGCCAATTGGACCCGTCACAACTGAGAAGGACACGGCGAAAGAGTTTTCAAGATTCTTAGGGACCCTTGCTCGTAACTATGATAATGCGCCACTGACATATAAGACTTGGAGGAAGGTGCCACACAAAGACAAGCTGTGGGAGTATGTTTTGGTACGTTTTTTAACTACTTCTAAGTGCAATACATTAATTAGATGACAAGCAAAGGTCTTAAGCTTGCTATTTGTGTTGAGTAGCTCATTGCCTCATTTCCAAACACTTTGCAATATCATTTGACCACGTATTAATAACGTTTGAATTTGTCTTCAGTCCAAATACATTATTCCTGAAGAAGGAAAGGATTGGGTTATGAAGTCTATTGGTGCTGCTTGGAGGATTCACAAGTGTCGTTTTAAGAAAAGACACTTTCATAAGTACACCACCAACAATGAGAGATGACTGAATAGGCCTAAAACTGTAGCTGATGATGACTTCAAGGTGCTGTTGGTTTTATGGAACGACAAAGCTTATAAGGTAGCGGGTTACTAAGTGGAATTATTTTTCTGATTTGAATGAATGAATTAATTAATTGTTCTTGCTCTTAGATATATACATTAGTGTCTAATAGAGATGATATTGTATTGTATTGATCTCCTAATGATTTCATGTGAACTGGTATTTCATGTTTTGTGTACTGTTATTAGTACTTGTTATTGATACTTGTATCTTTTGAAAACATGATTATGAATCAATGATTCATGTATTAATGTAGGTAAATCGAAATTACCAAGGTCAAGCATGCCTAATCTCCATTAGGCCGACACTTTTTTTCTTACATGTGTATGTAGGCCCGATGTGCTCATAATCAAAGTCGAAGGAAAGCTCACAAAAACACTCACACTGCTGGATCTAAAAGCTTTGCAAGGATACGTGAAGAAATGGTAAGCCATGCATCAAATGTTTGCAACTTAATGGACTAGTTGTAAGCCACTTCATATAGTTGTGCTCCTCCTGACCAACCTACTTGTGTTTTGGCAGAAAAATGAAGATCCTAACAAGCAACTCCCTTCGTTAGCTGATTTGTTTGAGCGCACTCGTAGAAGAGATGAGAAGAAGAAATATGCTGACACATATGAAGACACAGCAAAGAAAATTGTAAGTAAAAATATGTTGTCACTCAAACAGTAAGCTTAAATTTCAACAAATCTGATTCTGTTTATGTGAATTGCAGGAAGCCATGAAAAACTATCAACCCCCGGAAGATGGCAGTGGCCCTAAAGATGCGTTCTCGGGCCGTGATGGGCAATGAGTATCCCGGTCGTAGGCTGTTTGTTTGGTAGAGGAGTCACCAACAAGGTTATGAGTAAGAGTGCCAATGCTGTTGGTTCATATGTGGTGCCAAAAGAGGTGATGGATGCAGTGAGAGCAGAAATGGTGTCGGAGAAGGATGAGATTCTTGACATCCAAAAGCAACTCGAAGCAGACTATGAGCAGAAGAAAGCAAACCTCGAAGCAGATTATGCAAAGAAGATGGAAGAACTTGAGAAGTCAAAGGAAGGTCTGGTTCAGGAGGTCTTGGAGAAGCTCCTAGCAAAGGCGCCAACGGACATTGTGCGACGAGTGCTTAGCTTAGGAGGAAGGCGAGGAAGGTATGTTGTTAGTGAGTTTGTCTTTTATCTATTCTAATTTGGGTAATGGATTCGCCTAGTTTACATACTTAGGCATAACTCTACTTTTCTTCCCCTTAACCATATGTAAATGGTCTGTTACTCTTGCTCTCCCTTTATTTTGACTTTACATTGTCGTTCACAAGAATTTTGATTTTGTATGGGGTCATGGAATAGCCGATGACATTAATTGAGTTTAAGTTATAGTCTTCTATAGAATATCCATCTTTTTTAGTTCTGTTGAAGTGAGTTGGTGCATTGGTTGGCGAACTTAGGAAACGGAAGTATTTGTCTATAAATATATACTCAGGGTCCTGGAACGTACTACTGTAATTATGAATGGTAATCTGAATTAATTCAGGAAGATGGGATTTGTTTGATTAATAACTGAAAACTGGAATTACATATGAGACATTCGAGAGGTCTCTTCTCTCCCAATAAGCCTAAGCTTAATACACAATTCACATGCCTTACTGATATTCTACTACTACTATTTAACCCATCAATCCCTAAGCTGAAACACTAAAAAAGACTTTACCAACTCTTGTACTTTAAAAAAGCATACAAACGTTTGACATACAAAGGCAAACCCACAAAAGCTGATGTAACTTGGCTGCTTGTGACTGTTTCACTGTGATGCCTTTTTCTTCTGATCTTCTGCATTCATGGGACCTTCCACCTTTTTGTCCTTGCGCCTAGAGTAAGTCAACAGCCCTTTGTTGGTCAAAGCTTGACCTTGAGGATTCGTTACAGGTCCTCCATTCTTTTTTTCCCTAGTTTACCTTATCATGGATTGCGAAGTGTTTTGAAAATGGGTATAGGATACCAAGTGCATGTGACCTTAGATGAGCATGTCTTGAAGCTTACATGCAAAGTCTGTCATAGAAGCCTGGTGACAAAAGTATTCTTTGTCCTCTCGGTAGCTTCTTTGTATTTTACCGTTTTGTTTGCTATTTGATTGTTCTGATGCTAAGTGAAGCAAGCATAATTGTATAAACACTCATGCTCTCATGCACTTTCTTTGCTGCACTTTTGTTTACTTATAAGTCAACCTTATTTGTTTCTTTTCTCATCCTTATTCATTCGTTTGTTTTCTTTTGCTGCTCATTCTTTTATGTTACCCACTTACTGATGTTATTTGTGAAAAAATGACTCAAGTGTATTGTGGGATTACACAAACAAGGACGGTATTGCTGGCCATATATCCGTTTGTATTCTGTTGGATCTTGGTTCATTGATCCCTGCCTTACAATGACCTGTGAATCCTGTACTTGTGGTAATCTATCAATACAATCAGGTTTAAGTGCAATGAGGAGGTACTTTCACTTGTAAGATGTATGATATAAGGATGTTGTTTACTTTGTTTATAGAAATATTGGTAGAAGCTATAATATATTGTGAACTAGCATTTGTAATTTGACATGTATTTCAAGCTAGTTTTACTTGAACGTACACTTTTCAAATCAAGTTTGTTTTCTACATATTACTAATAATCGAATTTTTCATTATCACAGGGTATGAAGCTATTCGAAATTCGGATCGGAAGCATTTTGTCATGTATATAGTGCTCGTTGAATCATGTATTGGCTTCTTTTTTGTGATGATCAAACATCATTTTGGGCTTAGCTTTTCAAGTGTTAGATACATGTAATTTTGTACATGAAACTAGTGCTTGTATGTCAACTTTTGGTACAATACATGACTTTGTAAGAAGCTAATATTAATGCATCAAAAACTTTTACAAATGACGTTGCAGGAAATTCGATCGATATTAGAAAATTGCTATATATTGGCTATTATTCGGTTTTAATAAGTGATGCAATGACATGTAAAAGTGTTGCATGATTTCAAATTGAATATGTTAAGAAAAGTGTTGCATATAAATGAAAAAAATGTTGCACTTATCAAGGTTTAAAAATCTATAAATGTTGCATATAGATTAACAAAGTGTTGCAATTATAAAGGTTTTAAAAACTAGAAGTGTTGCGTAAAGATTAAAAAGTGTTGCAATTATAAAGGCTCTAAAGTCTAAAAGTGTTGCATAAAGATGAAAAAAGTGTTGCAATTATAAAGGTTCTAAAGTCTAAAAGTGTTGCATAAAGATGAAAAAAGTGTTGCAATTATAAAGGTTTTAAAGTCTAAAAGTGTTGCATAAAGATGAAAAAAGTGTTGCAATTATGATTATGGCAACATTTTAAAGTGTTGCTATAGATGGTTAAAAACGTTGCATATCCAAAAGCGTTGCATGTTAGTTGCATTTGACAAATCATGCAACATTTTTGCAAAGCGTTGCAATATACCCTGCTAAGTGTTGCAATAGAGCTATTGCAACTTGACTTATTGCACTACTTGGAAAAACGTTGCTATAGCCCTTTTGCAACATATGTATACCCTATAGCAACATTATTGAAGCGTTGCTATAGCCTATTTATGTAGTAGTATGATAGTCAAGAGCCGTCAAGAAGAAAGTCATGTGGGTGATTTGAGAGAAACCTTTGAAACTCTCAGGAAATACAAGTTAAAGCTGAATCCCAGAAAATGTGTTTTTGGGGTTTTGTCAGGGAAGTTCCTAGGCTTCTTGGTAGACCAGAGGGGAATTGAAGCAAATCCCGAGAAGATACAAGCTATTTTAGACATGAAGTCTCCGTCAAAGGTAAAGGAAGTTCAGAGACTGACGGGTTGCTTGGCTGCCCTTGGACGTTTCTTGTCTAAGTCAGGCAACAAGTGCCATCACTTCTTCGCCACTATTAAGAAAAAAGCTAAGTTTGAGTGGACAAATGAGGCGGAGCAAGCACTACAGTAGGTCAAGGACCACCTTCGGCAGCTGCCTAGGTTGCTCAGCCCGGCTGAGGGGGAGAAGCTGTTTGTATATTTGGCCGTGTCCACTCAAGCTGTGAGTGCTGTTCTGCTAGCTGAAAGAGAATCCGTCCAAGTCCCAATATACTTCGTGAGTCACGTACTCAAAGACGCGGAAAATAGGTACACTCCCGTTGAGAAGTTTGGATTGGCCCTCGTCATGGCCAGCAGAAAGTTAAGGCCCTATTTCTTGGCGCACGGTATACTCGTCTATACCGATCAACCTTTGAAGCAAGTTCTCGCGAAGATGGAAGCCGCCGGGCGAATGCTAAAATGGGCGATTGAGCTCAACATGTTTGATATATCATTTGAACCAAGGAAAGCCATTAAGGGGCAAGCCTTGGCGATTTTATAGTTGAGCTTACTCGGCCCAATATAGAGCCAATATCGAGATCCAGGCTAAAGGAAGGAAGCATTGGACGCTCATGGTCGATGGGTCGTCCCACGATCAATGGATGTGGGGCGGAATCATTTGTCGGTCTCCCGAAGGGGACAAGTTTGAATATGCATTAAGATTCCAATTCAAAGCGTCCAATAACGAAGCTGAATATGAAGCACTCTTAGCTGGAATCAAAATGTGCAAGGCGGCTGGAGCTGTAGAGATTGAGGCCAAATCGGACTCTCTCTTAGTCGTCAGTCAGGTCAATGGAGATTTCGAATGCAAAGAAGCATCAATGAGCAAATACATGTGACTGATCAAGGATGAGATTGAGCCATTAAAACGATTTGTTCTCGACCAAGTGCCAAGGTCGGAAAATCATCAAGCAGATGCTCTCTCTAAATTGGCCAGCTCGGCTGAAGGAGATGTGCCAAGAACAGTTTTTTGGGAAGTCAAACCCAAAAAGAGCATTGACCAAGAGCGAGATTATGTTTCTTAGCCGGGAGCAGCTCTGGATGGAGCCGATCATAGAATACAAGAAGACGGGGCGATTACCTTCCGACCTGTAGAGGCCAAGTATGTGAAGGCTAGAGACAAGTGGTTTGAACTATGGGATGAGACCCTTTACAAGAAATCATTCAACCGTCCTCTCCTCAAGTGCATCACCAGAGAAGATGGCCTAGAGGTTTTGAAAGAACTCCATGAGGGAGCTTGTGCATCGCACATTGGGGGAAGAGCTTTAGGAGAAAAGGCTTTAAGGACGGGGTACTACTGGCCGACCTTAAAGGAGGATGCCCTCGTCTATGCAAAGAAGTGTGATAGTTGTCAGAAGCATGGGAACCTGCATCAGAAGCCGTCCAACTATCTAACTCCTATTTTGTTCCCCTTGCCTTTTGCCAAATGGGGCATGGACATATTAGGACCTTTTCCGGTGGCAGCTGGGCAAAAGAAGTTTGTGATAGTAGCAGTGGACTATTTCACTAAATGGATAGAAGCTGAAGCCATGCGAGGAATAACCACCAACGACGTTAAGGGCTTCATCTGGAAAAACATTATAACTCGTTTTGGCATGCCTCAGTCCATCGTCTTCGATAATGGTCCACAGTTCGAAACGTCTAAGCTGAAAGATTGGTTGTCAGAAAGAGAAATCAAAGCTCACTTTGCGGCAGTCGCCCACCCACAAGCCAATGGGCAAGTCGAGTCCTTCAACAAGATTCTATCAAATGGAATCAAGAGGAAGCTGGAAAACGCCAAGGGTCAATGGGTTGAAGAGCTGCAATTAGTGTTATGGTCCATTAGAACAACCGCTAAGAATTCAACAGGCGAGACGCCTTTCATGTTAGTCTATGGCACTGAAGCCGTCTTGCCCATTGAGATTGATGAACCCACCCTGCGAGTCATGTTGTACACTGAAGATGCCAACTGGGCTGCATTACGCACGGCTTTGGACCAAGTGCCAGAGGTCAGGGGCAATGCCTTACTAAGAATTCAATTGTACAAACTGCGAATGGCTCGGGAGTTTAACAAAAGAGTTGTTAGACGACCGCTCAAGGTGGGGGATCTTGTTCTAAGAAAGATGGAAGCGGTTGGACGAGCTAAAGAGTTAGGGAAGCTAACACCAAATTGGGAAGGACCTTATCTGATTATCCAGGAGTTACGCAGTGGGACGTTTCGTCTACAAAATCTAGATGGACGACCTATACAGCGTACTTGGAATTCAGATAACTTGAAGAAGTACCACGTCTAACTCAAATCTTCGTCAGATACCTGTAGGGTAATTTGTAGTTACTCCAAAGTGCCACGGCACATGTTAGTAAGAAAAGAATTGTATACATGCATTTTGGCATTCAGCCAAGCAAAATCCATATAATACAATTCCTACTTTCTTATCTCTTTGTTTATTTTCACCAAGTTAATTCACTTTGGGGTTTTAAATCAGTTACTCCTCTAAAAGTGATAATAACTTGGACAAAAATACAAACACTAATAGAATGTCATGATTACTCTTTTCTATGCCGAATCCCACTCCTTCGAAGAGACCGGCCAAAGTATAACACATACAAGGCCGTCAAACTGGCAAAACCTCTAGTAAGAGTAATGTCAAAGTCTCTGAGAAAAAGCTAGCCTGAAATAAGACCTTAGTAAAGGATACTTATCTTCAAAAGCACGGACAGCTAAGTAGTCCAGACCCTAGTAAGGGATCACTACTTAATGACGAGTGTTGCTCCCTCAAGGAAGCCGGCTAAAACATGCTTGGCACATGTATCTCAAGCTCGTCCATAAATTTCAACAGGCTTGGCCAAGGATAGCCGCTCTCCTTCTTGGACTTGGGCTCGCCCGTCATGAGCGGGTGAGCTAAGCCCAAGAAGGGGGGGATGATGGAGGCCTATAGGACGAGCTAAAGAGAAAAGGACGTCCAAAAACCAGGACGACCTAGACAATAGATGCCCTTTGACGGTTTGATAAGTGCAGAACAAGTGTCAGTAGCTCGAGTAAAACGGCTAGAACGTTGTTCGTCCAAAATTATATAGATTGTCAAAAGGCAGGACGAATTACAATAAATGGATAGTTTATGGGATGATTGGCAATCGTCCAAGGGGTAAAATTAGGTCTGCTAAACCTGTATTACCCGGATAGGGTAGACCGTCCAAAAAGTTCAGGACGAGCATGTTCCGGTACTTGGCAGCATTTTGCACAGATTTTCGATTGTCCAAAGGCAAGCAAGCTGCACTTTCTTAAAACATCGGCAATGATGTTCAACGATCAGGACGAAGTTAACGTTATACTTGGATAAATTGCAAATTGTTGAAAATGAGAGACTGGCAATTGGCAAAAAGTTCTTCATATATATATCAATAAGCAAGGATTTACAATTTAAGACTACTGAAGGGCTAAGACTATAATGGCAGACAAGCCAAGAAACTTGGAAAAATAAACCTAGAACTAGGCCTCATCTTCAGTGCGAGTTTCTTGGTCGTCCTCAGGCTTCCCATCCTCGGCTTCGTCTTCAGGGTTCCCATTCGCAGTTGCAGCCTCGTCGTCGGAATCAAAAAATTCCGGAGGTTCCTCGGTTCACACCATAGCCCGATGGACACTCTGCTGATATTCCAGACGACGTACAAAACTTGGGACCTCATCAGCTTCGGCCAACATCTCGAAGGCCTTGACGGCCCAATCCTTAGAGGTTTCGACGACGTGAGCCAACCCTTCCTTGGCATCGTCGAAGGCCTTAGCCGCCGACCTTTCTAGACGGGCATTCTTCGCCCTTAGGAGAATGTTCTCCCTTCTCGGTTCGGCGCGGCAAGAATGAGAGCCACATCCCTCTCACCTTTCAGATCAGCAGAGACAGCATTAATAATCATCTTCAGACGGTCTAGCTCTTTGTACAGATCATTAATGGTAACAAGATAATTCTTGTTTTCTGACTCCAGAAGAGCTGATCTTTTCTCCAAAGCCTCCAGAGATTGACGATGGAGTGTATTAGCCATCTCAATGTCATGGATGGCCTTGTCGCCTGCCGTAGTAGCCATATGGACGAGCTGCTTATTCTCTATCCTTAGCTCCCTCGCCCATTCTTCAGTCAGCATGCTGCGAGCAAAAAGCTGGGGCAATGAAAGCAAAACAAATCATTAGACGAGTTTCAAAAAGAAATAAATATACACAAGTACTAAACAAAAGCGGCAATAAGTTATACCTCAGCAGCCAGTTGAGACATATAGCCCACATGCCCGACCGATGCTCCCCTTAATCCTTTGATATAGGATTCAGGGTAACACTTGAAGAGTTCCTGCTTAAGCCGTTCCTTTTACGCCTTTGACATTTTGGCAAAAGCGGAGAAGACTCCTCGTCCGAGTCTAAGGTGGGAGCGGTGAAGGTATAGGCTGGGCCTTTGCCCTTATCTGAAAGAGGGGGAGAGTCAGTTATCTGGATGGGAAAGACGATGGCTTGTCTATTAGACGGACTCATAGACTGTCCGCCGACCCGCACCGTCCTAACTCTATTGGAGTAAAACGACTCACCAGACGAGATGGATGCCGTCCTTACAGCCAGGGGGCATCCGGGAGACCGGCTTCGCTACCGAGCCGGCCGGGCCTTGGATAGTTCTCGACAGGCCGTCTCCTGCCCCGGCACCACCAAAGCCAAGGCTGACTCTGGTCTAACTTCGGCCGAGTCTGGTCTGACTTTGGCCGAGTCAGAAGGCAAAGCGTCCAGCTGACCAGCTAGGACAGGATTTTCTCCCACTCCTCCACTAGGAGCGGCAGTAGAAGGTCCCTCCTTCAGAGCTTTGTCTTTAGGGGGAAGCATGGTCTTCTCTTCCACTCCCCCACTTGGAGTAGCCTTCTCTGTCTTCTTTCTTACAAAGGCCTTAGGCTTTTTAGCTTGAGGTTGGTCCGTGGCTGTTGTAGGCCTCTTCTTGGACGAAGAAGACTTCCCAGGAGGGAGTTTGTTGGTAGGAGCATTTTTCTGCGAGAAACAATCAAGTTAAAATGACAGACGTCCACAGATCAAAATCTAAATCAAAGTGCAAGGCTTCAGGCGAAAATCACCCAAAGAAGGAGGGCGCCTTAAAATGAACACCTCTTCTCCTAAGGGAATCTCGTCCGAGCAAAATTCTGAATACAGACGAAAGTGAGGAAAAGAAGGAAGCCGTCCCAAAATTGGACAGGCTAACATGTCCCCATCCAAGGATAGGAAATCAACTTTTCATCCAGCGTCAGAGCTCAAAACCTCCCAGACGAGTATGGTCCCAAAAGTGAAGCCGTCCTAGCATGGACGCTCTCCTTTCTCGGGCTATCCTCGTCCAGGGATAGGTGCTATTACCGGGACGAGTCCAAATGGTACTCGTCCAAAGACTACAAAATCTCCCCGATGAGTATGGTCCCAAGAGTGAAGCCGTCCTAGCATGGACGCTCTCCTTTCTCGGACTATCCTCGTCCAGGGATAGATACTATTACCTGGACGAGTCCAAATGGTACTCGTCCGGAGACGGCAAAACCCCTCAGACGAGAATGGCCCCAAGAGGGTGACCGTCCTACTATGGACGCTCTCCTTCTTCGGGCTATCTTCATCCAGAGAAAGTTACGATTACTTGGACGAGTCCGAAGGATACTCGTCCAACGACTATAAAAATTTCAGACGAGAATTTCCCAAAGGTGAACGTCCATGCTTGGACGTTTTCCTTCTTGGAGTAATTCTCGTCCAAAGTTTGGATGCCAATTCCGGACGAGCCACAATGATCCTCTTAAAAAAAAAAAAAAAAAAAAAATTTATAATAATAAAATTTTTTGTATGATTTACCAGTGTCTCAGCCCTCTTCTCGGCACTACTTTTGGCATATTCCTTCCAAAGATTGTCTGTGAATTTAGACATGCTTATGTCTTCCGTCCAAGAAGCCTTGAGACGCGTTCAGGCTGAGTCTGCAGCAAAGACGGAAAATTGGTTAGTCTAATGAGCTATGGACGAAGAGTTTTACTTGGGATTTGAATGGATACCTTTATCATCGGCTAACCGCAAGCCTGCGGCAACCAAGAAGTCGTCATTATAAAACATTTCCTTAAAGGGTATCCAGTTAGCTGGCCCTTTAAAGGATTTCTGGTCGGGCCTGGAGTACTTCTTTATTTTAAAGTACTCCACTACCTCCTCGTCATACTTATCCTCCAGCTCCAGCCAAGACTGCTTTCGTCCAGTATTTGTGACGGCTCGGTTATGGAAACGATAACTCTCCGTGGCCGAGTCATTGGCCGCCCTTAGATATATAAAATCGGCCTTCCATTCATGCATCTTTGACGGTTTGCCCCAGGCTGTTAGAAAGCCAGGACGGTTGGAGATGCTGAGCCATGTTCCATCCACGGCACCAGGAATTTTGGCCGCGTAATGAATGTGGGTAAATGCTTGAAGAGAGAGAGCCAGGCCGCGCAACTCGCAGACGGCTATGAACGTCAAGACGTTGTGCCAGGCATTGGGAGCCAGTTGGTTGTGGCCGATGTTGTAATAACGAAGCACTTGCTCTATAAATTCATGAAGGGGGAATCTCAACCCCGCGTCCAGAGCCAGCTTGTAGACAGTAAAATGATTTTTGGGAGTGCTCAAAATAGTGGCCTCCTTATTAGGGATGACGAAGGAAATGCCCAGCATGGGCATGAAGTTGGATAAATAGCTAGGGTCCGGCCCTATTTTCTCTAGCCATTTGCGATTGGCTAAAATTAATGCAGGGTCAGAGAGAGGACCTAATCGTTTTCTAATCTCAGACGAAGTAGTGGAGGCTTCGTCTGACTGATCGGCAGCCCTAGAATCCCTGCTGATATCGCCTTCGCCAGTTTCCTCCATCTCAGTGTGCCGTCCAGAAGGACTGGCTTCCGGGTTTATTTGGGACTCCTCAAAGCTGCGGCTAGGGGAAAGGGGGCCGCCTAAAGGCCCAGCACTTCGGACCTCCCTCGTCTCATCTGGAACTCGTCCAGTAGATTCCTCCATATCTGAACTGTTTAACGGGATTATTACTCTTCGTTTTAGACGGGCCGTTTGCTTGACGCGCGCCAGATTACCCTGCACAGGTAAAGACTGGATCGTCTGACTTTCTCGGCCAAAACTATGAAAAAATATGTACTCGACCAGAAGAGGTCCAACTCTAGAATGTGCCGAAGAAGAAGTATCGGTTCTAGGGTCAAGACAAGCTCTTGGTCGGCTAGGATTGTTTGACGAAGAAGATTCCATTTTATTGTTTTTCAAAGAAAGAATAAAGAATAAAGAAGAAAGAAATGAACAATGAAACGATACCTGCTAAGAACGTCTGGACGATTCGGTGAAGAATGCTGAAGCTGGACGATCTCCCTCTCTCTCTAGAAAATTTGTAGAGTTTCTCTCTCTAGAAAAATTCGTTCAAGGTGTGAAATGATCAAATGTTTTCACACCAAGTTTATTTATAGAGGAGTAAGAAACCTGTGGAGCCGGTCAAGAATGACCGAAGAAAGGGTCCAACGGTCGGTTATGACCGGTAAAACCCAGAAAAGGCGAGTCCTTTCATTCATTTCAAATAAGGCTACCTTGGGTAAAAGGGCCTTAACTGTCAGATGGGCCTAATGAAGCTACGTTGGGTAAAAGGGCCTTAACCGTCAGATGGGCCAACAGTGAAAACCCTTTTAGGGGCAAATGTTGTAGCCTGAAATCTATGGTTCCTCTGATGACACTTGGGCTCATCTGAACCGTACACATGTCCTCTGATAAATGGAAGAAAAAAGATCTACCCTTTGGGCTAGGCTCAGATTGTTTAAAAGGCTGCTTTTTTGGCCCAAAAGGAAGTCAGAGGCCAGCTCTGTGAGGTGGCTGCATGAGAGTGGTTGATAAACTCTCCCAAATCATGGCCTACCACGTGTCATGATCTGATTCTTCAGCCAATCAGAAGCCACTATTCTAGGTCAGATTTTAAGGTTAGCTGTCATCTTGCTATCACTATAAATACCCCTGAAATCAGGAGAAAGATGATTCAATGCAAACGGTCAAAAGTTACTCGTAGAAACTACTCTCTCACTTTCTCTCTCTAGAATTACTTTTCTCTTACAAACACCTGATATCTGACTTAAGCTTCGGAGGGGGAACCACCACCCAAACCTCCAGGGTGGGTCCCTTTTTGCAGGTTCGGGAACGAAGCTCAGGCTTGGACTTGGTTGATTCAGACATTGTTGCACAAGTCTCCAAAGAAGAACCTCTAAGGGATACTAGTTTACTTGCTCGATAAGAAAGCACCATCTACAGCTTACTTGTTGGACAAGGGACAAAACAGAAGGGATAAGTGATAACTTGGGCGACGACACAAGATAGAGGGCAACATGAATAAAACAGTAAATCCTTGGAAACATAAATTAATAATTGATAACGGCAAGAAATCGTCTCAAACTTGAACTCAATTCTTTATGTCCTTCTTCTCTAAAATCACCTTCAGTTCCATAGAATTCATCAGCTCGAATATCAAAATAAATTAAAGAAAATTAAAACGACATGCAAAGTTGGGGGATTGCACTTCAAAGTTTAACAAAATCTAATAAAAGATAGAGAATGTTGTTTGCTTTGCCTGAACTGTCCAAAATTGATGTCTTCCTATTTAGATTTAAGGAAAAAGGATTGGGATCAAGAATTTTGTTGGATGCTTTTTTTTAATGGATAAGGAAATTCTATATAATAGCGGATGGTGTGAGCCGTAAACATAGCGTTTGAAGAGAATAGGGTAAATATTACCTATTTGTGTATTTGGATCGGATATGGTATATGATTTAGGAAATAACATGTGGGACCAGTTTAACGAGAAAACACATCTAGCAGTAAGATAAATTATCTGTAAGAAAAACCTTTACTAAAAGTTAAAAAAGATTAGCAAAATTATTTGCTAAGTTAACTGCACCATAGAGATTATAATTATTAATGAATATGTCATTTATTATAAAATAAATGAAACATGGGGCCTGGGAGGCGAGGATCAAGAAGAGGATAGAGATAGAGAGAAATAAAAAGAGGAACTCATGTGATGAAGATAAAGATAAAGATTGAGATAGAGAGAAGTGCTCCCTCCAGGTTTTATTAGTTTACCCACTACTTTTGGCATAGAGTTTTAAAAGAAATAGATATGTGGGTCATAGAAGGAAAGATAAATTATTAATTTATTGGCATATCGTATTGTGTTGTGGGCCAATAAAAGTTGAGTGAGAAAGTAAAGATAATAATAAACAAGTAGTGAGACCATTCCAAAAAACAGAAAAAAAAAACTGTATAAGCTAATAAGGGATAGCTCAAAAAGGAAAGTGGGCAAACTAAAAAAATCAGAGGGAGTAATTTTCAATTAAAGTAACGTGTCATTTATTATGAAACATCCTAAAACAGCAAGTGTTTAATTGTGTATTTTAGAATGGATAAAATATATTCATTAATTAAATTACTATTGAAGTTCTTAAAAATTTCTAATACATAATTATAAAAATATATTTTAATCCTCAAATAAGTTTCATGGGAGTGTAAATATTTAGGTATTCGTGCACATATAGTTGAGCTAACATTCGTAATCGTAAGGAGTAATTCGTTGCAAACTTTACTTAGATGGGTAACACGTACTTTTAAAATATTTACCCAGTGTGATGATCTTATTATGTAACATAGTTAATATAGTTAATTGTTTAGTTTACAATTAAATTTGTTTACTATTTTATTAATTGTTTGTGAATTTGTACATCATATTAATCTATCATATTTGAATGCAACCACTTTTAAAAAATAGGCAATCATTACCATTAAAATATAAGTATATTTATTGAATAAAAACTTCCCGTGCAATTTGCACGGGTCCAAAAACTAGTTCTCATTAAAGTTGCAAGGAGTCTCCAAATCTTCAAGTTTCCTTCTTAGATTCTTCAAAATCCAAGCTTTCAACAAGTTTCTCTCACTTCTCTCTAGAAGATGAGAGTTTCTCTCTCTAAAAACCCTAACTAAAACCTCTAACTAAGCTTATGGAGGCTAGCTCCCCTCTCTCCCTTACAAAAGTTAGGGATCCGTCATTTTAAAAGATTTAAATATTACATCATTAAACGGGTCGAAAAAGAGGGATTTCCGCACAGGTCAAGTGGCGCGGGCGCTCCATATAGTTTGGAGCGGGCTCTCCAAAGAATTTCGAGCAGGCAAAATGTTTTCTGAGCCTCTGGCGCGGGCGCGCTAGACAATACGGAGCGGGCGCTCCGTTCTATCAGACGCACCCGATTTCAAACAGCCATATCTCTTTTATTTTTCATCAGAATTGGGATTGTGACCACTCGTTGGAAAGATATCGAGCCAAAATTTTATCTCCAACTTGAATCACTGAAAAATAATTTGTGTGCTGAAATTTATGACCATTTGAATATGACCCTTATGCACAAATCCTTCCAAAAGCTCTTATTTTGGCAAAATTGCTCCACTCTATGCTTGGTGTGTGGTATGGAGACCTCTAAGGTTAATCCTACAACATCAAACACAAATAAGCATTACCAAACCATATGTAAATAGCCAAAATATCTAATATTTACAAATAAGCTACAAATAACTCAATTACTCTAAATGAAGTAAAATAAGCTAGCTAGAAAGTGATAAATGAAGAGAAGAAATGACTCTAATCATGAGGAAAATAAGGTATTTGAGTGATATATATCACTCATCAGCCTTACTTAAGAAATTTGGTGTCTACCATGGGACTGGCCTAGCATATCACCCTCAGACAAGTGGGCAGGTAGAAGTGTCTAATCGTGAGATAAAGACTATCTTAGAGAAGGTGGTAGCCAAATCTAGGAAGGACTGGAGTGACAAATTAGATGACACCTTATGGGCTTACCGAACTGCTTTTAAGACCCCATATTGGCACCACCCCTTACAGGTTAGTCTATGGGAAAGCATGCCACTTACCTGTTGAGCTAGAGTATAAGGCTTTTTGGGCTGTTAAGGAGCTAAACCTTGATGCTAAATTAGTTGGAGAAAAACGCCTATTGCAGATTAATGAGCTTGATGAACTCCGGTTGAATGCTTATGATAGTTCGCGTCTTTACAAAGAGCGCACTAAGAGATGGCATGATAAGAAAATTTTGAGTTGAGAGTTCTCCATTGGTGACAAGGTTTTATTGTATAACTCTAGACTAAAACTTTTCCCTGGTAAGTTGAAGTCTAGGTGGTCTGGTCCATTTTCTGTCACTAATGTTAACAAGTTTGGTTCAATTGAGGTGATGAATGCAACAGGTGAAAAGTTCAAAGTTAATGGCCAACGCTTAAAGCTGTACCATACAGGAGCTCCTGTTGGATCTGTGGAGGAATTATACCTCCAACCCCCTTCCCCTTCTGGCTGAGGGATGAGGCATTATGGTCGTGCGGTACCTTTATAAACCAGCACTGATCGGGAGGCAACCCGAATTCCCTTTTCCTTTTCCTTTTCTTTCCTTCTTTTTATTTTTAGATTTGCTAATTTTTGTAGATTGGGTGAGAGAGTGAGAGAGTACTAATCATCATTCTGAGGCTATATGTGTGCAGGAATTTTTAGTATAGCAGATTGTGTTGTTGCCCAGTTGAAAAGATCCCACAAACCAAGGAAATCACCTGTTTGGGCAGAAGAAAAAGGAACACGCCCGAATCCATCGGGCTAAATAGCCCGATCGGGCAGCTATTCCGTCAACGAAAAGAGGTCCGCCCGATTTCATCAGGCCATATCGCCCGATCTGGCGGGTACTCCGTCAAATTCTGGAACGACAAAGCATTCCGCCCGATCGGGCCCGCGACCAATTTTTGGGCGACAAAACGAAGAAAAAACTCCGCCCGATTGAATCGGGCCACCTTCGCCCGATCGGACCGTCGCCCAGCGAACAGCTTTAAGTCCCCGATTTCTCACTTACTTTCACTCTTTCCTCTCACAATCTCTCTCTCTCTCCTTCAACCCTAACCCCCAATTCTCATCTTCTTCCCCAAATTTCACCTTCCACCATTGAAGACCTCCATTGAAGCTCCTTCAATCTTCACAAAAACACTTCATCATCATCTCCTACACATTTCCTACTCCATCCTCTTCACTTTCTTTCACTCCATCTCTCACATCTATCTTCTTCCTCCTTCCTTCCACCATTAAAGTGAGTGAGCAACCTTGGAATTCTCATATTCTTCCTTCCACCATGAATTTGAGGAGGCGAGCTCGTGAATCTAACACCGGGTTTCAACAACAACCACCACCACCACCACCGGCTATTCCGCGGGACGATACCTTTCCGGATGTCATCTTCAAGTAAGAAGAGCAGCGCGAAAATTTTCAGCGCCTAAAAGGGCGCGAGGTAAGTCCTACCTATTTTCTTGACATTGAATTTTTGAGTAAATTGGGTATAACATATGAATTTAAGGACATCATGAAAAAGATAGGGATGGAATCGTTTTTTTTCTGTGCATGTCAAAACCTACCATGTGCTTGTTTATGAATTATATAGTAGTCTAGAGATTACTAAACCTCGAACTGGACCCGTCTCCTATGTTTCCTATAGACTACTTAATTAGGACTTCCGCCTATCTCTCCCGAAATTTGCTAGAATTCTCCGAGTCCAGTGCCGGGGGGAGATTGGGCATCCCCCTAACTACCACCATCGTAATACTTACTATGCCATCATGGGTGATGAAAATGACTTCACCCTACAACACTGTAACGCCAAATTCATCCACCAACCCATCTTCAAACTTTGGGTACGGTTTATGTCCCAGACACAGTTTTGGCGGGTGGAAGGGCAATTTATCAGGGGGGACGAACTGTACTTAATAGGGAGCTATATGCTCAGAGTGACACGTCACCAGTTTCAATACAACATCCCTCACCATGTTGCGCTCCAAATGGAGCGTATTGCTACCACATTTCCTAAGAGGTGAGTCGACGGTACCTTGACCTCTCGTGCCATTGTGAATGGGGGGTTGGTGACTCTTTTTGCTAGGAAAGTCCCCGGTTTTGATGAGACCCGCTACCAGTCGGCCATAGGGCCTACCCTCATGTACTATGCATACATAGATCGCCTCCACTAGTTAGAGAGGGCTGGGGACAAATACCAGTGGCGCATCAACGGGTTACGCTCTATTGAGTTGCCTAGTCCTTTAGCCAAAATCACACTCGGGAAACCACATTACCACCTTCCCATTGCCGGCACTGATTTTCCCTACACATTTCCTACTCCATCCTCTTCACTTTCTTTCACTCCATCTCTCACATCTATCTTCTTCCTCTTTCCTTCCACCATTAAAGTGAGTGAGCAACCTTGGAATTCTCATATTCTTCCTTCCACCATGAATTTGAGGAGGCGAGCTCGTGAATCTAACACCGGGTTTCAACAACAACCACCACCACCACCACCGGCTATTCCGCGGGACGATACCTTTCCGGATGTCATCTTCAAGTAAGAAGAGCAGCGCGAAAATTTTCAGCGCCTAAAAGGGCGCGAGGTAAGTCCTACCTATTTTCTTGACATTGAATTTTTGAGTAAATTGGGTATAACATATGAATTTAAGGACATCATGAAAAAGATAGGGATGGAATCGTTTTTTTTCTGTGCATGTCAAAACCTACCATGTGCTTGTTTATGAATTATATAGTAGTCTAGAGATTACTAAACCTCGAACTGGACCCGTCTCCTATGTTTCCTATAGACTACTTAATTAGGACTTCCGCCTATCTCTCCCGAAATTTGCTAGAATTCTCCGAGTCCAGTGCCGGGGGGAGATTGGGCATCCCCCTAACTACCACCATCGTAATACTTACTATGCCATCATGGGTGATGAAAATGACTTCACCCTACAACACTGTAACGCCAAATTCATCCACCAACCCATCTTCAAACTTTGGGTACGGTTTATGTCCCAGACACAGTTTTGGCGGGTGGAAGGGCAATTTATCAGGGGGGACGAACTGTACTTAATAGGGAGCTATATGCTCAGAGTGACACGTCACCAGTTTCAATACAACATCCCTCACCATGTTGCGCTCCAAATGGAGCGTATTGCTACCACATTTCCTAAGAGGTGAGTCGACGGTACCTTGACCTCTCGTGCCATTGTGAATGGGGGGTTGGTGACTCTTTTTGCTAGGAAAGTCCCCGGTTTTGATGAGACCCGCTACCAGTCGGCCATAGGGCCTACCCTCATGTACTATGCATACATAGATCGCCTCCACTAGTTAGAGAGGGCTGGGGACAAATACCAGTGGCGCATCAACGGGTTACGCTCTATTGAGTTGCCTAGTCCTTTAGCCAAAATCACACTCGGGAAACCACATTACCACCTTCCCATTGCCGGCACTGATTTTCCCTACACATTTCCTACTCCATCCTCTTCACTTTCTTTCACTCCATCTCTCACATCTATCTTCTTCCTCTTTCCTTCCACCATTAAAGTGAGTGAGCAACCTTGGAATTCTCATATTCTTCCTTCCACCATGAATTTGAGGAGGCGAGCTCGTGAATCTAACACCGGGTCTCAACAACCACCACAACCACCATCACCGGCTATCCAGCGGGACGATACCTTTCCGGATGTCATCTTCAAGTCACAAGAGCAGCGCGAAAATTTTCAGCGCCTAAAAAGGCGCGAGATAAGTCCTACCCATTTTCTTGACATTGAATTTTGAGTAAATTGGGTATAGCATCTGAATTTATGGACATCATGAAAATCATAGGGATGGAATCATTTTTCTGTGCATGTCAATACCTACCCTGTGCTTGTTTACGAATTTTATAGTAGTCTAGAGATTACTAAACCCCGAACTGGACCCGTCTCTTATGTGTCCTATAGACTACTTAATCAGGACTTCCGCCTATTACTCCCGGAATTTGCTAGAATTCTCCGAGTCCAGTGCCGGGGGAGATTGGGCATCCCCCCTAACTACCACCACCGTGATACTTATTATGCCATCACGGGTGATGAAAAGGACTTCACCCTACAACACTGTAACGCCAAATTCATCCACCAACCTATCTTCAAACTTTGGGTACGGTTTATGTCTCAGACACTGTTTGGGCGGGTGGAAGGGCAATTGATCAGGGGGGACAAATTGTACTTGATAGGGAGCTATATGCTCAGAGGGACACGTCGCCAGTTTCAATACAACATCCCTCACCATGTTGCGCTCCAATTGGAGCGTATTGCTACCACATTTCCTAAGAGGCGAGCCGACGGTACCTTGACCTCTCGTGCCATTGTGAATGGGGGGTTGGTGACTCTTTTTGCTAGGAAAGTCCTCGGTTTTGATGAGACCCGCTACTAGCCGCTCATAGGGCTTACCCTCATGGACTATGCATACCTAGATCGCCTCCACTGGTTAGAGAGGGCTGGGGACAAATACCAGTGGCGCATCAACGGGTTGCGCTCTATTGAGTTGCCTAGTCCTTTAGCCAAAATCAGACTCGGGCAACCACATTACCACCTTTCCATTGCCGGCACTGATTTTCCCACCCTCGGCCCTGAGATACCCCAGCGCACCTTTCACCGCCGACCACCCCATTCTGATGATATTGGTGCCTCTACTTCTGATGCTCCCCCTCCCCCATATTCTGCTGTTCCTCCTTCTTTTGATTTTCAGGATATGATGAGCATGCTCCAGCGGATGGAGTCTGGCATTAATGCAAACTCCGCAGCCATCCAGAGCATCGGCCAGCGGGTTGATGCCAACTCCGCGGCTCTCCAGAGCATTAGCCAGCGTGTTAATTCATTGGCCAATGATCAACATCTGGCTATGTATCCCATGTACGATGAATACTGCAGACTTCATCGGATTGCTGAAACAGATGCGCACCCATCTTGGTACACTTGGAACCCGAGTTACAGCCAGCCGGGATCCAGTAGTAGGGGTGGCGGAGGTGAAGATGAAGATGGTGATGAAACTTACATGGATGACTGATATCCATGTCTTTCTTTTCCCTTGTTGCAATGAGGCCATTGCCAAGTTCAGCTTGGGGGAGGATTTCTGTAATAACTGCTCTCTCTTTTACTGCTTTTTAGGTTAGTAACGTTAGTTTAATTGCTTTGAAAAAAAATGAAAAATTACAAAAAAAAAATGAAATATTGCTGAAAAAACACCAAAAATACGAGTTGAATATGAATAGATTGATTGCTTCCTTGTGCCCCGAACTTTGCTTTGAAAAATGATTTAACTCATTATACTGGATAGTTGGGCATTTGTGATTGGAATGTTGTGATGTGATCTCTTATTGCCTTGATCTTGAGTGGATTTTGATGATAAAGCGCCTACTTTGACTGCATGCTTGAATTGGTTAGACTGTGAGGATTCATTCTAACCTTCAGATTTATTTCTACATCCGGTCTATTCTTGTGTTTTAGTTCCTCGTAGCATTCTTATCTTGATTTTGGCATTGTACTCGTTGATTTCTGATGACTTTGGACATGTACTCTGATAGAGGTTTTCATTTGTTTAACGGTTTTTTCACCAGGTACCCCTGAGGTTTCACAATATTCACCTGGTACCCTCGCGTTTTCAACAATTAACCTGGTGCCCCTGAGGTTTTGAAAAATACTCAGAATACCCTTAATGACTAACAGCCGTCAACTCCGTTAGTCATTAAGGCTAAATAAACCAAATTAACCCCCTAACTAACCTAACTAATACTAATTAATTCTAATTAACTCTAATTAAACCTAATTAATATTTTTAAACCCTAATTAACCTATCTCTCTCCCTAACCCCTAACCCCTAACCCCACCACCCTCCCACCACCCCACCACCCACTACCCCACCCCTCCCACCATCCCACCACCACCCCCCTTTTCCACCCCCACCCCAGCCCCCCCCCACCCCCCAGAGCCCCTCCCCCACCCCCCACCCTAAGTGCGGCCCCCCCCCACCCTCACCCCAGTGCGGCCCCCCCCCCACCCCCTCGCAGCCTTTGAGTTGATTTTCACTCCCCTCCCCTCCTACCCCAGTCGAATTTTCGATTTTATGGACTTCAATTGGCACTTCCAAGTGGACGGCTGCGAGGAGTGAGGGGGAGGGGAGCGAAACTCGACGGGGGTGGGGGGAGGGGAGCGAAATTCGACGGGGGGGGGGAGGGAAATCGACTCGGGGGCTGCGCGGGGGGGGGAGGGCCGCGAGGGGGGGGAGGGGGCTGCGCGGGTTGGGGGTGGGTGGGAGGGGCTGCGCGGGTTGGGGTGGGGGCCGGGGGTGGTGGGGTTGTGGGAGGGTGGGGGAGGGGCGGGGGTGGAGGAGGGGGGCTGGGGTGGGGCGGGGGGTGGAGGAGGAGGGGCGGCTTGGGTGGGGGGGGGCGGGGGTGGTGGGAGGGTGGGGGGAGGGGGTGGTGGGAGGGTTAGGGTTTAGGGTTAGGGGTTAGGGTTAGGGTAAGGTTTGAAGTTAGGGTTAAGTTAGGTTAATTAAGTCTTTTTAGGGTCATAGTTAACGGAAAGTTGACGGTAGGGTCACGTTATGTATTTTTCAAAAGCTCAGGGGCACCAGGTGAATTGTTGAAAACGCGAGGGTACCAGGTGAATATCGTGAAACCTCAGGGGTACCTGGTGAAAAAATCGTTTGTTTAATTTTTAAGCCTCAAAGTTGTTAAATGAATCATTTTCCCCCCTAGTCCTGCTGAGCCTAATGACTTTTTTGATATATACATTGCACGCCTTGAGCCTTTACAATGATTATTGTCCCAAGCCTGGCTTGGGGGAGCATCTGTTAGGTTGATACTATATCGTGTGGTTGATTCCGTGGGTTGGTTGGAAAATAATTAATGTCATGTTGGTACAAAGAAAAGAGCAAAAAAGTAAAGTGAAAAAAAAGAAAAAAGAAAAAAAATAATACATGAAAAGTCTCCATGATCTTCACTCATTAAGTTTCAAGAGATTTTGATTCATGAAAAATTATTGAAAATTATATTGAAGGAGACAACTATTGGTTGGTTCGTGAAATTTCAAAGTTGGTTATTAACTTGGTCATGTTGTTGAGGCCATGGGAGTTGTTTCGACCACATCTAGTCTTACTAGTGTTTTTCGCTCCCCTTTTCTTGGCTTTTCCACCACATTCCTTAAATAATTTCCTTACCTTTACCCGAGCCTCATTAGAACCCTGAGAAAGACCTTTTGAGCACGTGTTTGATTGTTTATTGGAATAATACTGAGTCAATATGCCAAAGTTGAAGATTAAGTTTGTTATTTGAGTCGACCTGATTAGGATGAGCGATATTATACCTTTCTAAACACATGAGAGTATGAGTGGGAAAGGATATTATGGTTGGGTTGATGAGCGATCGGGCACAATTTATGCTCGCCACAAAATTAAGAGGAGTTACACCTCTGTGAATACCTTTTCAAGATTTGTATCTTATGTAGGGCAGCTGCATTTGATGGTTTGCTTAGGTGATTGGTGGTCAGGGTGATCTGAACAACTGAACTTGAATTTTGCTTGCTTGAAGGATTTTAAGTTGAAAATGTTTGAGTTTGAATTTCTTATCTGAGGGGTGAAGCAATTTTATTCCTATTCATGTTGTGCTTTGCTTGGTTACAAGCAAAGGTTTAGCTTGGGGGAGTTTGATGTTATGTTTTTATATAGAGTTTTCTCTTCGACTTATAAGCTAAAAAGGATGTTTAATGGTGCTCTTAGGAGCCATTTTGTGCTAACTTTCTCCATCTAGTTGTGGTTTTCTGTGTTGTGTCGAATTGCAGGTTTTAGGTAATTATTTCCCTATTTTCTACTATTGTATGACCGCTACATTGGATTGGAGGGGTTTGATGCTGAGTTCCAAGATCCCGAGGATACTTTCCGGGACCCTTGAGCAAAGAAGAGTTGAAGACTTGGCACTTGAAGCCAAGAGAGAAGATAAGTGCCTAGGCCCGATCCCATCGGGCGGTACAAGCCCGATCGGGTGCCCACGAGCGACAACAATCTGTTTTGTTGCGGGTCCGATCGGGCGCCTTCACCCCTGTCGTAATCCGCTGTTGAAGCCCGATCGGGCGATTCGACCCGATCTCATCGGGCGTGCATGTGTGTGCTGCTGTGTGTACTGCTGAGGAAAGTTAGGCGCCCGATTTCATCGGGCGTTTGCTCATTTTGTGCTGAAAACGGATCGTTGAGCCCGATTTCATCGGGCATGCTTGGCCCGATCGGGCGGTTAACAGGCACGCGCATTTTAATGATTTCCGAGCTATTTTTATAATACTTTTCCTAATTGTTTTAGGTTTAGTATAAATAGCCAAATCAGAATATCTTTTAATCATCTTTGTTTTAGCCATTATTTTTCATAGTTTTCTCTAGAGAGTTATTTAAGAACCCTAATTTACTACTTTTCGGTTTGGATTCAAGATCGAACCTTTGGATTATTCGCATTTCAATATAGTTCTTCAGTTTGGTAATCTTCTTTATTGCTTTCTCTATTATTGATTAGATTAATTTCATAGTTATTTGCAATGCTTCAAAGTATGAATTTTTATATTGATTTTGTTATTGTTTTCGTAAACATGAGTGAGTAGTTTTATTTCTAGGATTGTGGGGATCTATGTATGCAATGAGGGATTGATACATTAGTCTAATTGCCTTTTATTTCAATTGTTTCTTGTGATTGAATCGTTCATGCTAGATTTATAAATTAGGCCTGATTTGTATTTCTACTATCGCAATACTGAATCTGCTTCGAGAGGAGAGATACCGTATAGGCTTTCAATCATTAGGCAGAGTGATCCTTGACCATGCGAGAGCGGCTAGGTGATCTTTGAGGGAGGTAATGTTCGAGAGAAATTACATGTGCCCTAGATAAATTGACTTATTAAGTAGTTGTTATTTATCCTTGATTTCCCGAATTGTATGCATAGTGATCCATTGTCCTAGTTCTTTATTAATTGATTTATTCCCTCGTATTTAATTCTGTTATTTTCTTAGTTTAGTAACACAACCATTTTCATCTGATTTAGTTAGTGTAATATTGGAATTCAGATATGATAGTATAACTTTCTCCCTGTGGATTCGATCCTGACTTCCCTGACTACTAGTTAGTGGACTTTAGGTTATTTTTGATTAGGTGATACGACTTTAGCCTGTCAATATGTGGACAATACTTACACAGCTGTAGACACATAATCGTGTCTCCCCATTTAAGGATCCAATAATGAAACATACCGCGGCATTAGTTGGCGCGACCCAACGGAAGAGCAATCTCAAGAACCATTCTAAAATGTGTTTCGAATTGATATTCTAAAGCCCAATTAATTGTTCATGATGATTAATTGTATTTCAAGCCAATAAAATGTTTTAAATCCATTTTAAAAGCCCAATCAAATATTTATTATTTTAATAGATATTTTTCATAAATATTTTATTATCTTTGATAAATAAATCAGATTTTTAATCCGTGAAATTCCATCTCCGGGATTTTAGGGATAAAAAAGTATCTTTGAAAGACGCGCAATGGAATATGCTGGAGTATTCCAGAATATGCACCGGACGCGGGGGCTGCGCTCAGCGCGCCACGTGCGTCCAGCATATTGGCCATATCGCGTCAGGCGAGCCAATGAACGCCTGACACGTAGATTTTGTGACTCACACAGAGTCCTGCGTCAGACGCAAGTCTTGTGTGAGACGCAACATGCTTTTCTATCTTTTCAAAACGCGTTTACACATGTGCATCTCTGATTGGGCTGGCTGCGTCAGGCACACCAATGTGCGCCTGACGTGTGGCACTGCGCCTGCCACGTAGGCTTGCGCCTGGCCCAAGACTTGCGTGGAGCGCAATGTTTCTTTTCTCTATAAATACCTGTATTTATTTTCCCAAATTACGGACGGCTTTTCATATTATTATTTCACAAATACAAATTCTTACTACAATACACTTCGAATTCTCAAATACTCAAACACTCAAATACTTTCAATACTTTCAATCAATTCTTAATCACTGCGTTCTTGGTTCCACGATTGCTCCGCCTATAGATCGTTGCGCTCCTCAATCTAAGCCGCATAGGTATAATACCTGAGGGTTCTTAGACAAATAATTTTTATATTGAAGTTACTAACAGTTTTCTCTCCTGATGTAATTCTTTAATATAAAATCGCTCTACTGTACATTCTAACCTCTTTTCTATACTTTCTTTTATTTCATATTCACATTATATTTATTCATGCCTTTGTATATTATATGCTTGCCTGATCATTCTATGCATATTATTATGATTGTCCTGCTTTATTGCTTTTATCACCCCCACATGTTATTATTGCTAAACAAGACCTAAAGAATTGTTCTAACTAATTCAGATAATTTGGACAACCTGCTAGGTACCTTGTAATATTATTGCCTAATAACATGTCACTAAAAATAGTCTTTTTACGTGTTTCCTGAACCTACCTAGACTAAATATTTTTAGGGTGTTTAAAACATTTGATTATTCTTTGGCATAAAATCTGTAATGAATCGATATTTAGTAGAGGCCAACTTTGGGCGAATGTGGTTCATTATGATTATATTCGTACCCTTACCCCCGAACTCAATCTTTGGTTCATTTAGACCATCTATGGAGTCAAGACGGGAAAATCTACATTGGATAATTTGTCCCTATGTTTTTTCCATATCCAATTAGGTTTATGATTCTTCCTAAAAAGAATTGTTGGCGACTTCTTTCAATACAAAACAATTTTCAATAAAACCTTTACAGTGGGGTAGTCAAATCTAATACGCGCTCACACCGCGTAGGCAAAATAAAAACACGCCTACAACAGCAACTCTGGATTATGCAGGACCACAAATTTATTGTCAAGTGTGATGCCACTTTTGACGATGGTTGCACCATTATCTCTTCTCCTATAAACATGATAGCCATCTTCATCAACTATTGTTCTCTCATTGAATTTTTTTGGAAAATGTTTTGTGCATTTTTTATCCGTCGTACATAGGGCGTTGTTGTTCAAAGCACCACATGGACCATGTATCATAAACTCTGAAACTACATCGTACAACTCCGGATTCTCATCTATATTCGGAAGCTCAGCACAAATAATTTTGTTTATTGCTTCTGCATTAGGAAATTTGTCGTCCCGGTGTAAAAACAAAAGTATATGCGCATGTGGCAATACACGCTTTTGAAACTCTACAGTGTAGACAATTGTAAATCATAGTAAGATAACTATTTAGCCAAGATGTTAATATTTTCTGAAAAAAATTGTGCCAAATCACATCTAATATATATATCAGGTAAAAAATGTTGCAACTATGTTAAAAGCATATAAATAGGCAGTAACCTTCGAGCTTATTGGCTGATTACCTGCTTTAACTCTGCCAAAAATCTTTTTATCCATGAGATCCTTAACCATTTGGTCGAGCTTCATCTTAAACACTCGACAAACAATATATGGTCTATCTGCAGGTCTTAGGCCCCTCTTCGACACAAACCATGTGATTTTGGGCCACTTTGGATTACATGTGAATGTTATAAGCAAATCTGGGTAGCCATACCATTTACAAATAGCCATTGCATCTTGATAATTCTCTCTCATGTAGATGTGTCCTCCAGTAAATGACGAGGCTAGTATAACTACTCGACTACATGTAAACGCTCCTTCTGTATCTCCTCGACTTGTTGCACCCCGTATGTTCTTAACATCGTCAGCCCTAAAACTCTATTGATTATTCCTTACGAATGACAATCTTTCAGCCTCCATCATTGTATAACCGTCGACGCAAAACTGCTGGCATAAACGTCCGGCAAATAAAATGGTGTCTGCCTTTTTTTCACGATCTTATATTCGATATGCAAACCACCCTCTCATAGCCAGTCTGTCTCTTTTTTTGGAATTGCCGGTAGGTACACTTTTATCTCTATGGGAAACATCAACTTTGTATCCATCCTCACCATATGGAAATAGCAGAGGATATTACAAAGGCAGATAAGCAGGATGGAGCTCAGAGATCTGCTTCAACTTTCCACTTCGTGTTTCGACAACTATATCTCATTTATCTGCAGTATCAACATCTCCAACTATCAAGGCAGCTACCTCAGATGTTGTAGGTTGGTTGTATGTCCTACCATCAGTATATCTCATCCCAATTAATTTCAACCGAACTTCATCACACGGATCATTTTTAAAGTGATCTCTTGCCATTCTAAAATTTTTAGCATGAGGATTGTGATGATCAATCATATCTTGTAATTCGACAATTAGAGAATCTTCAAACTTATCTGGATTTTTAGAACTGTAATAAACATTTAAAAATTTCAATTAGTATATACATACTTGTACATATATATCCTTAGTGTATGTCACAAAATGTAGTGTTTGATTTACCTGTAAGCAGCTTTCCTATTACCAATCTCATGCTCTGTGTCATATATGTATAGTTGAGAAAACTTCGGACGCGATCCTTCATTTGGCAGCAAACTACCAATTAGGTGATGATTCTGACCACCTATTTTGAAATTATAGGGTCCGTGTCCTTGAGTGGATGATGCTTGTATCTTCCCTCTCATCAATGTAAGCGAATGCATCATATTATATGGTCGAATATTCTCGATGAAGTGCTTGCTTCTTGGATGTTTTCCTTTCAAGCAAGTTGGTCAAGAGTTGTGGAGGACAACGCAACAATGGAAGAACAACTTTGTCTTGCGTACAACATAGTGAGAATTTTAGTTTCTTCGTTTTGGCTGGTTTTTTTGCTCTTTCTTCATACTACATCATTGCGCCACAATACTCACACTAGCTTCCATATTGGATCTCCAATATCCCAGTACTCTAAATATATAGCATTTTCACTATATTAATATTTTGAGTAATATATAGGGATTTTTTTGCCAAATGTAGCTCTTTAAACTGATCACTTTGTTAATTCCAGCCCTTTCATTTCAATCTTTTTAATTGCAGCCTCAAATAAACCAAACATTTTTAACTTGCAGCCCAAATCCAACCTATCTTCACGCCTTTTGGGCTGTAATTTAAAAGTGTTTGGTTTTTTTGAGGCTGCAATTGAAGAGATTGAAATGAAATGGCTGCAACTAACAAAGTGGCCACTTTAAAGGGATGCATTTGCCAAAAAATTCAATATATATATATATATATATATATATATATATATATATATATATATATATATATATATATATATATATATATATATATATATATATATATATATATATATATATATATGATTTATATGCAGTTAACATTAAAAAGATATTCTCTTCGAATACCTAAGACTTTATTTTGGAGTTCAACATTTTTGTGGATATTTTCATGACTATGAACTTCCCCATCAATGGTATGGTGCCTTATGTTTGTCGCAAATTGATCGGTTAAATCTCCTATACATACACAAATACATAAAAAAATGAGCAAAAATATATAATCAAAATAATATATATACAAATATAATATAATGTAAGATAAGATTTCTTATACTACAAATAGTTGAATACCTAAATTAATATGTCGTCTAACTTGTTTGACGACCTTTTTGCTTTGGACGACATATTTTTTGTATTTGAATGATGAACAACTTTCTCCTAATCGAATTACGTCTCTGTCTCCAACCAAATACATTAAAAATTATTGAGTATTTGTCAAGATAATGACAATATATACATATATAATTACTTTAACATAAGAATAAAAATATCAAATAACAAATACCTAAATTTCGATTCTCATTCAATAAAAGTCTTCTATTATGTCGTGCTCATTTCGAATCAGATTGTGCTTCTTGAATACAAACATACAAATACTAACACAGGTCAATAAAATGATAATTTGGATAATTATCATTCTTCAAGGAAATAATGCATAGTTTATTATAATAATACTCACGGTTCGTTGTAGTACTCTTAAGATAATTGTATAATAGTTTTATTATAAAGGAAGTAATGCATACTCACGGTCAATAAAATAATAATTTGGATAATTGTATATTTTGTATAATTCACTAATTATATTTACATATACTACTAAAAAAACTATTGTTTTACCGTTGGATATGTCCAGCAAGAGATCTCCTATCATTTGAACGCACATTAATATTTTGGGATGGTATCGGTGTATTGAATAAGATATTTTCTCCGGCTATAATACAAATAAATAATCAATTATATAATAAAAATATGAAAAATATAATAAATGTATTTGTACATTGTAAGAAGCTATCTATATACAAAACTTATACATAAAAACATGATTTTATGAATTAAATAAAGTATATTAGTAGAAATTTGAGTGACATTAATATGTACAATATACACAAATGACCAAATTAATCTATATATAATACAACTCAACAACCTAAAGTACATGACTATCGATTAATATATGACCAGACAAACATCCTCTATCACACTTGGCCATTTTGGTTTATTACTTTTGTTTCCTATATGATCGCTATAAAATCTCATCTTCTCCACCAAAGTTCCCATATAACCACATTTGAAAACCAATTCATGTAATCAATTTAACTTTCATGTACCACCTACAAAAACATACTCAACAAACTCCACGATTAAGTTATGAAAAAGTTATCAAGAATCACTAAATCATTTTTTGTTCATCATGTACATTGTTTTTAAAATTTTGTAGTATAATATATAGGTATGAAAATAATTCTTTGACAAATAAAGATAAATAATATATGAATTTTATAGTAGAAAAAAACATGACGGGGATGAGTATATAATTAAACAAAAAAACAAAATTATTGAAAGGCATTAAAAATAAAATCCAACATTGTATATATTTTGGAATTTTCTCTTATTCTAAACATGCAAATATTTGTATCTCTATCTTAATATTTACATGCAAAGAGATAGATTAACAATTTGTAAAAGAAAAAAAATAAATATTTTATACATGCATTTTTTGCCAAGTGTACAGCATAACACCATTTGGCCGATTTTTTTGCCAATCAAATGAAGATTACATATCTTCTTTTCTCTCTTGATTTATTACTACAATTTTTTCAAAAATCAATGCTTTATTTCTCTCATTTCGACCGACTAATATTTAAAGATGATACAAAAAAATTTCAATCAACTCATTTAACATAAACACTCAACTATATCTCTATCTCTCATCTCCATCTCACACTCTCTCTCATAACGATCTTCTCTCTTTAAATTTCTCTCTAGAAGTTCGAATAACACAAACAATCCAATCTCAAATGCGAATTACTTTGTTGAAAAAAAAAATTTCATAGATCTAAGTAGGGGTGTAAATGAGACGAGACAACTCGCGAGCTACTCGAGATCGACTCGGTCAAAACTCGGTCAAAGCTCGACTCGTGTAGGCTCGACTCGAACTCGAGCTCGACTCGATGACTAACGAGTCGAGCTTGAGCTACTACCTACTCGACTCGAAAAGCTCGTGAGAAACTCGGAAAAAAATTATATATAATACTTGCAATTTCAATAAATAATTCTCAAACTTTTCAAAGAATTTAATCCATGAAATATAATAAACACTTCCATAGAAAATATTTTCAGTGGACTTTAATTATAGTTTGTCTTTAGGTTATCGTTAACAAGTCGAGCACAAGATTTTAACGAGGCTTAGCCTTGGCTCGGTTCAAAATCTCATGAACAAAGTGGAAAATTATTAAAAATGATCTTTTATGTAAAATATTGAATGTCCCATATTGGTTTATAGTATAAACAATAGCCTTTTTTCTCTATAAAATGTTACTACTCTAGCTATACTTATTGTTTGAATTAAAGTTGTCCCACATTAGTTGGGAAGCAAAAGTTGAAGTTTGTGTTCTTTATAGATGAAACATAAACTTTTTGGTTGGAAACCATTTTTTTCTATGAAAGTTTGTTTCATAAAGTCCCACATTGGTTGGACAATGAAACACCCAACTTTTTTTTCTTTATAAGAGACTATTCCAAGTACCTAACTCAAGGTAAATGGATTGACTCAAGTTTGAGTTGAGCCTTGATTTGAGTTCGAGTTTGAGTTTCGAGTTCGAGCTTGATTCGAGTTCGAGCTTGATTCGAGTTCGAGTCGAGTTTGATTTTTTCAAGCTCGCGAGTTTTCGAGTCGAGTCGAGCTTGATTTCGAGTTTTCGAGTTCGAGTCGAGTTTAGAAAAACTCGAGCTCGACTCGCATCATTTACATCCCTAGATCTAAGACACAAAATACTCAGTATATATTAGATTTTAGGAAAACATATACATGCATCAACATTTTTGTGCATATATTCAGTTCGAAAACTTGAAATTGAAGAAGAGAAAAGGAGCTCAATTTTGGGGAAGAAAATCTAGTTGAAGATTTGATGATGCTGATGGTTGAAACAGAATCAATTCGATTTTGGAAAAAATGGCAGTGAATTACCCTAATTTAGATAAGTAACATATTGCTTTTTTTATGTATATAGATGATTATTATTCATCATGAAAACAAAATGCATGCAAGTAAATCCTAGACTTTAAATATAATATAATATTAAAGTTAAATATTTCCTTATTTAATCTACATGCATGTTCCTATAATCGGGTTTTCTGACTATAATTATAGCAATCTCCATTTATCTCTATATAAATACATTTTAATGGAAATTATTTTAATCGATATTATTTTTTAAATTTTAATCATCAGAATATGAAGTCAAGCATTTATAAAAATTGATAGATGAGATGCATGTTGATTAACCTGAATTTTTCCATTTTTTATGCTTTTTTCTAAATAAGTAAAATAATTTAAGAATAAGTATAATAATAAAGTAAATCAGATGCTTCTAAACTGACTTATAATTTGCATGTTCATTGTTATATTGAAAACGGAAATTTCGGTTTTTTGAAAATAAAAATATTATCTTCAATTTTAGGTTTTTTCAAAATATTCAAGATCTGAATTTTATTACTTTTAGTTTTTTTTGCTTATAAGTTACAATATTTCTTTCATATGTATAATCTATCCATAATTCGACTTATAAAATTTGAGACTATAGTAGAAATTAGATAATATTAATGAGAGTTATTTCATGGGTCATATGATCGTCAAAGTATGGATTATTATTCAGGTGTTCAAAAGTTGTAGAATTGTTTAGGTAACGAATAGCATGGTTTTATTTATGGCATTTGACTTAAATAATACCTTTCACATTATTATTTGCATATGATAACCAAAGTTTAATTTAATGATAGTTATTTCATGTGTAATTGATGTAAACATGGTCAAAACCGGTCATTATTGTTAACCCAATTGTCGAATTCTTTTTCAAAAGTTTATATCATATTACATTATTATAAGTTTGTAGGAGTTATATTATAGATTAAATAATTACTCATCTTACCAATATATATAAATCAAACAGCAAGACTTACCTTAAGCAACTTTGATGTTTGAATCCCCAATTGATCTTCTCCTTTTGTCAAGAACAATCTTTGAATCTTCTTTACCCGTTCTTCTTTGTTATCTTCGTTGGTTATATGTTTATGTTTGATGGATAATATGAATTTGAGAAACTAACATAGTGTTGAATAGTTGATATTGAGTAGTAGTGTTTGTGCATATGTGAATATATGAACAATGGCTTATATATATTGATAAGATGATATGATAAAGAATAAATATTAAAGAATAATATTATAGAGGAAAATATATTAGGTAATATGGCATGTCATATATTTATCAGATAACCATATATAACTGCACGATTTTGGCTAATTATGTCCCTAAAATTAAATCTTGCTAACAATGCTAAGTATTATATTGAGTTGATTAGATTAATCCCTTATATTGTTCTTAAGATTCACCATATATTTCAATCATATATCACGATTTTATCCCCCTAAATTGTGCACAATTTTAGATTTTAATTTTTTAGCATGTTGTTCAATCATATAGTTCAACCATTTAACTTATGACAACTATTGGTTCATCATATCTATATATCAATTGGTTAGTTCAATCAACAACTATATTGCTAAGTATATAGTTGAACAATTTTTTTAAGTCAATCGGTTAATTATGATTTATATTAATGTGTAAGAACTAAAAATTATAATGTTTACTTATGACATAATAGAAACAATTTTCATAATAGTGTGATTATGATTTGTATGTTTCGTAAAACAGAATCAATTTTTGGCTAATACATTTATATGTGTTTTTTCTAGGACATAATTAATTGCATTTGATGTCATCTATTCCAATTTTGTGAGGCTAAAGGTAGTATATCTTGAGCTTTTCTTTTATAATTTACTATTGTTTTCATGTCATTATGTTTTCTTAGTACATCCTTAAGATAATAGTATTGTTTTTGTATGCATATGCTTGCTTAGAAAAGTCGCCTAAAAACCATAGGGAGTACTCTTTTTATTACAATATTTGATATTCCACCTAATAATTATATTAGTTGGGTTGTAATAATTACTAATTGTAATTCATTGCATTAATTTTAAATGTAATAATTTAATTTCTTGTATTTATTCTTACATAGGTGGAATAACAAATATTGACATACAAAAGGCTACCTATGGGTTTAGGAATATATGTACACTAATAGGCAATGAAAAATAGTTAAATTAATAGGTTAAAACTTGGTAACAATAATTCAATATTTAGAAAACAATAACTTCTTAAAAATGAACTCATAATATATTATTCGAAATGTCTACAAATAGGTAAACACCCCGAATTACGCCTAAGATTATTCAATATCCGAATTATTCAAACGAAAATATAAATAGTTCAACACAAAATTATTTCATTGTTTGAGAAATGACTAATATAAAATCCTATAGCTAGTTTAAGCCATTCTTCTCGACCTTCACAATAACTTGATTCTTAGTTGTTGATAATTGAGAGTCAATATTAGGACTATCAACATCCTTTCCACCAACATCATCCATCTCATGAGCACGCTTTTGAGGTGTAATTGAAGTTGCTTCATCTTGACTCACATTAGTGTCCTATAATAAAATAACAAATAGAGTTAAGGAATTATAACAATTTATAAGACCAAATTGTAGATCTAAAAAAAATATATAAACTTCCTAACAATAAATATTACCTTTTCCAAAGAGACTTCCTTTACGCTCTCTAGGTCCCTTTGCATTTTTGTTAAAATGTCATCCTGTATTATATTTTGGTTATTAGTCAAAAAGAAAACAAAAAATTAAAGGATGATAATAAATAAATAAAATTGAAAATAAAAAGTTATAAAATAGTTCTATTTATAAGATACCACATACCTCTAATCTCATGTACATCCCCATCCACTTGTCTATAGTACTTTGATCATCCGTAGTGGTAAGAACTTTAAAGTTCTTAGTTCGACCACCATTGTTAGCATGAGGCATTTCCACTTTGAATAGTAATCTTTTTCCAAGCATTTTTGAAATTCTTCGGGGAACTCATCCTTATCACCTTTCTATTAAAGATTACAAATAAAGAAAAAACATTGTAGGTTAATTAAAAAAATTCAAAAAGAATAAGTTATTTTTGTATAAGTTGAAAAAAATATATTTAGATACCTTAATTTGACCTTCTAATAAGTCGGAAGCGGATTGTTCAACTAACTTCACATTTCCCTTTCAAAAAGAACGAATGTAGCATCATCCGTAGAGTCAGAGACAATAATCTTAACTCTAAACCTGTAGAAAATACAAATACATCATGCTTTTTTATTTATAACCATATAACTATACATATAATTTTAACTAAATTAAATTATATTAAAAAATATATAGTTTACCGTGGAACGGTTGTCTTCAAAACATTATCACACTTTTTGCATCGTGTGATATCGCCATCTTATTTCACTCCAGTATAGCATTTCTTACACTACTCATAATACCAACTAAAGGTTGTGTCAATGTCTTCAATGGTACCAAGACATACACATATTCCAGGCTAAAGAACAAAACATAATAGTAAAAAATTTAGAAAAGTAATATATATATATATAATAATAATAAGTAAAATACAATCTTAACCATTAGGGAGACATACTTGTTCACATGATAGAAGGTTATAAATGTATTTGATTGTATCCTCTTTTAGAAATTCATTATAAAACCGTAATATTTACTAATTACCAAATTTAGTCTTAAATTAAGAATAACACTATTTCTTAAAATTTAGGGACTATTGTTATGTTCGTTATTGAACAACAATTGCATAAATTCATAGAACTAACAGATTTTTGCATAATAATTAATAATTTATGACTTGTTTATATACTTATATTTACAGTTTAATAATTCATAACTCAAAAATTGTTAGAAAATATTTTCATACTCACAAAAAATCATATTAAATATAACATACAATAAAATGTGCATAAAATAAGATAAATGAAAATATACATAACCATTAGATTGATTGGAGAAGTAATACTTCAATAACATGACTATTAATAACCCCAAATAGCCCTTCTAATTCTTCAAAAGTGATTCTATTCCGCAAACCACATCATTTGCTATTTGACTTGCAAGCTCAATTTGATTACGTGTATGCATTATTTGAACTATGTAATGCATAGTCTCGTTTCCATTTTCATCTAAATTATCTAACTTTCTGACAATATCCTTAACCTTGTCCTCATAATTTGACCACTCTTGTAAAAATGAATTACTTGCCTCCACATAAATCCTCAATTGATTTTCAACTCTGAGATCCATAATGAATGCTTAAAAAGTGTATGATAATAAGAATTTGAGGATAGAAGTTGTATAGAAAAGATGAAGCAAAGAGTATTATAAAGTTAAGTGAAAAAAACATGAGGTGATGACCCTTTCTATAGGACAAAATATTCGGCCAACATGATGTAAACCCTAAATCCCTAATAAGTTGGTTGTTGACATTAAAAATATGGTTGGAGATTTAATATATTTTTTTTTTATAAAAATATAGAGTAAATGTAAGAGTGGGTGGTTGACATAAAACAATGTAATAAATACACGGTCAAAAAAATTCGGCCTAAGCTAATAGGAAAAAAAATTGACAACTAATTTTATTAATTTAAGATTCACCAAATTAACTAGAAAAAAAATTAAAACTATTAAAAACCGACAATAAATTCAACCAAATTGGGGGTTGACATTAAAAATATGGTTGGTGAATTATTATATAATAATATGATAGAGAAATAAAAAGTAAATGTAAGAGTTGATGGTTGAGATAGAACAATGTAATAAAAAGGTAAATAAACTTCGTCCAAATATAATAGACACTAACAAAAAGGGCAAAACTAATTTTATCAATGTAACATAAGCGAAATTAACAAAAACCAAACGTCAACCATATTAATTTTAATACTACTCTAACTCGAAATTAATACGGAAAATGGAATATTTTTATTTCAATGACACTAAGATCAACCATATTGCATTATAAAAGTTAATACAATAATATTTAAAAAATCTAATACTAATCGTTGGCTAAATAACGCAACAACACTGTATTTGTAGGTGGTATAACATCTCCCTCGTTCATGTTGATTTCTTCAAATGGAACTCGACATACTTTATGAGCTCTTTCAAGATTGCAATGAAGAAAGTGTAGTACCATATATTCTAAATCCACATAAATTCTAGAATCCTTGATTGTAGAAAATACATACTCCAACATATACCAATTATCCGAATTCAAGTCTTCATCCATTGTGACATCCTTGCAAACTTTGTAGAATTTAATATGACCCGAACGGAATATTGTTAGTACCATACCTTCGTGATCAAAAAAATTTGAGTGTTCCACTTTAGGATGCCAAATCTTTAAACTTCTAGGTGAAGGTGGTATTTCGAATGAACCATATTCATTCTCCATATGAACAAAAATTTAAGGTGGTCGGATATAGGGGAAGGTTTTTAGGGTTTATGAATTTTGATGTTGTAGTGCAATGCAAATATGATTAGGATATTTATAGTGGTAGAGTTAGGGTTTTCAAAAAATTTACTTGGTTTTTTTTAAAAAAAATGTACTTTAGAAAATCCGGCCATTTTTAAGATTGAAAAATCAATCCCTAAAATCACGTTTTTTAAATTAAGAATGATTGAGATTTAGGTGATCAACTTGCACATGATTTAAGCATCCACATGTTTTATTTCCATATTTTAAAGATTGTAATTGATTGACATAAGGTTGATTGAAGGATGACCAATTAAATTGAAATCTATGTGGCAAACAATTGTTAAAAGCGTGACACGTGGCATTGGAATTGTGAGGACGATGTTTTTTGCTGCCAAATGGTGAGAGCAATTTTATAGCTGACACATAGGACAAAATGATCAAGGTTTATTAGTTATATAGATACAAGTCTAGATTTTAGAACCCGTTTCGATTTTTGAGTTTAAGTTTCAAATAACTTCTATCAAGTTCTATTTGATTTATAACAATTAGTTTGGCTACGATATTTTGACAAAAACACACAGACATATCATTAGATGAGGGTTTATTCGCGAGAATATGAGAAATTACATCTGGAGGGCAATCTTCCATCGAAACCAACACTTCTTCGAAAAGAAGGGAAGCTTTGGCCATGGCATGAGCCGCTTCATTACACAAGCTACTGACATAATTAAAACTACAAGCATCCGAAGTAATTCTGAAAGCTATAATATCGTTAATGACCACCTGTGTGGTAGTACATTCCTTTGCTACGCCTTTAATTAAGAAGGGGATTATCTTACCACGATTTTAATCTGATCAATATATAGTTACTTAAATACTTCCTTCGTTTTATAATACTTGAAAATCGCAACCAAACTTCTTGACAAACATATTTATTTACGATGGTGGTAGACAAAGTAAACAGGCGAATTAGGTATGATCATTTAAACAGTATGCAATAAGTGTTTTGAATTACTTTAGTTAACTTGTTATTTAACATATCTATCCTTCTTGTGAAACTATGTGCAATTGTGCAAGTAGTTTGGGGACAAATATTATGAAAAGGAAGAAGTAACGTCTATAAATGGATCGAAAAAAAGTGTTTGTTTCTCTCTCTTGAGTTCAAACTTTAAAATCTTTGACTAGATATTTTCATTAATATATATAAAAAAATACTCATGTAGGATATTATTAGGTTCGCCTCAATTGTGTACTTTCATAATATCAGTTTTTTATGTTTTTTTATTAATACGGAAATGAAGATATTGAAGGTCAAAGGTATATATCTTGGAGACCGTGCAAAAAGGAAACAAGCACTATATTATGGGACGGAGGGAGTACATATTATGTTCTGTTTTGCGCAACTTATGCATGGGGCATAATTTACTTCGAGAGGGCTGTTGATAATCAATTTGCAACGTTAGGCAAAATAAATGTGTCAAAATGTAATGCGAAAATAAGATGAAATAAAGAAACAACACAAGATGCTTTTTGAAGTATTTTTTTTAAAAAAAACTCATGTATTGTTTACAAAGTGGTTAGTAAGCGGTTGTGACCCACCATTCATAAATTTCTGTATCCGCCACTGCATGTAGACAACCCTAATATCCTTTGTATTTCTTGCTTTGATGTTGGGACATACTCCAATTGAGAAAAGAAGGGTTCTTTGAACAATAACATCATCAACACTCTTATGACAATCCATAGCAACAAGCAACTCATAGCGGCAAAGAGGGCACATTACTTTTACAAAGCCACTTAACAATACAACCCTCATGAAACACATGCTTACAAGGCAACCTTACACTCATAATCATACCTCCCTCTTCAAGACAAATACCACAATCAACCTCTTTTCCTCCACCATCCAACCTCTCCAACGCCTCGATAGCCGGAGTAGGCTCCACCGCCTCCGAATCCTCCTCCAACACAGGCAACACCTCGCTCTCCAGCAACGCCCTAGCCTCTTCATCATTACAGTAACGCCTTTGAATATATAAATGATCCATTGAGATAACATAATTTGTTATCTCATTAAGACGAAGGTTATCACGGTTTTCGTCTAGCAATTTTTCGATGCCGGCTGGTAGAGACTCCGCAGCAAGATTTGTATGCAGCTCACAATCTCCTACAGACACTAAGAAGTCTACGAGTTTCGAGCGGCAAGAAGGACAAAAGGGGTTAAAGGGGAAGGATACATTGCGAGAGGGACATGGACAACGTGGTGTGATGGCTAATTCTTTTGTTAAGATATGTGTTGATCCTTGAGTTTTAAAAATGACATATAACAAAGATTAACTAATATGGATTAATATTTTACAAGTGTTGTTCTTAGTGAAATATGTTAATCATGAATTTTGAAGAAACCAAGAGAAGTTGAATTCTAGAAGATTTGATGAAATTGTTGGAGTGGAGTTCCCCAAATCATTAGGATACTCCTATGAACTTTTTGTAAGGAACACGCAACAACCTGGAACAAGTGGTTGTTCCCTGAATATGGGAACAGAGCAGTCTATAAGTTTTGGGAACAACAACCAAATAGGAAATGGTTTTGTCACCATATACCCCTGACAATTTTTTTTTGCACCATATACCCTTGCAAGTTTCGAAGTTCACCATATACACTCCACTTTTCAAAAAATCAACAACATGCCCTTAATGACTAACGGATGTTAACTCCGTTAGTCATTAAACCCTCAAACCCTAATTAACCCATCTAAACCTAACTCCCTCTAACCCTAACCCTAACCCCCTCTAACCCTAACCACCCAACCACCACCCCCTTTTCCCACCCCACCTTTCCTCCTCGTAGCCCTTACCCCTTCCCCCCACCCTCTCGTAGACCCACCCCAAAAGTTTATAACTTTCCCGCTTGTTTTTTATCGCTTGTCTCACCTCCTCGTTCCACCAGATGTGTCCTTACTTGATGGTACAGTTCCTTTAGATTCTCCAAGGGCCTCTTTCGCCACTTCCTTTATACCAAGTTCTATCTTTGTCCAAATCGAATCTACATCCATTTCCGTGTTACAAGCCCAATGGATTAATATTTTACAAGTGTTGTTCTTAGTGAAATATGTTAATCATGAATTTTGAAGAAACCAAGAGAAGTTGAATTCTAGAAGATTTGATGAAATTGTTGGAGTGGAGTTCCCCAAATCATTAGGATACTCCTATGAACTTTTTGTAAGGAACACGCAACAACTGGAACAAGTGGTTGTTCCCGAATATGGGAACAGGAAGTAAGTTTTGGGGAAGAACAACAAAATAGGAAATGGTTTTGTCACCATATACCCCTGACAATTTTTTTTTGCACCATATACCCTTGCAAGTTTCGAAGTTCACCATATACACTCCACTTTTCAAAAAATCAACAACATGCCCTTAATGACTAACGGATGTTAACTCCGTTAGTCATTAAACCCTCAAACCCAAATTAACCCATCTAAACCTAACTCCCTCTAACCCTAACCCTAACCCCCTCTAACCCTAACCACCCACCCCCCCCCTCTGTCCCACCCCACCCCCCCCCCCCCCCCCCCCCCTCCCCCCCCCCCCCCCCCCCCCCCTTCCCTCTTGCGGGATGCTGGGGAGGGGGGGGGGCCGCGAGGATGATGGCCTGCAGGGGTAGGGGGAAGAGGTAGGGCTACAGGGGTGGGGGGAGGGTTGGTGGTTGGGTGGTTAGGGTTAGGGTTAGGGTTTGAGCGGGTTAGGTTTTAGATGGGTTAATTAGGGTTAGAGGGTTTAATTAGGAATTAATGACTAACGGAGTTAACGTCCGTTAGTCATTAAGAGTATGCTGTGGATTTTTTGAAAAGTGGAGGGTATATGGTGAATTTCGAAACTTGCAAGGGTATATGATGCCAAAAAAATTTGTGAGGGGTATATGGTGAAAAAACCGAATAGGAAATATTATTTGGCACGATGGATAAAGGAACATCTTATATATGATTTAGGCACAAATTTTCTTTAAAGAGAGGGGACATGTATCTTTTTTTATTTTTGCTTTAGTATATTGTAATTTAGATAAATACAATATTGCTATATGATGGTCATTGTCTCATTGAACATTGCAGTTACATATCTATATCCTATGCAATAAGACTTTTTTCAATATTATTTAACCCTTTCATGTCAAAAGCAAATGGATCAAAATAATTTTGAATTTTACCAAAAAATAAATCTAAAGAAGTTTCAACGAGGGAGTAACCAATCGATATCTCAACTATTGGGTTAGGGCTGGCCATGAGCCGAGCCGATACAAACTCTAACGTATCTCGATTTGAGTTTGATTAATTTTACTGAGTCTGAGGATGAGTTCAAACTTGAATTCGAACTAACCTCGAACTTAAAAATCAGGTTCAAGCTTGGTTTGATAAGTATAACCCGTGTTTCAAACAGAGTTTCGAACCTGACTAGTGAAAATATGTGTCAACAATAAGGATTATATATAAGATTATCTACCTTTATTATCAAATTGATCATTTAGGCCTTGGTGTAACAATTATATATCATTCTCATAAAAATGTATATTATTTCTTAAATTAATAAGCTCACGAGCTTCCAAGCCGAACATCATTAAGTTTGAATTGGCTCATTTAATAATGTTCTAACTATAATTTTAAGCTTGGCTCGTCAATAAAAGAAACGAGCTCGAGCCAAAATTTTACCGAATCGATTGTCCACCCATATACTTGGTTGAAACTAAATGTCTGAACTTTGTGTAAAAACTATTTGGCTGAAAATAAAAATTTTCCATAAAGAATGGATTGCACGAGCCAAACAAGATATGTTGCTGACGTGTTTCCTTTTCGGTGCTAACAATTAAGATAAGTTGCTAATATGGTTGTAGAGTAACCCAATTTATTAAACAAGTTCCCGGTTCGATATTTTTTCAAATTTTGAAATAACTTGTAGGGTAGGGTGTTTGTTGATAGAATAAGAGGGAAGGGATAGAAAAAATAATAAAGATTATCTCTATTATATAAGTGAAGGGAGGAGCAATGGTGTCCCCCTATGAATTTACCTATTCACCCCTCAAACAAACCCTCTATCAATCAATTAAGATACGGTAAAATAAAAAACTTGCCAAAAAAAAATTTCAATCAAATTAAACTCAACCCAATCAACTCATATAACAGTCATACTCATAAACTTGCCAACAAAAAATATTCAATCAATTAAAATTCACATCCCAATCAACTAAAAAAATTCATAATAAAAAACTTACCAAAAATTAATACCAGAGACAATAACAAAAAGATACACCATACTCATATGGAGCTTCACGACATACAAAATCAATTACAAACTCAAACAACTTTTTCCAAATTACAAAATCAATTACAAACACAAACTCAAATGTTCTTTATTAATTGGAGCTTCACGTCATTACAAAATTTGCAGATATTTCGCTGTTAATCAGGTACGCAATTTGTTAGTTGACAATAAGAGTATGTGCAATAATATGTACTATGTTCGAGTAAATTTTAAAATAACACTGTATACAAAATTTTTATAAAAATTAAACTCAAATTACAGTAAATTTTAAGTTTTCATTCTAATATAAGTGAAATTCAAATAATTTTTAAATCAAATATAAAAATTACATCAACAATTATCGACAGAAAAAAAAAATCATATTTCGTAAAAAATAACTTGACAACAAATACAATTGTTAAAAAAATAGATCAACTCGAATTTAAGCCCATGAAGAAAATTGATCAATTTTTCAAATCAAATTTTAAAGATGGAAAGAAATAAGAATTGTAAAAGTTATAAAAGGGAAAAAAAATAGGGATCATAGAGGAAGAACGGAGAGGCGAAGGTGAGATCTGGAGAAGATAAATTAGGATTAGAAGATAAAAGGGGAAAAAATTGGTATCATAGAGGAAAAATGAATAAGAAATACCTTACTTTCGCCGTCTCACCCACTGCATCCTTTCTCACCATAATCGCCGTGATACGCTCAAGTTATACGATGTTTTTGTGGTATTTTAGGTACACTTTGCTAGGGGATTTATTTGTAATTGTTAAGGTTGCATGTAAATCGACCTTAGCGGAAGTTCTGAATTTTATATATTAATTATTGTTAAAGTTGTAAGTTCCGAGCTTTTGGAAGCATGAATGGTTCCACAACATCGTCTCACCAACCAAGCTCCGCCACAACCAAGCTCCAAGCAACCACATCGCAAGCATGCCCAGCACCCGACCGGCCCAAGGCGCGCTCAAGCAAGCTTGCCCGGCCAGCAAGCATCGCTCAGCGCCCAGCAGCATGCACGCCCAGTGCTCGCACCTCGCCAGCCCAGCGCTCGCCCAGCTCAGCCCAGCGCGCGAAGCATCGCCAGCCCAGCGCAAGAGCTCGCACCTCGCGAGCATGGTCGCACCTCGCGACCTGCTTGCTCGCACCTCGCGAGATTCCTCGCACGGTGCGACCTCTTAGCTTGGCCCAGTTCTTCAGCTCGTGTTGGAAGGCAGAGATCTTTCGCACGGTGCGACCTACTTCGCACCTCGCGACCCCTAGGTCGGTCTAAATGTCGGCTGACTTTTGAGCCTTAGTATAAATACTAAAGTTTGTTTTTGGACCTTGGGGGACACACACTTGAGGAGAGAGAATATCCAACACTCCATTCTTCTCTTCTTATCTTCTCTTTTTAGTTTTTATTTTCTAGTTTAGTTTTTTTAGGGATTTCAATTATGGAATTGGCTATTGCTATGCCGATTGTAGCTTGAACCGTTCTTGAACGAGATTAATATGAAGCTTCAAGCATTATTGTGAGATCTTTCCTCTCTATTTAGTTCCTTTGATTATGGTTTAATTTCTATGCTTGCTTTCTATGATTTTTGCATGATTATGCTAGGAATATTACTAGTTTGATTGTGTAATTAATCTAATGCTAGATTTAAGAATAGAATCAGATTGTTTTATTCTTTTATCAATTGGTAGCAAACTAGGAAGTAACTTAGATGCAGATCGTCTTGGTTATTTCTTGGGGAAATTGAATCAACTGTTGAATGTTTATCGCTTGTATGACGTTAGTAGGTGTCCGTTGGTTCTCTCGTGTTTATTGCTTTGCTATTGGATTGAACTTAGACGCGATCGGACTAGGTTATCCTTTAGTTAGGGTTTTATAGTCACGCTGATCGTGCTATTCAACTAGGAAAAAGGAGAACACGAGATTAATTCTCAGCAATAGATAATTAAGGAAATAATTAGAGTGGAGGTTCAAGGATCGATAATGAATTGAAGTGGATGTTAATCGGATTCAAGATCTTCCCATATTGATTTCTCATTTTATTTAGTTGCTAGTTAATTTTAGTTTGTTCGTAAATCTACTTGAAAACCCCCCTTGTTATTAGGTTACTCGACCTTTAGAGTCATCTAGGGATTGATTCACGCTAGATGTTAAACTTGTCCTGTTTCCCTGTGGATACGACCCCTACTTCCATTATACTAGCTTAGTGTAAAAGAGAGTAGGAGAAATTTTATCTTTGGTCGGGTGCGGTGCACACGACACATCCGCGCCCGCCCAAATTTTGGCGCCGTTGCCGGGGAAACGGTGTTACTAGTTTGTATTTAGTGTGTTTTTGGATTGTATTGCTTGTGCTCTTTGTTTATGGTTAACACTCGTACTACTAACAAAGAATCTTTGCATTACGATCCCGAATTAGAATTGACTCTTTTCAGGTGGAGAAACATTCTGCGAGAAAATTTTCAAGAATCATCTTTTAGCGTTGAAGTGGAGGAAGAGATGCCTCCGAGAATTGAAACTCGTACCTTGAGGGAGCTCACGGCTCCTAACCTTGATCAACAACCATTGTGCATCTCATTTCCGGCTCTTGATGAAGGCACTAATTTTGAATTGAAATCGGGGTTGATACACTTGCTTCCTTCGTTCCATGGGCTCAAGGGAGAAGATCCAAACAAATTTCTTTCGGAGTTTCACGTGGTTTGCACTAGCATGAAACCAAGTGGAGCAAAGGATGAACAAATCAAGTTGAGAGCTTTTCCTTTTTCTTTGAAGGATGCAGCTAAAGATTGGTTATATTATCTTCCTCCTGGTTGCATTTCCACTTGGGTTGAAATGAAGAAGCGATTTCTTGAGAAGTTCTTTCCAGCTTCTAAGTCATCAACATTAAAGAAGGAAATCGGCAATATTGAGCAGAAACACGATGAGTCTTTCTACGAATATTGGGAGAGGTTCAAGAGACTTTGTGCTAGTTGTCCATATCATGGCTATTCTGATGAAGACCTCATTTTGTACTTTTACAATGGTTCTTCTGACGAAGATGTGCGAATGGTGAATGCTGCTAGTGGAGGTTCTTTCATAAACAAAACCCCAACTGCAGCTAGAGAACTCATTGAAGAACTAGCTGAAGGCTCGAGACAGTTCAGTAGAAGATCAAATCATCGTAGAACAAATGTTGAAAGTCCAGGTTCTAGCTCTTCAAAGACCGAGGATCAAGTACAAGCTCTTACATCGATGATGCGTGAGTTCATGGTAAAGAACAATAGAGTTCAACAGGTAAAAGTTTGTAGAATTTGTTCTTTAAATCATCATACTGATGTTTGCCCTCAAATGCAAGAAGAATTTAGGGAAGAGGTCAAAGCTGTAGGTTTTCAAGGCCAACAAGCATTACAGAGACATGATCCCTACTCCTATGCTTCCGAGCAAGGGAGGAGAGATCATTCTAACTTCAGATTTGGCAATCAACATCAACAACAGCACTATAACAGGCCACAACCACACCCTTATCCTAGGCCCCAAGGCCAAGACTCGAGCTCTAGCATGTCCACTGAAGAATTGTTAAATGTTTTAACTAAAAATGTGACTAACATGCAGGGTAACATGGTGCAGTTCCAAGAGGAAACTCGATCGAGCATCAAGAACTTGGAGAACCAAGTAAGCCAAATTGTAGGAGCTGTAACCAAGTTAGAGGCTAGGGATTCGATGAGGTTGCCATCCCAAACAGAACTCAACCCTAAAATGAACGTGAGTGCTATCACATTGAGGAGTGGAGCGGAAATTGCAAGTAAAGAGAGGTTGGTGGTTCGAGACAAAGAGATAGTGGAAGAGGTGATCGAGCATGAACCGACAACAGATTGTAAATCATTGCCACCTCAACAAGAGGAGAAAGTCCAAAAATCACCTCCTCCACCATATGAACCAGAGCCACCATTTCCCGAGGCATTGAGAGAAACCCGCAATGCAGAGCGCAACAAAGACATTTACGAAATCTTTCGTAAATGTGAGGTAAACATTCCCCTTTTTGATGCTTTAAATCAAGTACCTAGGTATGCTAAGTTCCTTAAAGAATTGTGTACTTCGAAAAGAAAGAAAAAACGAAAGGGAGTGCAAAAAGTGGAGGCTAGCGAGCATGTCTCTGCTATCTTTCAAAAGAAATTACCTCAAAAGTGCAATGACCCAGGCATGTTTACCATCCCATGTACTATAGGTGACACCATGTTTCCTAAAGCCATGTTAGACTTAGGTGCGTCAATTAATGTGATTCCATATTAGTTGTATAAGTCTTTGAAACTTGGCAATTTGCATGAAACTGGTGTGGTGATTCAATTAGGCGATAGATCCAATGTTTATCCTAGGGGTAAATTAGAGGATGTGTTAGTTAAGGTAGGGAAATTGCGATTTCCTGGCTGATTTTTATGTTTTGGAGATGGAACCCCGATAAGCATGCCGCCCCCATCCTTTTGGGGCGACCTTTCTTGAAAACATCTTGCACTAAAATTGATGTTTGCGCTGGTTCTTTGACCATGGAATTTGAGGGAAAGGTAGAGGCGTTTAAAATCAATGATTCTAAGCCTTTGATTAAGGATGATAACCTTCTTTGCTCTATTAACATTGTTGACTCTGTTTTGCATGATGTTCTTGATATTGAGCGAGGTTGATGAGTCGATTAATGTTGATGATGTCTTGGTTGAGGATTGTGCGTCTCCTACTAACATGCGAGGTTATGGTGCCTGGAGTTGAAAGAGCGGAAAAAGCCTCTCGATTTACCACCTTGTTTTGAAACTGAACCACTAACGATGCATTGCAAGACTTCTTCTCAATTTGTTTTGCAGGTACTTGCATTGGAGGTTGACATGGAGCCACCATTGTCACATATGGAGCACAAGCCCAATTTTTGAGCTCAAGGTACTAAGTCGAGCTAACGACTTTAAACAACAGCGCTTCTCGGGAGGCAACCCGAGACCCCTTTTATTTTCTTTCTTTTTCTTTATTTCTCATCAAATTTCCACCACCACAACAAATTTTCTTTCACCCACCGCCCACCCACTAAAAAGATCCACAACCAATCTTAATTCACTTGTAACCAAAATCCACAAAAGAAAATCCGTTGGGAGGACTTCAATAGCTAGGAGTTGGTACAACTAGAGGGTTGAGATTGTTAATGTATCTTTTCGATCTCTTAAGTTAGGTGCAAATCTCAAGAATTTAAAATTTTGAATTTGTCATTTGTTTGAGTGATTCGAGGGAGAGGGTTGTGAGTTGAGTTAGGAGATTTGAGATGGTGTTGTTAAGAAATTTGAGTTTGACGGATTGTTTGCCATGAGTTTTGAGCATTCGATCTTCGATTTACCCGATTTTCAAATTTCCCCCCTTTTTCAGTTTACTTTTTCTTTTAATTATCGACACATTGAGGACAATGTGTAGTTTAAGTAGGGGGGAGGGTATTCTCATTCTCATGTATCTATGTTGTATATATTACTTTCAATTTGAAAAAAAAATGAAAATGAAAAAAAAATGAAAAAAAAAGAATATAAAAAAAAAGTGATGAAAAGAATCCCGCTGAGTCGAAAACCCGCAAGGGCGGGCGACTCGGGCAAAATTGGGGGCTCGAATAGGTCGAAAACCCGAAAGGGCGGCCTATGCAAAAAAGAGCTAGTTGAGCGGGTGAGTTTTGTGAGCCGGAAAAAGAAGAGAGATGGAAAAAGAAATGTGTGAAGCTAGGATGAAAACCCGAAAGGGCTCCTAGGCAAAATGAGAGATGAAAGAGAGAATTATATACTTTGAAAACTCATTTGCCGGAGATGGTGTCATAAGGTGGAAATTAAAGCGTTTTCGGGTATGGTTGGTGAATTCATCCTTGATTTTGTGAAGATTTGTTTTGGCTTTCACTTTCTTTTGGTTGATTGTTTGTTTTTGGGAGTAAGCATGGAATTTATCCCTTTTTGTCTTCATTCCATGGCTTGCTATTTTAAATTAGTTGTTGTAGTAGTAGTTTTAGTTTATCTTTTGAGGTTTTAGGCGAGCTGTCATTTTCATTGTGGCGTTTGAGTGAGTTCAACTCCTTTGAAATCCTTCAGGATTTGAGCTCACATTTTGGTTGTCGTTTGCTGGTTATTGTTGTTGTTACGTCTTTATATATTTCAGGTGAGCTTGAATCTAAGTGTGGGGGAATCATCATCCCTTACGTTTAGGTTTTGAGCGGATGTTGTTAAGATGTGATGATGATGATGTAGTTGATGGGGAGTGTAGGTTGGTGTCGATAACTTGGGCGATGATTTAATTGGTATTTCTCATTTTTGAGTTTACTCGAGGTCGAGTAAAGTTCAAGTGTGGGGGTATTTGATACGCTCAAGTTATACGATGTTTTTGTGGTATTTTAGGTACACTTTGCTAGGGGATTTATTTGTAATTGTTAAGGTTGCATGTAAATCGACCTTAGCGGAAGTTCTGAATTTTATATATTAATTATTGTTAAAGTTGTAAGTTCCGAGCTTTTGGAAGCATGAATGGTTCCACAACATCGTCTCACCAACCAAGCTCCGCCACAACCAAGCTCCAAGCAACCACATCGCAAGCATGCCCAGCACCCAGCCCAGCGCGTGCTCGAAGCAAGCTGCCCAGCCCAGCAAGCATCGCTCAGCGCCCAGCAGCATGCACGCCCAGTGTTCGCACCTCGCCAGCCCAGCGCTCGCCCAGCTCAGCCCAGCGCGCGAAGCATCGCCAGCCCAGCGCAAGAGCTCGCACCTCGCGACCTGCTTGCTCGCACCTCGCGAGATTCCTCGCACGGTGCGACCTCGTGGCTTGGCCCAGTTCTTCAGCTCGTGTTGGAAGGCAGAGATCTTTCGCACGGTGCGACCTACTTCGCACCTCGCGACCCCTAGGTCGGTCTAAATGTCGGCTGACTTTTGAGCCTTAGTATAAATACTAAAGTTTGTTTTTGGACCTTGGGGGACACACACTTGAGGAGAGAGAATATCCAACACTCCATTCTTCTCTTCTTATCTTCTCTTTTTAGTTTTTATTTTCTAGTTTAGTTTTTTTAGGGATTTCAATTATGGAATTGGCTATTGCTATGCCGATTGTAGCTTGAACCGTTCTTGAACGAGATTAATATGAAGCTTCAAGCATTATTGTGAGATCTTTCCTCTCTATTTAGTTCCTTTGATTATGGTTTAATTTCTATGCTTGCTTTCTATGATTTTTGCATGATTATGCTAGGAATATTACTAGTTTGATTGTGTAATTAATCTAATGCTAGATTTAAGAATAGAATCAGATTGTTTTATTCTTTTATCAATTGGTAGCAAACTAGGAAGTAACTTAGATGCAGATCGTCTTGGTTATTTCTTGGGGAAATTGAATCAACTGTTGAATGTTTATCGCTTGTATGACGTTAGCAGGTCTGTTGGTTCTCTGTGTTTATTGCTGCTATTGGATTGAACTTAGACGCGATCAGACTAGGTTATCCTTTAGTTAGGGTTTTATAGTCACGCTGATCGTGCTATTCAACTAGGAATAAGGAGAACACGAGATTAATTCTCAGCAATAGATAATTAAGGAAATAATTAGAGTGGAGGTTCAAGGATCGATAATGAATTGAAGTGGATGTTAATCGGATTCAAGATCTTCCCATATTGATTTCTCATTTTATTTAGTTGCTAGTCAATTTTAGTTTGTTCGTAAATCTACTTGAAAACCCCCCTTGTTATTAGGTTACTCGACCTTTAGAGTCATCTAGGGATTGATTCACGCTAGATATTAAACTTGTCCTGTTTCCCTGTGGATACGACCCCTACTTCCATTATACTAGCTTAGTATAAAAGAGAGTAGGAGAAATTTTATCTTTGGCCGGGTGCGGTGCACACGACACATCCGCGTCCGCCCACGCCGCCTCACCCACTGCATCCTTTCTCACCATGGTTGAAGGCATGAGAAGGAGAGAGAAAAGGAGAATCAATGAGGGTGGTGTAGAATATTTTCTGAGTTTTTTTTCCTGTTTGTAGTAAAGTGAAGCAAGCGGAAGTGGAGGGTTTAGGAAGAAGGATAGAGAAACCTTTAAAGGGTAAATACTATTCTATTATTTTTAACAGTCCCTTTTTAAGGACATAAGGTTGATTATATATTTGAAGTCAACAAAAAACAGTAGCTCGAGATGCAATTTCATTACTTCTACTTATTTATTAAAATGTTTTTAAATACTATTTGTAAGTATTTCAATCTTTCTTATTCACAAAATGGAGGTGAACTTAGATACGAACTTTCATTTTTGGTTTGTTTTACTACTGAATAACAGTTATGCCTAAAATGTCGTCGCACGCATCGTGTGCATAAAAAGCTAGTAACATTAAAGGCCGGGAGCCGGGATTGTTGCAATCTAAATCTATATATATATGTAAAGGAGGAATTTTTCGAGAGTATATATAGAGCGCGCCAGGTAGGATTGTCATGTCATTAGTTTTTATTATATTTTTTTTCAAAAATAGAGTTCTACATAGATTTAAATACATATAAGGAGTTATGGATAAGTGAAAATTAGAGTTTGGTTTTGAATGAACAACTTAAATGATTGTATTATATCAATTGTATAAAAGGTTTGCTACGTAATTCAGAATATTACAATTTTTGTACTATTGCAGAGTGCTCAAAATAATTAAGATCAATTTATAATATAGTTCTACAACTTATGAAATGCAACCACAACATAGGATTGTCATGTCATTAATTTTTATTCTAAATCTTTTAAGAAAATATAGGTCTACATATATTTAAATACATAAAAGGACTTTTGGAAAGGGGAAGTTAGATTTTGGTTTTGAATAAACAATTTAAACTATTATATTATGTAAATTGAATATAACTTTTGCTACATAATTCAAAAATTATAGTTTTTTAACCATTGGAGAGTGCTTGAAATATGCTTCAAAATAAGATCCATTTACAAAATAGTTTTACAACTTATGAAAATATATTTAATTAGATGAATTGTAACACCTTATTTAATCTTTTTTTATAAATATAATAATAGCTATAAGTATAGTGTACTATATGTGATTATAACATTTGATCATAGGTCCAATTTATAAGATTAATCATATTATCTTTCAAAAACTCAGCCTTACTCAAATGAACCAAAACAATTTTGTATTACAACAAAATTCATTAAGGAAACTTTGTTGTTGCAACAAAAATTAAAATCTATAGCAATAAAATTACATATATATTGGAGTTATGGATGATGAAAAAATTAGAGTTTGATTTTTAAAAACCACCTTAGAATATTATAGAGAGCTCCATCTAAACATGTCATGTCATTCTTTTAAATTTTTTATTTTTATAAAAAAAATAGTATTCAACATAGATATAAATACATATAAGGTGTTTTGGATAAGTGAAGATTAGAGTCTGATTTTGAATAAACAACCTAAATTATTATACTATGTGAATTGAATATAACTTTTGCTAAATAATTCGCAATATTATAATTTCTTTTGTACCATCGAAGAGTGCTCGAGATATGTTTCGAAATAAGATCCATATATAAGATAGTTTTACAACTTATGAGAACATACTTATTTAGATGAACAATAACGTACTATCATTTATTCTTTATTTTAAATACATATAAAAATAACTATAATAATATCATATTATAAGTGATAATAGAAATTATGTCTTTCAAAATCATACTTTTACAAATTGAGTTATATACAGATAATAAATACATATCTATAGTTTTATATAGTGAAAAGTTAAAGTTTGATATTGACTAAACAACCTAAAAATATTATACCATAAAAATTAAGTTTTTGCTATATAATTCGAAAAATTATAACTTTTATCATTGGAACTTGCTTACAACTATAAAAATAAAAAAATTTAGATGAGTGTTTTATTTTTAACCTATGTGTTGGGTCATATTATAATAAAGAAGTTATAAGAAGAGTATGAGTTTAATATAATAAGAGATTATTATGGTAAGAATAGAAGTTTTAGAATTATTAAGAGAAAATGGAGTTTGATTTCCACCAAAATTATCTAAAAATCAACAATATAATTGAGTATTATAACTTTTGTTACATACTACAAAAAATACACAATTTCATTATAATTAAATAGAGCTTGAGATTTGCATTATAACAATAATCACTCATTAGGAATATAATTATATTACTATAATTAATATAATCATGATCATATGTCTTTCAATAAGTATCTAATTTATCTTATTTATTATTGCAAAGCTAATGAAATAAATACAAACCACATAAAAAAATAACTATGAATCGCACTGGCTTCAAAATCTAATCTTTCCCAATAGTGAAAAGTTGCTTCTTCATCAATAAATTATACCTTCTTAATTCATTCTAAAAAAATAGGATTTTGCATAATAAGTTTTTTAAATATTTGTAGAAGATAATTGCAAAAATTTCTAAACATTATTAAGGCCCTGTTCTTTTGGACTTATTTTCAGTTCAGTTCAGTTCAGTTCAGCTCACTTCAGTTCAATTTAGTTCAGTTCAGCTCAATGTTTTAATTATTATTTTTATTTTAACATTAAAATTATTATTGTTATTATTAATAATATTAAAATCATTTTTGTATTAATAATAATAATAATAATAATAATAATAATATTATTATTATTATTATTATTATTATTATTGTTGTTGTTGTTTTTATTATATTAGCATCATCATCATCACTATTATTATTATTATTATTATTATTATTATTATTATTATTATTATTATTATTATTATTATTATTATTATTATTATTATTATTATTATGTTATCATTATTATTATTATTATTATTATTATTATTATTATTATCATTACTATTACTATTATTATTATTATTATTATTATTATTATTATTGTTATTATTATTATTATTATTATTATTATTATTGTTATTATTATTATTATTATTATTATTATTATTATTATTATTATTATTATTATTATTATTATTATTATTATTATTTTTATCATTACTATTACTATTATTATTATTATTATTATTATCTTTGTTTTATTATTATTGATGTTATTGTTATTATTATTATAATTATTATTATTATTGTTACTGTTACTGTTATTGTTATTATTATATTTATTATTTTATATTATTATCTACACCACCACCAACAACAACAATTTAATAAAAATAATAAACCATTCAATATAAATAATAAATAACTTTAATAGATAATAATAATATTAATTAGTATTGATATTATTATGTTAATAATTATTGATTATTATCAATTATTATTTTTGAAATTTAAATATACAGTTCCGCTCATTTCAGTTTAGTTCAGCTCGTTTAAGTGCGATTCAGATTAGTTCAATTTCTCGCAGTATAAAAGAACGGGGCCTAATTCTACTACAATGACTATCACGAATAGGGCTCCCTAGAACCTATAATTCCTTTCCTCTAACTAGAGTCTTAATCTCAAAGAAAGAGAATTGGTCTTCATATGACTTTGAAGTATCTTTTATGTCTAGGTATCATAAATTATTTATTAAATAATAGTACTAGTTAAATCAAAATGTGCACGTGCCAAAAAAACTAGTTTTGATAAAAGTAACAAGATACTTGTTTGGATCACTGGTTAATACACTTATTTCATTCCATGAGATCATAGTTTCAAACTGTTGTGACATATGCAATTAACGAAAAAAATAGTAATGAATAATCGACACAAGAATTAACGTGGTTTACTAAAAATGTGTTAGCTACGTCCACAGGCAGAGGAGAAACTGTTTTATTAGGTTTAGGAGAGAGTACAGATTACAAAGGACGGAGGCAGAGGTTATTAATACCCCAGTGCTAAGTTAATCGTAGCGCCAGATAAATAATTCAAGGCATAGTTCAACAAATCTCCACCTTGACTTGAATTATCTCACATAGAATAGATAAACAGATGACAGATACAGATGGTACCAGATGCCACAAAAATAGCCAGATGTACCCAGAATCTCCCTGCCTTAGAATTCGAATAAGGGCCGAGATTAACAGCTTAGAACATTTAGCAATTCCAAGCAATGTTGGAACTTGCCATGAGGAACCGGCTTGGTGAACATGTCAGCAGGATTATTAGCAGTACCTACTTTCATCACCTTAATCCTCTTCTCACTTCTCAAAAAATAATATCTCACATCAATGTGCTTAGTCCTCTCATGATGGACTTGATCCTTGGCTAGACATATTGAACTCAGACTGTCACAATACACAATAGTCTGATCGTGATGTACTGTAGACCAAGATCACTAACTAGCCCTTTTAACCATATTCCCTCTTTAGCAGCTTCTGTCAACGACATGTACTCTGCTTCAGTAGGACAAAGTAACTGTAGCCTGCAAAGTTGCCTTCCAACTAACAACGGAACCACCAAGAGTAAATACATAACCAGTCATAGACCTCCTACTATCAACATCTCCAGCATAATCAGAATCAGAATAACCTGTAACTAAACACTGAGTATCATTCCCATAAATGAGACTAACATCAGACGTACCTCTAAGGTAAAGAAAGACCGTGTTCCAGCTTGCCAGTGTTCCTTCCCAGGTTGCCCATGAACCTACTAACAACACTAATAACATGTGCAAGATGCGGTCTAGTACAGATCATAACATACATCAAACTTCCAACTGCACTAGCATATGGGACTCGAGACATATAATCCTTCTCAGCATCAGACTAGGGTGCAAAAGTAGAAGATAGATGTGTATTTGCAGCACTAAGAGTATCTATAGATTTAGCTGATGACATGTCAAACCTTGATAATATCTTCTAAATGTAACCTTTGTGTGACAAGAAAAGCTTTCTCTGATCTCTTTCCCTATGAATCTCCATCCCCAGAATCTTTTGCATAGCACCTAAATCCTTCATCTCAAACTCAGTACTGATAAGACCCTTCAACTTCTGAATAGCAGACTTGGACTTTGCAGCTATGAGCATATCATCTACATACAGGACTACAAAAATCATCGATCCATCATCCAACTTGTTGGACTTTGTCGTATTTCTTTAGAAGTTGACAAAATTTTCCGGTGGATGCCATTGTTGAAGGTGTGAGAGAAGAAAATAGGGGTTTTCTAGGATTTTTGATTTTGGGATTGTGAAATTGGATCTGGAGATGTGTTCGTCTGTTGTGGACTTGTGGACTTGTGTTATGTTATGGTGATTTGTTGCGCAAGGAAGAGAAAAAGCAAACATATCACATATGTGATACTTATGTTGGAGCAAACTATTTTCCGACATGTCACATGTGTGTGAAGGACTAATGAAAAGTGTAAGTAATTCCATTTTTGGATTTTTGAGTTTATGAATAATACAAGTTAATATTTTATAACCCGTTTGGATTTTTGAGTTTAAGTTTTAAATAACTTTTATGAAGTTCTATTTGATTTCTCCTTAAAAAAAAGTTATATTTGATTTATGATAATTAGTTTGGTTACGATTTGTTGACAAGAGCATATAGACATATTATTAGAATGAGGGTTTATCCGTGAGAACTTGCAGAATTACATTTGGGGGCAATCTTCCATCCAAACGAACACTTCTTTGAAAAAAAGAAAAGTTTGGGCCATGGCATGAGCCGCTTAATTCATTACACAACATACTGACATAATTAAAATTACAAGCATCCGAAGTAATTGTGAAAGCTATAATATCGTTAATGACCACCTGCGTGGTAGTAAATTCCTTTGCTACGCCTTTAATTAAGAGGGGATTGTCATGCTACAATTTTAATCTAATCAATATACAGTTACTTGAATACTTCCTTCGTTTTATAATACTTGTAAATCACAACCAAACTTCTTGACAAATATATTTATTTACGATGGTGGTATACAAAGTAAACAAGCGAATTAGGTATGATAATTTAAACAATATGCAATAAGTGTTTTGAATTACTTTAGTTGACTTGTTATTTAACATATATATCCTTCTCTTGAAACTATGTGCAATTGTGCAAGTAGTTTGGGGACAAATATTATGAAATGGAAGAAGTAACGTCTACAAATGGATCAAAGAAAAAAGAACTCGGGAGTAAGCAACACAGAGCTCAACTACTCAGGTTACCATAATAAAGTACTACCCTAGTCGATGGACAACAAAATATCTATCTCTATCATATAAGGAAAGAGGAGAGGACTTGGTGTCCACTTTAGATTACAAATACATCCTCAATGAATAATTAAACTCATCTTTTTAACCAATTTAACAAAAAAACAAAAAAAGGGCCAAATTGTGGTAGTTCAATTAAATTTCAAGTTAATTTCTATTTTTTACCAATTTTAATTGAACCGTTGTTGGTGCATGTAGACAACCCTAATTTCCTTTGTATTTCTTGCTTTGATGTTGGGGCATACCATCGAGAAAAGAAGGATTCTTTAAACAATAACATCGTCAACACTCTTCTGACAATCCATAGCAGCAGGCAACTCATAGCGGCAAAGAGGGCAAACATTACTTTTATGAAGCCACTTAACAATACAACCCTCATGAAACACATGCTTACAAGGCAACCTTACACTCATCATCATACATCCCTCTTCAAGACAAATAGCACAATCAACCTCTTTTCCTCCACCATCCAACCTCTCCAACGCCTCGATAGCCGCCTCGCTAGCTGGAGTAGGCTTCACCGCCTCCGAATCCTCCTCCAACACCTCGCTCTCCAGCCACGCCCTCACCTCTTCATCATTACAGTAACGCCTATGAATATATAAATGATCCATTGAGATATTATAATTTTTTATCTCATTAGGACGAAGATTATCACGGTTTTCGTGTAGCAATTTTTCGACGTCGGCTGGTAAAGACTCCACAGCACGATTTGTATGCAGCTCACAATCTCCTAAAGACACTAAGAAGTCTACGAGTTTCGAGCGGCAAGAAGGACAAAAGGGGTTAAAGGGGAAGGATACATTACGGGAAGGACATGGACGACGTGGTGTGATGGCTAATTCTTGGCCGTTAAGATCACAGATGATCAATCTTTCGAAAGCTTGGTGGATGAATTTAACTTCAAGTATGTGGGAACGAGAAGGTGCATTGGGTGATGGGTGTAAGTTTTTATGGTAGTCGTGAGAGCAAGGAATCATTACCTTATCCATGGGAGAAGATCAAGATTATTGTGTATATATTATTCTGATGAACTTATATATGAGAAAAAAGGGTGTATAGGGTGATGGGTGTAAGTTTTTATGGAATCAGGGATAGAGTGAGAAAACATAGTTTTCAAGAGTGCGGAGGGATTTAAATAGGGAGTTAAATCCAAGTTTTAACGTGTTTCCTAATTCTAGTAGTGTTTGTGTTGGAAAAGAAAGAAGAAAAAAAAAAAGAGAAACAAAAGGAATTTAGAATTCTAAATCGACAAGGAAAACCAACAAAATTGTTGATTATTGTGATTCTTCTGGTAAGATATGTGTTGATCGTGAGTTTTGAAAATGACATATAACTAGGGTGTAAATTGGTTGGATTGAATTGGACTTTGCCAAATTCAAATAAAGTCTTAAGTTTTTTGGACTCGAGAAATTGTGTCCAAATATGATCCAAACTTTTTTTAAGTCCAGTCTGAAACTTTTTTTCTTGAGTTTGAATCCAATCCAGTCCAGTCCGAATGCTATATTAATTTTTTTTTCCAATTTTGGCTCACAATCTATTCTGATGCTTGAAATTTGCAAAGTTAAACTCATTACATGCCATCAAGAGTAAGTTTCATCTATCTTTAAAGTCTACAACAAAATGCAAATTGCAAAATAGAAAACCCAACCTAAAAATACCTTCTTAAGAATCAACAAGCTCACAAAATTTAGACTTTTTAGACTTTTCACTTTGGAGGGTAATTGATAAATGAGGTGTCGACTAATAAAATTTAAAGCGGCAATCAAACTTCAAAAATAGTATATATATATGTGTATATATGTATAGGAATGGGATCTTGTGAAAACATCCATAAAGTTGAAAACTGAAAACAGAAGATCTGGGCCATTGAAATTAGTTCTGATGGCTGGGATCAAATCCACGAGATCTAGGCTTACATCTCCTCCACGAGACCCATTCTCTCTCTTCAGACAATGACCCCAACTTCTACTGCTACAATTCCCATTCTTTCTCTTCTGACTACGAATATCATCAGACAACAATGGAGAATCTCCATTTTCTCTCTCCTCTCACCATTTAATTTCTAGGAACTTGAGCAAATTCATGGCAGGTGTCCATAATTCAAAGGCAAAATCTACCATTTCCGAGAATTCAGGTCTTCTAATGCTTGAATTTGAACCCTAGAAAACTTGTGGGTTGAAGAAATTCGTGGATAAACTTGTGGGTTGAACAAACCAATGGCGAAAACGAAAAACTCCACCATAGCAGCAGTATGCTTCGAAATCTAAGCTCTAATTGAATGCATTAATCGATTCAATCGTATGTGAAAGACCAAGCCCTAATATTTGGGGATTAAATCGAACAGTCGTATTATATAATGCCTTGATTTGATGAACTCGATTTCTCTTTCTCTCTCTGTATTGCTGGATTTTTGATATCCAACTCTTTGATTATGAAAGTTGAGAGAGAAAAAGGAAGAAGATGGAGGTTAAGAAGATGAAGGTTGAAGTAGAAGGTGGGGAAAATAAAGTTTCTCTCTCTGTATTGCTGGATTTTTGGTATCCAACTCTTTGATTATGAAAGTTGAAAGAGAAAAAGGAAGAAGATGGAGGTTGAAGAAGATGAAGGTTGAAGTAGAATGTGGGGAAAATAAACTTACTCTAATAATATTAGTCAAAGTTACTCTTATAATACTCAAAGTTACCCCAAAAAAATAAAAGTTAATCTTAACATATTAAAGTTACTCTAAAAATGGTACTCCCTCCATTCTCTTTTGTTGTTCCTATTTGGAATCGAGGAAGAAACCAATGCAACTCAAAAAATGGGCAAGATTCCACTATTTTAAATAAAGTTAAATGAATAAAAATAAAGATTCTTGCCCTTTTGATTTATTCTATGTTTGGCAACCAATCATACAAAAAGTTTGAGGGGATAAAAGAGTGAAGTAACTACAAACTAATGTGAACACACTTATTGCTCTTTGAGTAACTCTATGTTAAACAACCAATTAGACAAAAGTTTGAGGGGTAGAAAGGTAAAAAATGACTACTCAATAGTGTGAACACATTTATTACCTCTTAAAACTAATGAGAAATTTAATTCATAAATTATATTATTTATGGAAAGATTCAAAATAGGAACAACATATTGAAATTTCCCAATGGGGAATACAGGAACAAGAAAAGAAAACGGATGGAGTAAAAGTTACCCTTAAAATATACTTCCTCCGTTCCATAATAAGTGAAACACTTACTATTTTAGAACGTTTCAAAATAAGTGAAACATACCTTAAATGGAAAAAAGAAAGTGACAAAATGACAAGAGTACCCATCACAAACTTGTGTGGTTTGCTTTTCTCTCTCCTCCTTTTGATAATGAAAAGGGTATTTTATGACTTTTTGGCTTTTGAAAGTGATGTTTATTAAATCTTGTGCCCAATCCCTATGTTTCACTTATTATGGAACGGAGGAAGTATAAAGTTATTCTAAAACTGGTAAAAGATACCCTTAAAATATATAAAGTTGCTCTAAAAGTGGTAAAAGTTACCCTTAAAATATATAAAGTTGCCCTAAAAATGATAATAGTTACCCTTGTTTTCAGTTTTCAGATTAAGAGTAGTTTTCAGCGGATCCTACCCCTATATGTATATGTATATATATATATGTATATATGTATATATGTAAATATATATGTATATATTTATGTATATATGTATATATATATATATATATATATATATATGTATATATATATATATATATATGTATATATATATATATATTGGACTGGATTGGTATTTTTGGACTCCAAATGGGTGGGTCCAAATCCAGTCTGAAAATATTTGGACTCGAAAATTTGAGTGCGAGTCCAGTCCATAATTTTTTTGGTTCAGTCCAGTCCGACAAGTTTGGACTAGACTGGATTGGACTCTAGATTTTCCATAGTCCAGACAAACTAATATGAATTAATATTCTACAAGTGTTATTCTCTATGAAACAGGTTAATCATGAACTTTGAAGAAACCAAGAGGAGTTGAATTCTAGAAGACTTGATGAAGCTGTTGGAGTGAAGTTCCCAATATCATTAGGATGCTCCTATGAACTTTTTATAAGGAACATGAACAACATGGAACAAGTGGTTGTTCCCTAAATTTGGGAACATAGCAGCTTCTAAGCTTTGGGAACAACAACCAAATAGGAACTCTTATTTGGCACGACGGATAAAGCAATATCTTACGAAATAAAATCTGATTTCTAGATATGCTCAGTTGAGTATATTGTATTTTTATATTGAAAAGATTTTATCTTTGTTGATCAAATAAAAACAAATCTTATGTAACAGCCGACTCATACGAGTCGAGTCTATCATCACCAATGCGCATCCAAGGCTAATTATTGTCCTCAATAACCAACACAAGTTCTTCCGGTGCATTTTATCCTCACTCATGCGCACCCTGAGAAACTTCTCAGGGTGTTACCCATCCCTGGACTACTCCCAGCCAAGCACGCTTAACTGTGGAGGAACTAAGGAAATAAGCTCCCTAAAAGAAAGATGCATCTTGTTAGAATAAGTAGCATGTTAAATCCCCTTAAAGCAATCATGAGGGGTATTACATCTTATCTTATCTTTTAGGTAGTTTTATTTAAGATATTTATTTTTACTCTTGGAAAAATAATCTTTTGTTGTTACCCGATTTCTAGATCTTATCTTTAGTTTGTTAAACTATGTTTTATCGTTTAAGTTAATAAAATCAAATTTTATCTTTTGGTTAATGTTCCTAATATATAGATGAGGATTGCGATGGTTTGTTATTTAGAGATATGTATTCGTATCTGAGTTACTTGTATCTATAGCAGACCATCCTAATCATCATTCAGATGTATCACTGACCCAACATATTTGAAAGCTTTTAAGTATTTTCAGCCATATCAGTTCCTTATAAGCATCATTGTTCCTAAGTTGGTTTTTTGTTCCGTTAGTGTTTATTCGAGAATTTGTAATTGTTTCAGGGTTGGGATGTTGAGTGAAATTCTGCAATTGAATAAGCTTTGAGTGAAGCAATTGTGTGAAGTCGAGAGACGAAAGCAACAGTTGTGGGAACTGTTGTAGAGATTATTGTTCCTAGTGGAACGAGAGAAGGAACTCTAGTATAATAGGTTGTACTAAGTTGTTGGCCTATTATTAGTAAAAGAGTTGTGTTTAAAATCCCTTGTTGCCGAGAACCCTTATATATGAGAACCGTGAGAACCCTTATGGTGAGAAACGTGAGAACCGTGAGAATTTTCCTCATTTAACGAAGATTTTGCTCATTTCACAACATTTTTGCTCATTTTATGTTTTGCTTATTTTATGTTTTTGCTCATTTGACATTTTTATGCTCATTTCACAACGTTTTTTCATAAAAACATAAAAATGAGTGCTTCTCCATCAATAATTTATAAATTCTCAATTCATTCTAAAAGAATTTGTGCATGATAAGTTTTTTGAAAATATGTATATATAAGATAATCGCAAAAATATCTAAACATCAATTCTCCTACAATGACTATCATGAATAGGGCTCCATAGAACCTATAATTCCTTTCATCTAACCAGAGTCTTAATCTCAAAGAAAGGGAATTTGGTCTTGATATGACTTTGAAGTATGTTTTTATATCTAGGTATCATAAATTATTTATTAAATTATAATACTAATTAAATCAAAATGTGCACGTGCCAAAAAAACTAGTTTTGATAAAAGCAACAAGAAACTTGTTTAGATCACTAGTTAATACACTTATTTCGTTCCATGAGATCATATTTTCAAACAATATACTCTATATATATGTATGTTGTCAATGCTTTTGATGTTAGTATATGTTCTTTAAAGTGCTAGACTTTCATCCAAAACAATGCTAGAACTAAAAGAATAATTCACATAAAGTAGAACTATGCTATGCAGTCAACATTCTAGACTTGAATGTCATGTGTAAAAGTATCATTCTTTTGATTATTTTTGGTACATTTGAATCTGATGGGTATTTCAGTGAATTTATTGCCCAATTAGTGAAATTCTTATCTACCTTAAATCATTGTATTGTTATCGCTCTCCTATTGACAAGCAAAGATAACCGATCAAGACTCGGAAGTTACACTAGCTGGTTAAAAGTAGTTGAGGATAGATTTCTCCTCCTAGGTTTAGTATTCTTTTGTAAAGTGTAATAATCCAGCTCTCATTAGATTCCTAATATAATTAGGAGTAATGCCTTGTAACTACTCAATGGATCTCTCCCCAAGTTAGGGTGTTTACATTATCTAACATGCATGGTATCAGAGCCTAAGCAAGAATCCTAGCTTGTTTTATTTTTAATTATATAACAATCACTATATTGAGATTTCGAATTTGATTAATCAATGCTAAATTTTTCAAAAGTCACTACAATACATTGTAAATGCTAAACATTAGGATATATCACTAGTGGAAAAAAACGGAAGGGCTGCGGTCAAAACAGCCCTAAGGGCTGCGTTTTTGGCCTGCAGCCCTTTCCGTAGCAGTCCTTCACTAAAAATGAAGGGCTGCGTATTTTAACCGCAGCCCTTCACAACGAAGGGCTGCGGTTGAGGCCCAAAAACGCAGCCCTTCCATATTGGAAGGGCTGCGGTTTTGGGCCTAAAACGCAGCCCTTCTTTGTACAAAGGGCTGCGGTTTTGACCAAAACCGCAGTTTTTTTAAATTTTTTTGTCATTTTTTTACTCCTAAATATATCAAGAAATTTACAACGGGGAAAATCAACAAAAACAGTAGAAATTTATAGATCTGAAAATGATAAAAAAGAACGAAAATGAAAAAAAAAAGAACGAATATTAAAAAAAAAAGAACGAAAATTAAAAAAAGAACGAAAATTAAAAAAAAGAACGAAAATGAAAAAAAAGAACGAAATGAAAAAAAAAACGGAATGAAAAAAAACGAACAAAAATGAAAAAAAAGCGAACGAAAATACAAAAGAGAAAAAATTATAGATCTGAAATTACATAAACATTAATCAAAACAAAGATCAAGAAATTATAGATCTGAAATTACATAAACATTAATCAAAACAAAGATCAAAAAATTATAGATTTGAAAAACGAAAAATTTATCACTTGTTGAATTGCTATCGGAGTTCGACGACGAGGAAGAACAGCACCGGCGCGGCACGGCACGGCACGGCAAGGCACGACATGGGTGAACGAACGACGAAACAAGTTATTCTTGAACGAACGAGGAGGACGAACGAACGACGAACCAAGAGGACGAACGAGGAGGACGAAGAGAACAAGGTTACGACGGAGGCAGATGAAGACGAGGTGATTTCTGAACTAGGGCTGTCTCTGAACTCGAGGTGATTTCTGGCAGTGGCATCAGAATTTCGGACTTCCCCGCCGCTGTGAAGTATGATGTGAACCGACCCCATTCGTCCATTCTGGCCATTGCTGCTGCTGAAAGAGAGAGTGAAAACAAGGGACGTGAGAGAGAAGGAGGGTGAAGGGAGGAGGAGAAGGAGGGAGGCTGAGAGAGGATGTGAGAGAGGACGTGAGAGAGGAGAGAGAATGAGGGAGAGGAAATTGTGAGAACCCTAGCCCGCTTAACATTTTAAGCCCGCGAATTCGTTTCAATTTTTTTTCAAAAAAGCCCATAAAGGGCTGCGTTTTTTAAAAAACCGCAGCCCTTCGTTTATGAAGGGCTGCGGTTTTTTAAAAAATGCAGCCCTTCACTAATAGGGCTGCGGTTAGCCTCAAAACCGCAGCCCTTCATACAGTATGAAGGGCTGCGATTTCTTGTTAACCGCAACCCTTCACCAAAAGGGCTGCGTTTTTCTTTAAAACCGCAGCCCTTCCAGCGCAGCCCTTCCTTTTTTTTCCCCTAGTGTATATACTCACTTAGAAGCAAAAGGTACATATATGCAATGTGCACGTCCGAACTGCAATCGTCATGCAGTTTGCCTTCTTGATTGACAACATCCTTATAAGAAGACTCATTGTTGAGAGTGGTTTAGGGTTTAAAAAAGCCTATATGATTTCATCTTTATTGAGTACATTATTGAAGAAGAATGACGAATTATACTCGTTTATCACATAGTTCATGCCATCATGTTAGGAGTTCTTGCTCCCGCTGTATATGTTATTGTTGTGAATATGTTCTAGTTTCCGTAACTTTTGGTACAACAACTAGTGAGTATCCCGGGCGATGCCCCGGGTTGTTTCTTGTCGTAAATTTTTGTCTAATGAGGAAAAATTGATGTCATGATTTGAAAAATAAACCATTAGAAGTTTGGAAACGAAAGTAATAGCATAACTTTCTACAAGGAATTGGAGACTTGGAGTAAGAGTTTATGTGTTCAATAGTCGTCTATTGTTATCACCATAAATGTGTTAGGTATCTAATTACTTGTGTAAGTCTTTTAATGAGATATTATTACAAGACCTTACTATATTTTATTTTGAAATACTAAACAATGATGTTATGTTGGATTTGTGGTTAAACTCCCACTTTTAATTTCAAAGGTCACGTGTTCGATACCTTGTAACTACACAACGTTTTTTTTAATTGAGAGGTTTGACATAAAGATAGAACATTTGAATTAGAGCCTTAAAGGAGAGTGTCATGTCGCGCATAGACTTTCTTATAAACGCCTTTTAATATATTAGTATAGAAGATTGATGAAAACTATAATCCATAAACACTGAATTAACATCATATCCAACTTTTGGTTGTATTCACATCATATTAAGGAAATTTCGAAAAAAAATACCATTTAATATTACTCACATTAGCTTTTAGGTCAGTTAATTAAGGTTTGTTAGTTTGTGATCAATTGTAATTTTGCTCGAGTCTTATAAGTCAAAAGGTTAATTTAGTACAGGGCATAGGCAGTTTGCCATGTCAACGAAATATATAGACATATAGTAGTTGTACTACAATATGACTTCTTTTTTTTTGTTTTGGAAAGAACATTTCTTTGTCCAACTACCAATTATTCTCCATTTATAGCCTCCGATCAAAAAGAAAGCCAAGCAAAACAAGATATGGGTATTATAACTCAGACATCCAAATCTTATTCCAACTACTTGAATATCATGCTACTTCTTTTATTTATGACTTCTCTGGTTTTCACCATTGCCAAATCTGAAGTTATCACAGTAGGTGACGAGAACCGGTGGACTGATGGCTTTAATTATTTTTCCTGGGCACAAAATTTCAATTTCAGTGTTGGTGATGTTCTTGGTATGATTTCAATCTTTTTATTTTCATCTGATCAATTTATCATATTGAACACTAGCTAATTTCTTGCATTTATACACCATGTGGTTCAATACTCTTAGTTTTTGCTAATCAAATTCATCCATAATCAACAAAGTCAACCACTGAATAAAGCCTAAGACTTATATATTAAGAGCATATTTATATGCTAGTCTATACTATATATACATGATGATCTTTTCTCCCCCAAACTAATTGCTTCTTGTGATCCATTCCTCAACCCTCATGGTTGTCTAGCAGAGTGTTCAAAATGACCTGGCCTCCACAAAAAAAATGGCCTCAAGAGTCAAGGCCTCAATTCCTCTAAAACGTCAAAAAAAATGTTGTTACTTTTCCTTTTCGTGTTCCAAGATATGCTCGATGTTTATTAAACGTTTCCCTGGAAAGAAAAAAAAGTTTATTACTGTATATGTTTTATCAGGTCATATGCTCGTAGATATATTTTGTGGGCCCAATTTCAGCTATAAAACATGGTTGCCAAAATTATTCAGACTACTCTAGCAATCCTTAAAGACGGTTGATTCAACTATAAACCAATAGTATATCTAAAAATCACATGTATATGTGACCGTTAATTCCAGATATAAGTATATAACGAATATCGAACTTTGGATAATTTTGCAGTGTTCGGATACACACCAAGATCACATAATGTATATGATGTAACGAGGGAAACATTTCAATCTTGTAATACAAGCAGTGGAGTGAATGCAATGTATGATAGTGGTGATGATCATGTGGAGCTTAAAGAAGCCAAACAATATTGGTTTATATGCGCGGTAGATAGACATTGTCAATTGGGGATGAGATTTGGCATTAATGTTTCAGCAACTACCACAAATTTTGTCAACTCTTCCTCAACAAACCCTTCCAGTACTAATAACAATTCTGCATCTTGGAAGCATATGTATGCAGGGTTTTACCTTCCCCTTATTGGAATTTTATCCATGTTAATTTATATTGTTTAATTCATGTTTACTTTTTAATTAGAGTTTTTTGTCAGAAAGGACCTAATAAAATACAAGTTTTGTAGGGAATGGCGCAATAAAAAAAAATTTTGTCTAAAAGGACCTATTAAAATATATACTTCGATTGTTAAGATGAACCAGTTTATGAATTTCAGGCCAAAAAACTCTAATTTTTTTTCAGAAATTGAAGGAAAATGTCTGCGAAATCATCTTCAAATAATAAAATTCTTGTCAAATGTAGTTGTGGTGTCCCAATTGCAAAAAGTCAACGCCGGAATATAGTAATTTTGGCCTGAAATTCATTAACTGGTTCCCGTTAACAATCGAAAGTATTTTAATAGGTTCTTTTAGACAAAAAAAAATTTATTAGGTCCTTCCCTACAAAACTTGTATTTTATTAGGTCCTTTCTGACAAAAAAACCCTTTTAATTATTATTTTCAATTTTTATGATCTTTTTGTTCCAAAAAAGGTGAAATACAACATTTTAATGCTTATAGATTGATTTTTTGGTGGATTTTTACTTTCCTTAATATGTTCTTCACTCTTGTTCCGATCGGGGTAGAGGGATTTTGCATGGGTTTTTGACTTTTTGCTCTAATTTTAAAAAATTGACTTAGTTTTAGCTAATGTTGAATTGTTCTTTCAACTTGACTTACTTTATCTAAATGCACTTTGCCCCTGATTTCGTGACTCAAAGTCTTGTCTCAAAACATCTGGATACCATTTTCCTGCTTTCTCATACTTTGAAGAGTAAAGTTGGTGAGAAGAACTTTTAGGGTGAGAAGAACTTTTAGGGTCATACTAGGATGTTAGCGAGCCGAACCGAGACCGAGTATGGGGTTGCTCAGCTCGGCTCGGCTCGTAACACTTTTACTCGAACTCGAGCCGAGTCTCGAGCTTTTTTTAGTTTAAATTTTTTAGTTCAAATTACCTTAAAACTTAATTTCAGTTAAAAATTTATATTCATATATTCTATAAATAGGTTTAGACTACTTACTTTAAGTATTTCACAAGTATTGTGCACTAGTTAAATATAACTTTTCATTTAATTTCTATAATATGAAAAATAATATCGGTAAACATATTTTGAGCTTGTTCACAAACTTTTCGTATCAAACTTAGCTATGCTTGGCTCTAGAAAATTTTGAGCCGTGCTCGAATAGTTTGCGAGCCAACTAGGCACATTAATACCCCTAGGTCATACCATTAAAACATGAGAGTCATAACAAAAGAAAAACTTGTGAGATAATTAACAAATAAAATCCTCGAAATTACACCAAATAAGAAAGGAAATGAAAAAACAACGGCGGAGTGAATAGTAATCATGTTAAGCAGAGGAATCTCTATGGTTAATTATATGATCAATATTTTCCTAGGGTGGTACTAAATACTCTATAGGTCACACCTTTTATCGATGTATCAATTGTAGGAAATAGAATTGGTAGATCAATCGGAACAACTTACACTAGTAGAATAAATGCTAATTGCGGCAGTCATTAAGTGGGCCTATTGCGGCGGTTTTTGCTGCGCATCAATTAAGGGCGCAGCAATAGGTAATTTACCTATTGCTGCGGTTTTTAACCGCATCAATAGGGCAATCTATTGCTGCAGTTCCTACCCAAAACCGCATCAACAGGTATATTTTTTTAATATTAAAAAACAAGTCTATTGCGGCGGTTTTTGGTAGAAACCGCAACAATAGCTACAGGTAAAAAAAATCTTATTTTGAAATTCTGGCAATTTTAAATCAACTCCAATAATTATAATATTGTCGCATCACAATTTTTCAAATGAAGATACCAAAATATATCTACTACAATCATAATTATATCTCCAATACAAAAAAAAACAACAAACGATATCTCAGTGGTCAAGCTTCTGAATTCTCAGAACCAATAAACACGAAATATACTGATTATTACCCATGAACTATTTTTTTCGGAATATATTATTTTACCCAGGAACTCAATAAATACGAAATACCAAAAATGCCAAAAAAAAAAAAAAGAGCAGTATTAAATGCCTCAGCAGCCCACAACCACTGATAGTAACAGATTTCTACAGAAATATTTGTTCTTCTTATCTCCTCAAATATGCAGTCATCATGACTATTTAACAAAAATTACAGCCTAGCAAGAAACTAATATTTCATCTCTAATCTGATAAATAAAACTATAGCTAGGATAAATCGCAAAAAATAAACAAAAACTCCAGATCTGAAAAACAAAATCGAGCCAAATTAAACTTCAAGCGCGGTATACGTCGACCGCCAAGAGCCGATGATAGTATGTCGGCGAACGAAGTTGGAGCGTGTTTTCTGTTGTTTGGGAGGAAGGTCGAGAGATGAGAGAGGTGGTGATGAGGACGAAAGAGGTGGTGGTGGTCGTGAGATGAGAGAGGTGGTGGTCGAGAGATGAGAGGCGACTGACATGATGACGCCCAATAGCAGACGACTGAGAGGTGAGAGGTTGAGAGATGATGACGACTGAGTGAGGCCGTGAGGGAGGAAGACGTTTTCTGGAGTGAGAGAGGGAGAACGCGTGAGAGGAAGGAAAATGAGAGTGAGAGAGAAGAAGATTGAGAGGGAGGAAGAATGAGAACGGCGCCCAAGTGATTAAAATGTAAAAAAAAAACCTAGCGCTTCTTTTATTTAAAAAATCCACCTATTGCTGCGGTTTTGTGTAGAAACCGCAGCAACAGATTAAAATTTTATAAAAAAAAATATTTCAACTTATTGTTGCGGTTTTGGGTAGAAACCGCAAAGAATAGATCCGGGTCAAACCAGTCAAATCATTTTGGAAAATTGCCGTTGAGATCTATTGCTGCGGTTTCCACCAAGAACTGCAGCAATAGGTTAATTTTTGAATTTTCCTTTTCTTTTGACGTGGTTTATTGCTGTGTATGGGTAAAACAGCAGCAATTCTACCACAGCAATAAACAATTATTCTACTAGTGTTATCTGAATATACGTGGTGTGAATAAACACTGCCCTAAAGTTGAATTTGCCCCGTTATGTACACACGGACTCTTGGCAACCAACCTCCAGGGATACACGACCACTGCTCCTCCGGTGTAGTACAGAGTCACAGTTTGAGAACACTTCGAACAATGCCCAGAAAATGAGAGAATAAAGAAAAACGTGTGTAAGAATTTTTGAGGAGAAGAATTTTTTTTGTATCTCTCTATCAGAGTACTGAACAAGCTAAAATATATATATAAAGGGGGGCAAAAACCAAAAACGGGAAGGCAATCAATTAGGCGGATATTAAGGGATAACGGAAATAATAATTAAGGAAAGAATAACGGTTACGAAATCAGCGAAGATATGAATGCTGATTTCCGGCAAAAAAATAAGTAACTAGACTAAAATATCCCACAACCACGCCGCGCCACACGCCCGAGTGGTGACTAGTTCCTTCCCGCAGAAACCTCAACAAATGTATAAAGAAGGAAACTCTATATAAAGAAGTTAAAAACACTCTAAACTACCAACGCGAGATAAGGAGTTTTTTGTTCTTTTGAAGCAACTTTTGGAGTGAGAAAACTAACACTCCACTCACTAACTCCAACATTCCCCTACATGATTCAAAAGAATAAAGAAGGAAAAGACAACTGAAAAGAAATTTTGGGCACGGATATTCAGTTTTGTAAGCATCAATGTCTTATGGACTTGAATTGATACCTAGTGCATACAAACATGTCTTACCGTCGTACTAGGTAGATTGATCTTTGAACCTTTTACGATGTTAGTAATTCACGTTTGCGCACTTAAACCTTTCTCAAATCAATAGTGTTCTCGCGATTTGTAATTTTAGTGCCCCACAATTTGCCTGGATTTTCATGAATGCTCTAGAGGTCCTAAGCCTTAGGGACTCTCATAGAGGGTTGGGCGTAACCTCCACATTCACATAGGTAAGTTCATCAAGTTTGTACTGTCACAAACCACCTTATCAAGGCTATGAACTTATTAAGAGCATGTTGCTCATCCTTATGCTTATGACAGTAAATAAATACTACATCACTTTTATTAATAGGAATGGTATTAGTAGTATATAGTACTTGGGCTCTTTTGTGATTTTTGTTATTTCTATAGGAACACTACAAGAGGGGGGTGAATTGTATGTGTGGAAAATGAACGTAACTTTTTGCGGAATTATAAAACAATGAAAGGAACAAGAGAAAGACACAAGAGATTTTACGAGGAAAAACTTCTTGGGCCCAACAAGAAGAAACAACCTCGACCACTAGGGATTTTAAACTCAACTCTTTCACTATAATAGGCCAAAACACCTTTGTTACAAACCTATTATCTCTCGGGCCACTCCTTGAGTTCCTCTACAAACTCAAGTCCCAACAACGGTTCCCTCTAACTGTTGTTCCTCTCGAAGTTCCTTTCTCTTTCTTTGCTTCACTCAAAGCCTCACACTTTACAGGAGTTCACTGAAACCTCATCCCCAAACTCAAACTATAAGAGTTCTTCTCAACTCTTTTCTCAACTCGAAATAAAGAATAGTAGAATGATAGAAAGTACTAATGAAACAATAATGAACTCATATGGTAATGAAACTTGGAACTTGAAACTTTGAACTATGGTGGTACCGACTCAATAAACGTGATACTCAAATGAATACCTTTGTAGATTAATTATCACTTTGTCAGACACACATTGGAACTTAATTAATTAGACATAAGTATTTATAGCAGTGATTAACTAGAACGTAGGATAAAATCACGTGTTAGTGGTAAAAATATTTTCCCATGATGTTCCTCAACTAGAGGAACGCGTTCCTTTAATTTCCCATGATCTCCACGATCTTAGTTGAACGTGTGTTATGAAATTATACTGCTTCCTTAATTTTAGCAACCACTTATGCAACAATCCTAAATCTGATTTTTAATTATAAAGTATTTTAAGTAATAAAACCAAAATTAAATCCTTTTAACAAAATAATATCTTTTAAAATATTTTTCTCTAAAAATCGAAAAGAATTTTATTTCCATTAAAGATAAAATTTTTTCCTTAAAAAGATTTTCCTTAAAATAGATTTTTACTAAATAAAAACGGTTTCCTAAAATTAAGGCTTTAATCACTCAAACGTCATTAATTAATAACCGTTGTACTTATTCAACATATGTCTAGTTCCTTTTAATTCGTTAGTTCCTTTAACTTAACTCATTAGTACCAGTTCATCAGTTTTAGACGCATGTTTCCTATACCAGTTCCACTAACATAGTTCCATAGGAACAGTTCCATTATTCAAAGGAATAGCTTCATAGTTCCAATCCAATACCTTATGATGATCTTTGTTTCTTACATAAGAAACCTAATTACACCCTTATGTAACTAAGCTCTTCTTCTCTTGGAGTTCCAACTCAAGAACTTCATTCTTCACTTGGAGTTCCAACTCTGAATCTTCACTTATTATCTTTATAAAGCACCATTATTAATTCATGAACCTTGCACACATAAAACTTATAAACCTTGTTAGTTATTACTTTAGTTTGTCATCATCAAAACCATATTGGCTCAACAATTTCGTTTGACCCTTTGAACTTAGGAATTCCTAAGAAGGGTATCCACCACAATTTACTCCACAATAGGCTTTAAACCCATTCCTTGTGCTAACTCCAAGACCATTTTTCTAAAAAGGCCTTTGGTGAGAGGATCAACAATATTCCTCTCCAACATTATATACTCGAGTCACATTTTCTAATTAGATTTCTCATAATAGCATTCTTTAAGCAAATATGCCTCCTCTTTCATTATAGGCTTGATTATTCGCTACCATAATCGTTGCTTATGAGTCACAACGCATGGAAACCGATAGAGCCGGCTTACACCACGCTGAAATATCAACAACCAAACTCCTTATCCACTCAGCTTCCCGTCCGGCCAATTTTCATGCATTTAAATATTTGTTAAGCAACAATGTATTATAAACCATAGGCAAATAAACACTATCAAAGCCGATCACATACAATACACACATTCATGAGGTTAACATAGCCAAAGAGAAGAATAGCTCACCAGAACTTCTCACACCATTACTTAGGTCCCTGCAACTAACCCCAATAAAGACCTTTTCAAGTCTACTCATCTTGCATTCCTTACAAGGAGAAACACACATAAAGAGTTCACCCACTCTCACCAACACTATAGTGAACCCTCCTGCCCTTAGCCACTCTACTTGACTTTCACCTTTCAACACACTTATAAAAATGAACCTTACAGCCCATGGCTCTACTAAGCTTAGGTAGGTATGGCACATCCCAAGTATAATAAATCATAAAATACTCATCAAGCACTAATATTGCTTCTTTACATAAACTAGCACCAATAGACTCATGACCTCTGAAATAATTTGGAAAACTAATCCATCACTACCTTAAGACTGTCCATGATTTCACCAAGTCCATCAACACCTTTCTAACCAATAAAGCATTTAAACACTAGGACAAATCTAGTTTAAGAACTCCATCTATGTCACTCCTTAGTTAATCTACTCACCAACTTCATTAGGAATACACAAAATAGACAGGATAAAGAAGCAATCAAGCTAATAAAAGACACTTTATCGTCATACTCTAGCAAATACAAAACATTATCACGTTTAGCATAATATGATTCACATAGATAGTCAAATACATGAATAAACTAAGCAGTGAGGAGATAAAGCAGTTTCAACTACATCAATATTGTAAGGTCTCAAAACACATGAGAACCACATAAAGATAAAGGACCCACCTTAGTTAGACAAACACAAGAACTTCTCAAGAGACTACCCAATCCATTGAAAAGATATCAGTCGAAACTATTGCTACCCCCCACAAGCAGAAAAATACTGCAAAACATTGATCCTTCCAACTACGATTAACTCAACTCACTTGGTCATAGGCCTCATTATCTTTTCTGTTCTGCTTAATAGAACAAGGAGAATAAAGAAAAATGGTAGGACAAAGACCTATCATAAAGAGCTATATATATACCTCAAGAATAATCGATATATGAACCATAAGAGAATTTGCCACGCCAAACTCCAAGTTCAGAAAATAATAGGCTAAGTCTACAAAAGAGTATTCACAAGTACTGAACTCATAAAACTATATCCCTGTAGCCACGAATTATTAGGATTCGCGTATGATTACACATAGCTCTTTCCGCCTAATTACCAAAATTATTGATCACTGGACTAGGGATCACGATACACAACTTAAGACTTTGTAAGAAAACAAATAAGTGAAATCTAATCAATCATAATAATTAGCAACGGGGAAAACTACACAAGTAGTATAAATAACTCATACTTAATATAGTTGTGAAAAGGTTCAATCAACATAACAATAGTCATAGCAGTCTCCCTTCACTACATACTTACCAAACGTGACATAAGTCAGTTACTCGCTAGTCTAAAAAATACTAACTTCAACCCCCACACATTGCAATAATAATGCAATAAAATGATATTTATGCAACAAGAGAGATATATAGGAACCATATTAAGTATGTATAGTGTTTGACAGTAAAGAAAGTAGGGAGGAATCTTCCCCTTCAACATTGTGCTAATAGTTTCCATCTCTTGTGAGGAGGCTCCATGGACTATATTTCCACTTAATCTTCCTTTATACCTAGCCAATAATAACATTCTATGATAACAAACATTATCAGCAACACACAACTGATCATTATAGGAGATTAACATATTTAGTCGCAAACTTTAACTAATCATAACTTTGGCTTTGTCAAGAGATTAACAAGCAAGCACATATTGCGGACATTGCAATATTAAAAAGCCAAATTCTATTACTTGAAAACAAACCCATTAGGGAGGGCATTAAGCATAATACGACCATGAAACTCATTGAATTAGTCCACACGGCGAGGTAAACAAACAATTTCAAAGATACAAAGTGCATCAATAATTAATAATAGTCAAATGATGCAGCCAAAAAGTTGTTGCCCACATAAGCAAAACACACGACCAAACGAATCCATGAGCAACAATTTTCTTTCTTTCTTCAATTAAATAAAGGCTTCATACAACTTATTTCTACCAAATGAGAAAATCCTTGAAGTGGAACGAAACATATTACACCAAGGAGTTGACTTTGTTTCCGCAAATTCACGGCACAGCAACAAAAAGATTTCCAATTGATAACACAATTCAGAAAAATAATCGGAAGCCATGGCAACAAAATTGCGACAGATAATTAAATAAAAATCTGCAAATATGAGAAGATAGAGATCCAGTCATGAAGATGAAATCCGACATCGATTAACCATAAAAATTTTCAGCACCATTCAAAATTTTCTGATTTTACACAAATCAAATAACACATCCGCATTATACCTAGAATCAACAGAGAATACAATAGTCAATTACGAAAATTCAACTTTAGAATGTAGGAAATAAAATTGGTAGATCAATTGGAACAACTTATCTGAATAGTCGTGGCGTGAATAAACACTGCCCTAAAGTTGAATTTGGCCCGTTACGTGCATCGGGAGATATGTATTCAAGGTAGTTGCCTAAAGCTAGAGATGTATATTGATTAGGTTTCCTAATATGTGTATTATATATATTCTGAGATGATTAATTAGAATCACAGGATTTCAACCCTAATTCTATTCTCTACATGGTATCGGAGCCTCTCTACTAAATTTTTTTTTTTTCGGCAGTGATGGGGGACAAAGAACCCACGCCACCACCGCCCTCTTCTCTCAACATAACATCACCGTTTTATCTCGGCCCTGGTGACCGTCCAGGGGACTTCATCACCCTCATCAAGTTGCGCCACAACAACTATGATGACTGGTCATCGGATATTCAAACTGCACTTTAGGCGCGCCGGAAGTTCGTCTTCCTTGATGGCACACTCGCAGGACCCGAACCGCCATATACCATGATGGACTGGAGCACTGTCAATGCCATGTTGGTTTCATGGATCACTAATACCATTGATCCAGAGGTAAGAAGTACTTTATCCAAATTTCGTGAGGCTTCTCAATTATGGACTCATCTAAAAACTCGATTTTCTATGGTTAATGGCCCTCATATTCAACAAATAAAATCAGCCATTGCTAAGTGCGAACAAACTAAATATATGTCGATTTCAACTTACTATGGCAAATTACATTGTTTGTGGGAAGAGTTACATAAACATGAACCCCTTATTTCATGCTCTTGTTGTAAAAATTGTACGGCTGGAGAATTACATGCTAAACGTCGTGAAACGAATAAACTTCATGATTTTTTGATGGGGTTATATGCTGATTTTTATGGACCTCTTCGCACCACTATTCTGTCCGCCGACCCACTGCCCTCACTGGATCGGGCTTTTCAATTGGTGGCCCAAGACGAGCGTGTTCGTCTGTCTCGTACTGTCGTCGCTGCTGACGATACGGCATCTGACGTGCTGGGCTTGGCGGTCAGCGCGAGTCGTGGCCGTGGTAGACCTGTTTGTTCTCATTGTGGTAAGGTCGGTCACGAGGTCGCGAAGTGTTGGTCTCTTGTGGCTTGTAGTCACTGTAAGAAGCATGGTCACGCGGTTGATAAATGCTTTGAATTGGTGGGATATCCAGACAAAGATGCCTCCTCGAAAGGGGGTTCTAAAGGGCGAGGTTGTGGTCTTGTCAAGGCCAATGCCGCCTCTTCTTCTCTTTCCTTGGCATCTGATTCTCCTGTGGTTGGTTCATCATCATCTTCTCAGCTTTTTTCGGCTGATCAGTGGAAGGCTCTTGCAGGTCTCTTTGGTAATTCTAAAGTTTCTAATGATCGATTGAATGGTACGTTTACTTCTGACTCTTGGATCATTGACACTGGTGCCACTCACCATGTCAATGGTGCCAAGCATTGGTTTCATGACTTAGTCGATATTTCTTCTTGTCCTGTGGGTTTGCCTAATGGTGCTACTGTTCTTGCTACTCAAAAAGGCTTTGTTCGTCTCTCTGCTACAATTACTCTTCATGATGTTCTCTTTGTTCCTACTTTCAGTTGTAACTTGCTTTCGGTTTCACAATTATCTTCTGATATGAATTGTATTGTGCAATTTAACTCTTCTATGTGTGCTATTCAGGACCACATGAAGGAGCTGATTGGAACGGGTCGTAGATGGAATGGACTTTACTATTTCAGTGGAGGTGATTTGGTGAGCATGGTTTCTGTTAATGCTGCATCTTCGGATTTGAAGCTGTGGCATCGGCGTATGGGTCATCCCTCCGAGAAAGTAGTGAAGTTACTTCCTCCCATTTGTGGTCATAAGGGTAGTTTGAATAAAGCATGTGAAATTAGTTTTCGTGCTAAACATCCTAGAGATAGATTTCCTATTAGTGAGAATAGAGCAAGTAGAATTTTTGAAAAGATTCATTGTGATTTATGGGGCCCTTATCGACATCCCTCTTCTTGTGGAGCCAGATATTTCTTGACTATTGTTGATGATTTTTCTCGTGCCGGCCGTTTGGGTTTATTTAATGGAAGATAAATCTGAGGTTTTTTCTATGTTTATGACTTTTATTGCTATGATCAATCGTCAATTCTCTCAAACTCTTAAAGTAGTTCAAAGTGACAATGGTACTGAGTTCAATTGCTTACTTGACTATTTTTCTGCCTCCGGTATTATCTTTCAAACTTCTTATGTCTCTACAAAAGCTCAATTGGCCGATATTTTTACAAAGGCTCTAGGAAAGACACAGTTTGATTTTCTCTTGTCCAAGTTGGGCATTTTCGCTCCTACCAATGCTCCAACTTGAGGGAGGGTGTGGAGATATGTATTCTAGGTAGTTGCCTAGAGCTAGAGATGTATATTGATTAGGTTTCCTAATATGTGTATTATATATATTTTGAGATGATTAATGAGAAACACAGGATTTCAACCCTAATTCTATTCTCTACACGTACAAACGGACTCTTGGAAACCAACCTCCTGGATACACGACCACTGCTCCTCCAGTGTAGTACATAGTCACAGTTTGAGAACAATTCGAACAATGCCCAGAAAATGAGAGAATAAAGAAAAACGTGTGTAAGAATTTTTGGGGAGAAGAATTTTTTCTGTATCTCTCTATCAGAGTACTGAACAAGCTAAAATATATATATAAAGGGAGGCAAAAATCAAAAACGGGAAGGCAATCAATTAGGCGTATATTAAGGGATAACGGAAATAATAATTAAGGAAAGAATAACGGTTATGAAATCAGCGAAGATATGAATGCTGATTTCCGGCAAAAAAATAAGTAACTGGACTAAAATATCCCACAACCACGCCGCGTCACACGCCCGAGTGGTGACTAGTTCCTTCCCGCAGAAACCTCAACAAATGTATAAAGAAGGAAACTCTATATAAAGAAGTTAAAAACACTCTGGAAACAAATATCCAAGTAATAATAACCTAATAAGCTTGACTTGATAGTAATGAACTAAAGAATTTACTTCATCATCTGTATATCGAAAATACCCATTTCATCCTTCATCATTCATCTCTGGAATTGTTTATAGCATGCTAAGAAAAGAAAAAAAATGAAGAAATTTTATCATATTACAAGATAGTCTAGTAGCCAGGGGGTTAGCAATGAAGAGTAATTCTGTTTTTCTGCTAACTATAGGTAGGTGAAGTGTAGTATAAGCGTGAAAGTAGGAAGCTTTATATTTATATGTTGCAAAGAGGTTGGAGATAATTAAAGGGGTTGTGAGTTTTGTGTGCCTTGATCTTGAGTATAGGAGCTTTGAGGTTGTACGGCAATCGACGAAGGAGATCGTCAATCGTCGAAGGCTCGTCTAAAGCCGCTGGGCGCGGCAACAGAGCCACGGGGCGCGGCCAGATCAGTTGTGTTGGCTCCGCGAGCCGCTGGGCACGGCTAAATATCCGCGGGGAGCAACCAGATCAGTTTTGACTATCTTGTGGGTGTGTCGAGCCGCGGGGCGCGGCAAAAGAGCCGCTGGGGATGGCAATTGTCGAACCGAGCACACACAGTAGTGCGGGAGGGGTTTAAGAGCCCTAATTCTTATTTCCTTTTGCCTCCTTACTCATGTATTATTAGCCTACATATGAATACTCTTTATGTGGGTTAATTAGGTTTTAGATCATCAAAAAAACACAAGAGAGAGAAAACAATAGAGAAGTTCTTAGAGAGAGCTTTGAGAGATTCATTGGAGAAAGTATTCAAGTGATTATGTTGCCTATTGTATTCATTGTTCCGCTTGATCATAGTGAAAGAGTTTATCCCTGTCCTGAGGACGTAGCTATCAAATTGATAGTGAACCTCGTTAAATCTTGCGTGTTCTTTATTCGCTTTTCTCGTTTTATTGTTTGTTTATTCGCTTCCGTTGCAACAAACTTGGTACCAGAGCTTGAGATTAAATTAAAATTACTGTAAGGGATCCGGGAAGATGAATACGATGAACTCGAAGATTGACAAGTTTACGGGATGAACAGTTTCGGACTATGGCAGATAAAGATGCGTGCTTTATTAAAGCAACAAGGCATCTGGAAACCTCTTATCGAAAAGGATGACAAAAGCAAAGCTGCAGACGACTCTAGTGAGGCCGAATTAGAGGCGATGGAGGAGAAGGCTCACTCCACGATTTTGCTATGTTTGGCAGACGATGTGATCACGGAAGTTGCAGACGAAACGACTGTTGCTGGTCTGTGGGTGAAGTTGGAGAGTCTCTACATGACAAAGTCACTCACCAATAAGTTGCTTTTGAAGCAACGCTTGTTTGCCTTGCGTATGCAAGGAGGTACGTCTCTAAGGGATCATCTAGATAAACTTAATACTATTTTACTTGATTAGCGTAATATAGATGTTAAGATTGAGGATGAAGATGCTGCTTTGATTTTGCTTGTTTCACTTCCAAATACATATGAGAATTTGTTGAATCATTTGTTGTTGGGAGGGAGACTGTGACCCTATAAGAAGTGAAGTCATCACTATTTACTAGGGAGTTGCGCCAAAAGACGACAACGATAGAGAGTGGTGAAGATTCGGGGGCTGGGTTAGTGGTAAACTCAGTTAAGGGGAAGGATCCTAAGAAGAAGAAAAATTCTAAGGGTAAAGGGGTCAATCCTAGGAATGTCTGTCACATCTATAAAGAACCTGGCCATTGGAAGCATCAATGCCCTAAGAATCCTAAAGCTTCCAATGCTAACATTGCACAACAGGGTACGAAATATGACTCCGAGGAGGACTTCGCACTAGCTGATGTTGATGTTTCTAGTCCGTCCAACCATTGGGTTCTAGATTTGGGGTGCTCTTACCATATGTGTCCTCATCGTGATTGGTTTACTTCTTATGAGTCTTGTAATGGTGGTAATCACTACTACAGAAATCACGATTTGCGTCTGATTATTTGCGTCGCACAGGAGATCAACTGACGCAAAAGGATCATGTTCGTCGGATCCCGCAGAAACTCCGACGCACATAGCTTTGCAAAATTATATAAACATGTTTTGCGTCGCACGTACACCCGCAAACGACGCAACAAGGGCCCCTATGTGCGTCGGACCAGAGTCCCCTATGACGCAAATGCCGTACATTATATTTTATAAAATTGCATGCATGTCATCTGCGTCGGATGGTAAGGTGGTCCGACGCAGATAACCCTGCATGCCCAGGCCAGCCAAAGTTAATAGTAGTCATCTGCGTCGGACCATAGCCCCATCCGACGCAGATGACTCTCCCCAAACATTTGCCCATTTGCTTGCCCTATTTGCTGGCCTGGGCAAGCAAATTATCATGCTATGAGTCATCTGCGTCGGACCATAGGCCCATCCGACGCAGATGAGTCTTATTAATATTTTTCGTATCCCGCCCATCAGTTGGGCCAAATTCACAAACACTCACTCACTCTTCTCTCTCTCTCTTGCACTCCTCTTGCCGTCGTGCCGTCGAATTCACACACTCACGTCGCGCCGCCGCTGCTCCGGCATCTCCCCTTGCCGGCAACAGACGCCTCTTTCTCTCACTCACTCTCTCTCTCTTGCATTCCTCTTTATCTCACTCACTCACTCTCTCTCTCTCTTGCACGCCTCTTTCTCCGCTGCTGAACGTCGTCGCCGCGCTCCCCCGCTCGTCGCCGTCGCTCGCTGTCGCGCCGCGCTCCCAGCTTCTTGCCGCTCGCGCCGCTGTCTTGGGCGTCTCCCCGTCTCCGGCAATGTATGTTTGATTTTTCAATTTTCTGTCTTTATTTTTTTTACCAATTTACGTCTTTTTTTTTTTTAAAAAAAAATTTCCTTATTTTTGCTAGATTTTAATCAAGGAGTTTGTCATTGTATTAGTAGAGTGATTGTAGTTCGTAGTTTAAGATTGAATTTTAAGATTTAATTTAGGATGTTTATAGTTTAATTTGTAGTTTGTAGTTTAAGATTTTAAGAATATATTTAGGATGTTTATAGTTTAATTTGTAGTTTGTAGTTTAAGATTTTAAGAATATATTTAGGATGTTTGTAGTTTGTAGTGCTCGTGAATTTATATAGTTTGTAGTGCTCTAAAATACTCTTAATAATTCTACTTTAATCTTAATGTTGTTTCTTAATTTCTAATTTGTTAATGTCTTAATATTAGATAGTTGATGTTTATGAGTTATGACTTAATCAGTATTTAATTTGTGGATTGGTTAATGCTCTAATGCAGTTGCCATATCCCATCTTCTACTTGTCGGCTGGTGCTCCAAGCTCACCTCGTTGTGCTTGTCTTCGTTGCTCCTTGAGAGCAGAGGTATATATATTATAGCTTTTGCTTTATGTTTATTTGTTTTATTTGTCCCTATAATGTTGAATTATGTGATTGGGAAAGTATATGTGAATTGTTTGGTTATGTGATTGGGAAAGCATATGTTGAATTATGACCAAACTTATATGGACATACCTTAATGCGGTGGGGAGGGAAACCTAAGGAATGGATTGGTTTTTTCTTGTTTAATTGCAATGTGTGCATCATTGGCCTAGATACCCGTTCGAGGCTTACTCATTAGGAGTAAGTCTTGAATAGTCCCATTTGGGGGCTGTCTTTGGGTTTCTTATCTCACTTAGGATGTGAATGAATGTTTGGTTTTCGATTCTAAGAAAGATCTAGCTCATTTCCCTAAGTGTTCTCTCGGGTACATATGTTGATAGTTTACCTACTATCTTCATCGTGTACTTGGAGAACTGTAGGGAAGTCTTCTGGATTTTTCTTAGAATTGAAAACCAAATGTTCATTCACTAGTGAGATGAGAAACTCAAGGATGGGTTAGGTTGGAGTGATAAGGACCCAAATGTTCATGACTGCATTTGATGAGACACTTTGAATGATGTGATCGATTGTGTTCTTGTTTGGTGTCTATATAGTGTATAAATATGGATCGAAACTGGATGTATGGTAATCGGATTTCGGCGACATTTCTACAAGGGGTTGATGAATTTATCGAGTTGCGTTAGAACATCAATTGCGAGAATGGGTCAAATTTAGTCTTGTGTCCTTGTTGTGATTGCAATAACTCTAGGGGGTATCGTGATGTGGATCAAATTAAGGATCATTTGATTCGGTGTGGGTTTAAGAGCAACTATACGAGGTGGACATGGCATGGAGAGTTTTATGATCCAGGTATGAGCTCCACTAGCTTGTGTGATGATTTGCATGTTGATCACATTGATGTTGAGGTTGAGGTTGAGGTTGGGGTTGAGGTTGAGGTTGAGGTTGATATCGAAAAAGGAGATAATGATAATGAGAATGATAGGGTAGTTGATGAGAATGATAGGGTAGATGAGATGTTGCACAATTTGGAGGATGAAGGAACCGATCGTCCCCATATGTATGATAGTATTTTAAGTGCGGCGGACAAACCTATGTATCCCGGGTGTAAGAATTTCAGTAAACTTTACGGCATCCTCACATTGTTCAATATGAAATCGAAGTATAGTTGGACGAGATAAAAGTCTAAGTGAGTTGTTCGGTTTTTTACAAGAATTGCTACTCGAAGGGAATGAAATTCCCAACTCTACCTATGAGGCAAAGAAATTGTTGTGTCCATTAGGTATGGAGTATGAGAAGATACATGCATGTCCAAATGATTGTGTGCTTTGTATCGAAATGAGTACAAGGATTTGGGTGAGTGTCCAAGGTGTGGAGAGTCTCGGTACAAGATAAAAGAGGATGATGAGGGAGTGAGAAAGAAAGAAACTCCGGTGAAGGTTCTTTGGTATCTTCCAATCATTCCGAGATTTAGGCGTTTATTTTCGGATGAAAATAATGCTAAATTATTAAGGTGGCATGCGGACAAGAGGAAGAAAGATGGGATGCTTAGACATCCGGCCGATTCTCCTGATGGAGAAATATCGACCGAAAGTTCCCGGGTTTTGGTAAAGAACCTCGAAATCTTAGGCTTGGACTTTGTACAGATGGGATGAACCCTTTTGGCACACTAGGTACCCAACATAGCACTTGACCGGTTCTACTGACCATTTATAATCTGCCCCCCTGGTTATGTATGAAGCGTAAATTTATTCTGCTATCGCTTCTTATTTCGGGTCCTAAGCAACCCGGAAACGACATAGATGTGTATCTTGACCCACTCCTTCAAGATCTGAAATTGTTGTGGGATGAAGGTGTTTCGATGTTCGATGCGTATACGAAAACTAACTTCACATTACGTGCCATGATATTTTGCACGATTAATGATTTTCCGGCTTACGGGAATTTATGCAGGTATACGGTTAAAGGAGCAAAGGCATGCCCTATTTGTGATGAGTATATGATTGATGAGCGGTTACATCATTGCGGGAAGAATGTGTACCTCCATTATCGTACATGGCTTCCTTTAGATCATCCATTTCGTAAGAAGAAAAAGTTGTTCAACGGAAAAGTGGAGATGAGAGAAGCCCCTGTACCCTTGCGTGGTAATCAGGTTTCTAATCGGGTAAAAGATATTGAAACAGTGTTTGGCAAGCCCTTCAAAAGTGTCTCAAAGAACTTATATAAGAAAAGATCTAAGTTTTGGGACCTCCCATATTGGAAATTCTTAGAAGTCAGACATTGTCTTGATCTAATGCACATTGAGAAAAATGTTTGTGATGCCATTGTCGGAACATTGTTGAATATGCCCGGAAGACAAAGGATGGAGTTAAAGCTCGGAAAGACATGGGCTGAAATGGGAAGACCGAGAACTAGCACCTCAGGAGCGGGGACAACGCTATTATCTGCCACCAGCTTGCTACACTTTGTCTAAGAAGGAGAAAACGAGTTTTTGTGAGTCTCTGCATAGGTTAAAGGTCCCTGCTTGGATACTCGTCAAATTTTCGAAACCTTGTCTCCTTTGAAGGACTTGAAACTCGTTGGTTTGAAATCTCATGATTGTCATATCTTGATGCAGCATTTATTACATGTTGCAATACGAGGAATTTTGCCTTCCCAAGTGAGATACACAATTACAAAGTTGTGTTTCTTCTTCAGAACTATATCTAGTAAGGTGATTGATCCTAATACTCTAGATAAGTTGCAAGCTGATGTAATAGAGACGATGTGTCGATTTGAAATGTACTTCCCACCATCGTTCTTTGACATCATGCCTCATTTGATAATTCATCTTGTCCAAGAAATTAAACTTTGTGGGCCTGTTTGTATGAGATATATGTGGCCTTTCGAAAGGCATATGGGTACTCTCAAGGGAAAAGTGATGAATCCGGCGGACCGAAGCAAGTATTGTCCAAAGAACGATTGCGGAGGAAGTATCTCGAATATGTAAGTCGAGTATTTAGCACGTGCACAAGCAATTGGATTGCCAAAATCTAGACATGAAGGAAGGCTTGCTTTGGTTGTGGTACCATTGGGAGAAAAAGATTGTGCCTTGAGGGAGAGTTGAAAAGAAAAGCGAGATTTTTGGTGTTAGAAAATCTAAAACAAGTTCATCCTTACTTAGATGAGCACAAGAAGATGCTTAGTGTTCAGTATCCATTGAAGAATGAACGTGAGTTGATGATTGAGCATAATCGATCGTTCGTTGATTGGTTTAAAGAACGAGTTATGAACCAACTATCCGACCCAAAAATGATGTATCGAGATACGTTGAGATGGTTGGCATATGGGTCAAAGATGCAAGTTCTTTCCTATGAAGGGTATGACATCAATGGTTATTCATTTTACACTAAACGACAAGATGACAAATCCACAATGCAAAATAGTGGTGTTACGTTGGGAGCTTTGTCATCGAGTACAAAAGTAGAAACGATAGAACCATTATTGAGAGAATGAAGTCTTACTACGGGTTCATTGAAGATATATTAGAACTTGACTATGTTGACTTCAAGATTCCGCTCTTTCAATGCAAGTGGTTTGATATTCGTCGTGGTGTAAAGAAGGATGAACATGACTTTTTTACATTAGTCAATTTCGGCCGGTTAGGGCATCATGAAGATTCTTTGATATTGGCATCACAAGCAAAACAAGTATTCTACATGGTTGACCCGGGTGATTCAAAATGGTGCATTGTCATTGAAGGAAAAAGGAGAATACTTGGAATTGATGATGTACATGATGAAGAGGAATACGATAAGCAATTCAATGAAGTCATTGCTCCGTCGTTAGTAATTCCAAGTATATTAGGGGAAGATGCGGACACGAATTACATTCGTCGAGACCATAATGAGGGATTTTACGTTGTCAAAGAAAAAAGTGATTAATAGGTAACTAATGTAATATTCTACAATTATATATTTTATGCTTGGTTAAAATAATTTTCTATTATTTCATTGATGATTCTAACATGTCTTTATGCTTTATGGTTTCGGTGTAGTGATGGAAGATCACATAATGCATGATGCATCCGATGATGATCGCGGCCACGTTACGAGACCGATATAACTGATGGAGGTAGTAGGAAGAAAAGAGTGAGCAAGCCTAGAGGTCCTACAAAGGGATACGTTCCAAACCCGGGGTCCAAAGAGTACTTCGGTGGGATGATTGGATGCGTCCGATTGGGGATCATGTTGGTGCGTACAAGACACATTGCGGCGAAATCGGTAGAAGCAAAGTGTCTATCTTGTACGATAGTTGGGATGATGTTCCACAAGGCCTAAAAAATAGTTTATGGGAAGATGCTAAAGTAAGTAAACCTATGTATTTTTAAAATCCATTCTTTTAATTTTATTTGAATCATGTTTATTATACTAATCGTGTATAATTGGTTCATTTTATATATTGAAGAAAGAGTTTGGAATACAAGAGGATGAGAGGAAGAAACGAGATGTGTTGACTACTTGTGATAAGCGGTGGAGAGATTTCAAGTCAAGATTAGTGAGTCGATGGATCACAAAAACGAGGTTGGGGCCTAACAATGATATGCAACCGTACGTGCTCTATCCTTTCATCACGAAAGGGATTTGGGACGAATTCGTGAAAAAGTGTAGCTCTAAGGAGTTTAAGGTATATAATATGTACGTTACAATTACATAATATGTTATAATCAAATTTTGTTTTTGTGAATATTAACTAGTTACTTGTTTTCATATTAGGCTAAAAGTGAAAGAGCAAGAAAGTCTGAAGCTGCCAACATTCATCCTCATTTTTTGGGTCAAAAGTCATATGCGGAGATGATTCCCGTTTGGAAAGACCAAGGGTATATCCCTAAATCCTCTACAGCATCATCTGTTGACTCATCTATATCATCAATTATTTCCTCCTTGCTTGGGATCGAACTTTGCCATGGCTTCTTGCTAGATCGAAAAAAGATAAGGAAGGAAATCTTTTCTTCCCTAATGAAGAAACACAAAAGATAAAAGAGTCTATTGTAAGAATTCTTCAAATTTTATGATAAATTCTTGTCTAATTACTCGTATTCTAGAATTCTACTAATCATATGATTTTTTTGAATTTGATGCAGGATGATTGGAAAAGGAAAGAAAAGGAAGGAGAGTTTGTTCCAGGTCGGATGGATGATGTTCTATCCCGGTGCTCTACGAGAGGAAAGACCGTCCTAGGCGTGTGTTAACAGTTGGGCGTAGCATTGGGATTACATCGGTTTGGGGGAGATCCCGATCGGAGTAGTGCTTGCTCGAAAGGGTAGGGGCATGGATGATGAGGAGATGCGGGGAGTTGGAGGCGAGAGTGAGCCAAAGAGTTAGAGAACAGACGATGCAAGAGATGAACTCGAAGATTGATGCTATAGTTCAAGAAAGGTTGATGGCTTTTGCGGCGCAATTTGGTCTTCAAGCACCAAATCAAACAAATCCTCACACTCCAGAGTTGATCCTAGTAGCGTCACTCGGGAGGCAATGATCCATTTGTGAACTTGCGGGTATATAGTTATTTTATATCTTCTACGATTATGATATTATGTTTGTAAAACACTTAATTAATGACATTGTGTTCTCATTGTATGTTAAGAGTCCGGTTCCATGTCGTTTGGCAATAGCGGATAACTCGGGACCGATCATTGTAGGCGAGGGTACCGTACAACCGCAAATGGAGTCATCATCACATCCTACGGCCGTGAGAGTGAGTGTTGATGATTTTTTTTTTAGGACTACGCGAAGCTCTAGTTCCACTACCTACTCCATACATCATCAAACTCGGTCAAGCCGAGGGTTCATTCATAGAATGGCCGAAAGAGTTGGTATTTTTAGTCTCGAGATAATCGGGTAACTTATGTTTAATATTTTGATTTATATACTAAGAAATGTAAATATATATACTAAAAAATTTTGATTTATATATGCTAAATAATCTTCATTTTGTATACTAAGTAATCTTGATTTATATATGAAATAATCTATATACATATATAATATGAATTAAAAAGAAGTCAAATTGAATTAGGAACATATACCTAAAGACGGTGCGATGAAGAAGAAGAAGAAGAAAATAGTTGGTAGTGATCCTTGCACCGATGAGTCGCACATAGGCACGTAGATCCTTTTAATGACTTGACCTTTGGATGATATGGATGATAATATCAAGGAGATGCACCGAATATTTTGCGACAAACCCTCAGATGAGCCTTTTCAGTTGCAAGTTCAGAGGGGTACCGTCTTCAACTTTGATAGAGATTATATGATCATTCTCTCACGACAAGATGTTTTTCAACTTCTCACGGGAGCATGGATTAATGTATCCATTTTGCAAGTATTTATGATGTGAGATTTCTCAAACTCTAAACTAATTAACATTGCTATTTATAGGTATTGTTTCTCCTAACTATAAGTGTTTGGATCTTAGGTACTTGGCGGAGCGATCGAGGAGCATGGAGATAATAATATTGGTTTCATGTGTCCAAGTATGATTTCGGCGACCATGATACGCAATCACTTAGATGACGTGATCAACTACATGGCAAGTTCAATGAAAGCGAATCAATATATGCGTTACATCCTATGTCCGTATTTTGAAAAGTATGTTTTATTTCAACTAATCTTTACTTTGTTTTATATTTATGAACTTGTGGTTATATATATAAAACATCACATTGTGCTTCATGCCTTAGGGATCATTGGATTCTTCTTGTCATTTGTCTATCTAAGAGAACGGTATATATATTTGATTCGATGAAGAAAGATAGATCCTTAGCTATCAAGATACCGTTGAATACGTAAGTTCATAGTTGTTATACATGTTAATAAGTTTACATGCATTTTATGATATTTTAAATAATTTAAAAATGTTTATAGTAATTAATTGTTAGAAAATCTCTATATTAGTGCATATACAAAATACACGTGGCTTGAAGGATCAAATAAAGGAACTAAATTATCTTGGACATATATGCGGGTAAAATTCTTATGGTTTTGTATTTGATACTTTATAATTCTATTTAGGATTTTTTTTCCAATTCTAATATATATCTTAAATTTGGTGTAGTGTGCTCAACAATCGGGAGGAGTGGAATGCGGCTATTTCGTGATGAGATACATGTTTCTAATCATCCGCTACTACTATGAAGCGAGAGAATTTGAATGAGGTATATGTATGTTGTAAATTCATTATTTAGACTTATAGAATTTTAAAGTATATTAACTAGTTTAATATATTTCTAGGCTTTTTCGTCAAGTCTTGAGCCATACTCCATACATGAGATCAACGAACTCGAAACAACTTTTTGCGGAATACTTTGTACGGGTCGTTAACGCGGCGAGACTAAATTTGATGGTTAGTGTATGTATTTGTAGGTTAGCATAATATTTTGTTACTTGAACCTTGTTGGTTGATTGATTGCAACATTGGTTGCTTGAACCTTGTTGGTTGATTGATTGCAACATTGGTTGCTTGAACCTTGTTGGTTCATTGATTGCAACATTGGTTGCTTGATTGAGATGTCTTGAAACGAGGTTTTGGTTATATATATGCAAACATTTCCCAACGATTTCTTGGGTTGTCCAAATTACAAAGGAGACTACGTCGAATTTTACGCTCATAATTATTTACATAATGTTTGCTTAGTTTTGAAAAAAAAAAAAAATAGCTGAAAACAAAAAAAAAAAAGCCGGAAAAAAAAAAATACCTCATCGCGTCGCATCTTTGTGCCATATGCGACGCGATGAAGCCTCATGTGCGTCGCATATGGCTCGCATGCGGCGCGAGATGGGTGTGTGCGCGCGACGCAAACAGCGACCTCATCTCCGTCGCATGCGAGGCCATATGCGACGCACATGAGGCTTCATGCAACGTCGCATATGGCACAGCATGCGACGCAGATGAGGCTTTGGAAGGCTTTTTGTGGGTGCATGGGGGATGGACATCTCGTCGCATGCTAGTTGTGTGCGACGCAAATCTTCGTTTAATTGCGTCGTTTCGCGTTCGACGCAGATGGCTGTCTTTCATCTGCGACGAGGCCTGTGCCGTCGGACCAGGGTCCGACGCAAATGAGGGTCCCAGGTCCGACGCAAATTATCATTTCTCTACTAGTGAATGTTATTATGGGTAACAACGCTGCTTGTAAGGTTGTAGGGAGAGGTTCCATTAAGGTAAGGACCACTAAGGGTGAAGTTTGTACGTTGATGAATGTTAGGCATGTTCCACAGTTAAGGAAAAATTTGATTTCTCTGGGTGTCTTAGATAAAGGAGGGTTTAATTTTTCTGGCTCGGATGGGGAACTATGTGTGTTGAAAGGTTCGAAGTTGGTGCTTAAGGGCACCAAAGTGGGTACTTTGTATGTTGTGCTGAGTACTATTCTGACTGGTTCTGCAAATGTTGCATCTACGAGTCCTGAGGAGGTGACTAAGTTGTGGCACAGACGACTTGGTCATATGGGCGAGCGTGGGATGCAGATATTATCCAAGATGAATCTTCTTGATGGCCACAAGGTGAAGAACCTTGAGTTTTGTGAGCATTGTGTGTTGGGTAAGCAACACAGGGCTAAGTTTAGCACGGGGTTTCACATAACTAAGGCTACGCTGGATTATATTCACTCAGATTGCTGAGGGCCTGCTCGGGTAGAAGGTATAGGAGGATTCAGTTTCTTTGTGGCTTTTATTGATGATTTCTCCAGGTACTGTTGGCTTTATTTTTTAAAGCACAAAGGAGAGGCTTAAGACTTTTGTGCAATGGAAAGTCTTAGTGGAAAATCAGACAGGCAAGAAGATTAAAAGGCTACGTACAGATAATGGTCTTGAATTTGTTAATGATGAATTCAATGAGTTTTGCAGGAAAGAATGGATTGTGAGACATCGCACTGTCAGGAAAACACCACAGCAGAATGGTGTTGCAGAGCGTTTGAATCAAACTTTGCTAGAGAGAGTTTGATGCATGCTCCAGTACTTTCTACTTGATAAACTTTGCTGGAGTGAAGCCGTGAAAACGGCATGCTACTTGATAAATCGTGGTCCACATACAGGTATTGACTGCTAGGTACCTTATGAGGTATGGTCTAGGAGAAGTGCTGATTATTCTAGTTTGCGTGTCTTTAGTTGTACTGTTTATTATCATGTTTGTGAAGGTAAACTTGAACAAGGGCCAAGAAGGGTTGTTTTTGGGATATGGAGATGGTGTTAAGGGTTACTGGATTTGGTCCCCATCAAAAGGGCGTGTCATACTTAGTAGAGATGTTACTTTTGATGAGAATACTATGTTTGTATCTGCTAACAAACCTACAGGTGAAACTGATGATAGCACTATTGAAGCAATTGAGCAAGTAATTGCGGCAGTTCCTACTCCTGAGACACAGGTTCGAATTCAGGTGGAAGATGATGTTCCAGTGGATTCTCCTATTGTGGAGACTAGTTAGATAGATGGAGTTGTTGCTGATGAAACAACTAAAATAGAGTCTGATCATGAGGAGACTGCTGATGAAGGTCAGAAACGACCTAGGAAGAAGACGTAGAGACTGATTGAACTGATAGAAGGCTGGAAAGTTCCTGGCAGAAACTGTTGTGTTGAGGAGATGCATGATTGGTTATGCATTACATGTAGCCGATGATATAGAGTCACCTGAACCAATGTCCTACAAGGAAGCAGTTTCTAGTAACGAATCATCCAAGTGGTTAGTTGCTATGAGTGAGGAGATGGAGTCTCTTCACAAGAATCAAACCTGGAACTCGTGAAGGTGACACATGGTCGTAAGGTGGTGAATTGCAAGTGGGTGTTCTAGAGGAAAGAAGGAATTTCAGAGGGTGACAGTGTCAGATACAAAGCCAGACCAGTTGCTAAAGGGTTCAGTCAACGGGAAGGGGTAGACTACAATGAGATTTTATCACTTGTGGTACTTCATACTTCTATTAGAGCGTTATTAGCAATAGTAACACATTCTGATCTGGAGCTTGAGCAGTTAGATGTGGAAACAACTTTCCTACATGGAGAGTTGGAGGAGGATATTCTGATGAGTCAGTCAGAGGGATTCGTTGTTCCAGGGAAGGAGAACTTTGCTTGCAGACTGACGAAGTATTTGTATGGACTTAAGCAGTCACCTAGGCAGTGGTATAAATGGTTTGACAGCTTCATGGTTGAGCATGGATTTGACAGGAGTCCTTATGATTGTTGTGTTTATCATAGCAAGGTGGAGGACGGTTCTTATATTTATTTATTATTATATATTGATGACATGCTTACTGCAGCGAAGAAGAAGTCAGACGTAGTGAAATTGGAAAAGCTTCTGAGTTTTGAGTTTGACATGAAAGTCTTGGGAGCAGCAAGGAAGTATCTAGGCATGGAGATTTATAGGGATCGTGCTCGGAAGAAACTTTTCCTTTCTCAGAAAAGTTACATCTTGAAAGTACTCGACAGGTTTGGTATGATTACTGCGAAATCTATTGATACTCCTGCTGCTGCTAATGCTCGTCTTTCTGTTGTTCTTTCTCCTCAATCTGATGAGGAGAAGGAGTACATGTGTAAGGTTATGTATGCTAGTGTTGTATGATATGGTGTGCACTAGGCCAGATATAGCTCATGATGTTAGTGTTGTTAGTAGGTTTATGACTCAACCTGGGAAGGAACACTGGCAAGCTGTGAAGCGGATTTTCCGCTATTTGAAGGAAACGGTAGATGTGGGTCTCATATATGGGAATGATGATGAGTGTTTGGTGACCAGATATTCTGATTCGGATTATGCTGCTTATATAGACACTAGAAGGTCAATGATTCGGTATGTATACACTCTAGGAGGGTTCGTGATTAGTTGGAAGGCTACGTTGCAGTCTTCAGTGACTTTGTCTACTACGGAGGCTGAGTACATGGCTCTAACTGCTGCGGCAAAGGAGGGTATATGGTTACGTGGTTTGGTCAGTGATTTGGGTCTACATCATGATCGTGCGACTGTGTATTGTGATAGCTTGAGTGTTATTTGTCTCGCCAAGGATCAGGTGCATCATGATAGGATTAAGCACATTGATGTGCGGTATCATTTTCTGAGAAGTGAGAAGAGAATAGTGGTGAAGAAAGTTGGGACTGCTGATAACCCAGCTGATATGTTCACCAAGCCAGTTTCGGTTCGCAAGTTCAAACATTGCTTGGACTTGTTGAACGTTGATAGTCACATATAACCCCTATCAACGTTGACTTGGGATAAAGAGGGCAAAACCCGTCACTGGGTTAAAGAGGGCAAAACCCGTCACTGGGTTAAAGGTGTGAGACTTGGGAGGGATCCATATCTCGTGCATTGTTGAGAGTTATCATGGTTATTTTTTCAAGGTGGAGTTCTTGTAGAAAATGCAAGTCAAGGTGGAGATTTGTGAGTTTTGTGTGCCTTGATCTTGAGTATTGGAGCTTTGAGGTTGTACGTCAATCGACGAAGGAGATCGTCAATCATCGAAGGCTAGTCTAAAGCCGTTGGACGCGGCAACAGAGCCGCGGGGCGCGGCCAGATCAGTTGTTTTGACTCTGCGAGCCGCGGGGAGCGGTCATATCAGTTTTGACTATCTTGTGGGTGTGTCGAGCCGCGGGTGTAGACACATAATTGTGTCTCCCCGTTTAGTACCCTTTGATGACTAATACCCTGCTCTAATTGGTCCGGATCGAGGAAAGAATAAAGAATGAGTCTAAAATAAAATATTTTAAGCCCAAAACCATTTTCTAACTCTTTTTATTAACCCATCTTCGAAAACTTTTTAAAATAATTTTTATGAAAGCCCAATTTTTAAAACCCCTTTTCTAGCCCAATTTAATTAATAGAGTTAATTAATTTTATTGATTAGTTTTATTAATAAAAATATCTTTTATAAAAAATAATCTTTCTCCAAAGTGTTTTAAAATATTTTTATCTAACTCTTCTCTAAAATCTTTTTAATAAAAATCTTTTTAATAAAAATCTTTTAAAAATCTACCATCTTTCAAAAAGCTATATATCTCCTCCCTAGTCCCTAACTTCTCGGATCTCCTCACAAACGAATTTACACGGCAATCTCTTCACTCTGATAATCCACGGTTTCACTCTCAATTCACACGGCACTCCCTCATACTTCCACCGCCTCTCCCCTGCAAATCTCCCTACTGCCATACTAGTCTACGAAGTTAACAAACTTTATTTTTGATTTGTTTATTTATTTATTATGTTTCTTGAAGTTACTAACCTTCTATTCATGATGTAAATTGTTAACGTATTCCTGCGACTGTAAGTATTGTATATTATTCTAACTCCCTGCAATATTTTCTTTTCTTATTTTTATTTCTTTTCATGGACATTATTATTTTCATGCCTGATTGCAATATTTATCACATTGTATTTATTGTTAAACAAGACCTAAAGAATTGAACAGGTCTATCTTGTGGGTGTGTCGAGCCGCGGGTGTAGACACATAATTGTGTCTCCCCGTTTAGTACCCTTTGATGACTAATACCCTGCTCTAATTGGTCCGGATCGAGGAAAGAATAAAGAATGAGTCTAAAATAAAATATTTTAAGCCCAAAACCATTTTCTAACTCTTTTTATTAACCCATCTTCGAAAACTTTTTAAAATAATTTTTATGAAAGCCCAATTTTTAAAACCCCTTTTCTAGCCCAATTTAATTAATAGAGTTAATTAATTTTATTGATTAGTTTTATTAATAAAAATATCTTTTATAAAAAATAATCTTTCTCTAAAGTGTTTTAAAATATTTTTATCTAACTCTTCTCTAAAATCTTTTTAATAAAAATCTTTTAGAAATCTACCATCTTTCAAAAAGCTATATATCTCCTCCCTAGTCCCTAACTTCTCGGATCTCCTCACAAACAAATTTACACGGCAATCTCTTCACTCTGATAATCCACGGTTTCACTCTCAATTCACACGGCACTCCCTCATACTTCCACCGCCTCTCCCCTGCAAATCTCCCTACTGCCATACTAGTCTACACTAGACCTGGTTATTGGGCGGGTCGGGTCAGGGTCAGTGTGGGTCGGTAGCGGGTCGGGTCCTAAGAGGGTCGCCTCATAAAGGGTCGGTAGCGGGTCGGGCCGAATGGATAGTGGACCGATAGCGGGTCGATAATGGGCGGGCCGGCAAACGAACAAGAAAAATAAGGAACAAAGAGAGCCAAAAGTGAGTATAAATGAATGCGAATCCGAATATGTAATTGTTTTTACAAAACCTATTTTATTTTTCAAAATTATTGGGTTTCTTTGTTGGCCCTATAATGGCCCTGTCCAATAATAACCCTGTCCAATAAAGCCCTGTCCAATAAAAACCCTATAAATTTGACCCTAACCCTCTCGCCATTGGGCTACCCTGTCCAATAACCAGGTCTAGTCTACACTAGACCTGTTCAATGGGTCGGGTCCCCAAAAAAAACCCTTGACCCGACCATATATTATAGGGTCATGACCCGACCCAATTAAGATAGGGTCGGGTCATATAGGGCCTGACCCTAATAAGAGATTATCGGGTCGGGTCGGGTTAAAAAAGGGTCATTTGAGTTTTGTGCAGGGTCTTAACTTTTCAACCTCATTTTATCTAAAAACCCAAAATTCTCTCTCTCTTCTTCTCTCTCTTCTTCTCTCTCTCTCCTCTCTTCTTCTTTCTTTCAAAATTGCACGTATTTCTCCATGTGAATTGCGACGCCATAGCTTGACAAACACGAGGTATTTAGATCTACTTTTTAGTATTCACTTCGATTTGTTTTTCGATCTACATTTTAGTATTCTCTTCTATTTTTTTTTTTCTGATTTGTAAATCAATGCTTGAAGTTCTGTTTTTAGGGTTTAGATTGAGTTCGATTTTTTTCTGATTTCTTCTTTGTTAAGTGTTTTTTTTAGTTTATGCAATGTAATTCTTATTTTCCCTGCTTCTATTTATATTGAATGCTAAAAAAGATTAATATTGTGAGTTTTTGATTCTGGGTTTTTTTTAATTGCTTGTTTATGGTTGTTTTTTTATGTTTAGTCATGTGTTTTGAGTATTTGAGCTTGTACTACGCTGCTGTGAAATTTCGAAATTGTTCAAAATTTGTAATTTTTATTCTTTGTTGTCTTTGCGAAATGTTGATGATTATGTAATAATTTTAACTTTTGATACCTTTTCCAATAGCAGTTTCTGAGTTCCTCTTTGTTTTTGTAATTCACAATCAACAACCCTTTTGATAAAACAAATGTTGTAGAAGTATCAATTTTGGATGGGTTTTTTTGGGTTGATTGTGAGGAATATAGTTGCAATTTTGTTCATTTTGACAGAATTATCTTTGAGTTAGTTTTGTAAACTGGGATATTGTAAAGGAATGTGGTGGGAATTTGTCATTTGTTCTTTCGATTCTACTAATTTTGACTTGTAATTAAACAATAGAAAGGCAGTGAGTACTAACTTATTCATAAACTAAGCTATCTGCTAACATTATTAGAATCAATGCTTGAATTCTAATGTTTAGCTTCTGCTGTATTTACTCTTTTTTTAGGTGGTAAACTTTACCATGGAAGCTACTTCAATGTCAACACCCGTGGAGCACCCTGTGGAGGACCCCGAAATAAAATTATTTGGAGTTTGTGATACCTTAATTGGGTAATCTGTGACTGTGAGTGAGATCATTTGAACTGAATGATTATAATGTGCCAAGTTTTATGCTATACATTCAAGTCTCACTTACATAGGCTCCTAGTCCTAGCAAATATTAGGGGTACTTCTATGTACTTTCTTTTGGCATCCATCCTGTCATATGCTGCATGTCAGTGAGACATTTAGGGTGCTAGTTTGGTAGAATATGGTATTTATTCATCAGGTTATAGCTTTATGTTCAATCTGGTTTGGTTGTCCTTGTAGAATGGTTTTCTCCTTAACAATTTTCTTTTACAGTTTTACAGGATTCTGGTAGGTATTCAATCACCAGCAGGAGTTACAACTACTCGAGGAGTATTGAGGAGGTTTAATGATTTTCTTAAGTTATTTTCTGATGTAAGTGAAAACTTTATCCTTTTTTGTCTTCAATTTGATCACTTGATGGCAATTGAAGATATTGTAGAGTAGAGGTGGACACATTATTATTAGAGATTACTGAGCATATTCCTTGTTTCTTATTCTGTCTGCTACTGCTCCTCCTAAGGGTCTTTTGCGAATGAAGAGTAGGGCACTCTTGGAAGAGGTCAGTCCTGTAGCTTTGATATCATCTACTTGTATACTCTTAGCTGAAACTTCAGAGTTTTGAGCCTTAAAGATATCATTAACCTTTTGAATGGTATAATCTGCTTTGAATGGGATTAACTTGTATTTTAATTGTTTCAGTTTCAGGTGTGAATTACAAGCTTAAGGTCTTAATGCTCTGTGATCCTATTCCTATTGATGGCTGTAAGAGATCAAAGAAGACGCAAAAGAACAGTGTTTAATTATCCTTGTAAATTCATCACTGTTTATCATTGAATTTTAGTGGGTTGTAATCTATGATTAGGATTTGTGTTTTGTTGTTGTTTACAGTTGGAGCTAAGTTTGATTGATTGGGAATATTTGTTCAATACAGAACACTTTGCTTATAATATTCTCCATGTTCCAGTTTTTACAATTACTCAAGGTTTTATAAAAATAGGGTCAGGGTCGGGTCAGGGTCAGTCTAGCCCTTGACCCGACCCGACCCGTTAACAATGACTTCCGACCCGACCCGACCCGACCCGTTGAACAGGTCTATCTTGTGGGTGTGTCGAGCCGCGGGTGTAGACACATAATTGTGTCTCCCCGTTTAGTACCCTTTGATGACTAATACCCTGCTCTAATTGGTCCGGATCGAGGAAAGAATAAAGAATGAGTCTAAAATAAAATATTTTAAGCCCAAAACCATTTTCTAACTCTTTTTATTAACCCATCTTCGAAAACTTTTTAAAATAATTTTTATGAAAGCCCAATTTTTAAAACCCCTTTTCTAGCCCAATTTAATTAATAGAGTTAATTAATTTTATTGATTAGTTTTATTAATAAAAATATCTTTTATAAAAAATAATCTTTCTCCAAAGTGTTTTAAAATATTTTTATCTAACTCTTCTCTAAAATCTTTTTAATAAAAATCTTTTAAAAATCTACCATCTTTCAAAAAGCTATATATCTCCTCCCTAGTCCCTAACTTCTCGGATCTCCTCACAAACGAATTTACACGGCAATCTCTTCACTCTGATAATCCACGGTTTCACTCTCAATTCACACGGCACTCCCTCATACTTCCACCGCCTCTCCCCTGCAAATCTCCCTACTGCCATACTAGTCTACACCCATTAATCCTCATCATTGATACTCCACGTACACATCATCTTTAGCCTTCATCGCCATCATCCTATTTTCTTCACCAGCACCTTATCACTCCACAAGATACCCAAGTCAACCCCTTTGCCTAACTAATCTCATACAACATCAGACCCACGCCATCATCACTACTATTAACCGCCATTCACCATCAATATATTAGAGTTAACTACAATACTTCATCTCCATTCTCCTCCCTACGCCATATATTTATCATCAATATTCATTATTTCATCAACACCATAAATCTTTCTTCTCAAATATAACACTGCATCGTCTCATCAGTATTTGTTCTACTTGTTGACTTCATACTTGGTGATAATATAATACTTGATAACGCCTAAAACAAAACACAAGACACAATCTTTTAAGACTCGTACAACAATTCAATTTTCTAATATCCGTACAATCAACGACCCCGGACGGTGGTATAATTTCTGAGGGTCAACGAAATTAACAAACTTTATTTTTGATTTGTTTATTTATTTATTATGTTTCTTGAAGTTACTAACCTTCTATTCATGATGTAAATTGTTAACGTATTCCTGCGACTGTAAGTATTGTATATTATTCTAACTCCCTGCAATATTTTCTTTTCTTATTTTTATTTCTTTTCATGGACATTATTATTTTCATGCCTGATTGCAATATTTATCACATTGTATTTATTGCTAAACAAGACCTAAAGAATTGTTCTAACATTAATCAGATTAATTTGGACAGCCTGTTAAGTTCCCTGTAATATTGATTGCATAATAACATATCACTAAAAAATAGTCTTTTTATGTGTTTCGTGAACCAATTTAGACTAAATATTTTTAGGTTGTTTAAAACGTTATATGATTATTCTTTGGCATAAAATCTGTAATGAATCGATATTTAGTAGAGGCCAACTCTGGGCGAATGTGGTTCATTATGACTATATTCGTACCCTCACCCCCGAACTCAATCTTTAGTTCACTTTGACCATCTATGGAGTCAGGACGGAGAAATCTACATTGGATAATTTGTCCCTACGGTTTTCCCATATCCAATTAGGTTTATGATTCTTCCTAAAAAGAATTGTTGGCGACTTCTTTCAAAACAATTTTCAATAAAACCTTTACAGTGGGGTAGTCAAATCTAATACGCGCTCACACCGCATAGGCGAAATAAAAACACGCCTACAACGGGGCGCGGTAAAAGAGTCATTGGGCACGGCAATTGTCGAACCGAGCACACGCAGCAGCGCAGAAGGGTTTAAGAGCCCTAATTCTTATTTCCTTTTGCCTCCTTACTCATGTATTATTAGCCTACATATAAATACTCTTTATGTGGGTTAATTAGGTTTTAGATCATCAAAAAAGCACAAGAGAGATAAAACAATAGAGAAGTTCTTAGAGAGAGCTATGAGAGATTCATTGAAGAGAGTATTCAAGTGATTCTCTTGCCTATTGTATTCATTGTTCAGCTTGATCATAGTGAAAGCGTTTATCCCTGCCCTGAGGATTTAGCTATCAAATTGATAGTGAACCTCGTTAAATCTTGCGTGTTCTTTATTCGCTTTTCTCGTTTTATTGTTTGTTTATTCGCTTCCGTTGCAACAGGGGCTTATTTTTTTTATGGGAAGGGACAATTAGTTGTAAATGAATTGAAAATAAAATTTTCTTATAAAACCCAATATTATGGAACGACTTGTATGAGCTAAGATGGCTTAACTGTCTATCTTTTCATTCAATTTCTATCAATATTCTATCTTCCATAAAACCTTAACTATTACTTGGCTACATTGTCGTGTCATAAATATTTGGAGAGAAGAAACGGTGTGGTGGTAGCCATAGTTTTATGGAAAAATGACAATTATCTAGGAGCTATAGGTAGGAAGTTGACAAAAATAAAGTGGAAATTGGTACTCTTTTGTGGATTATAGTTACCAAATAAAGAAATGTTATAACTTATAAGTGAAAAGAGACGTTTATTTATGAAAAATATAGCAAGCTAAGTAAAAAAAAGACGGATGGAGTATTTCAGTGGCCTTTATAGAGATTTCTCAACTTTAAACTGCAATGCTCTTTCAGCCATCTTGATGTCATATCCACATTTATATTTTTAACCAATCAAAAAAAGTTGCAACAAAAAACTTGTAAGAAAAACTAATATATAAATAACTTTCAAATCATACCAAATAACAAAGGTAATTAAAAAAAACAATCCCGTCAAAAAAAAATTAAAAAGAACCAAGGAAATCAAGGTGCTAATCATGTTAATTAAGCACTAGATGCTGTTTTACATCTTTATTCAAAATTAATAGCAAGCTGACAGAATTGAGACTTTCTACTAATAATTAAGTTGCTTAAGCATAATTAATAGCTTATGTAAACCACCCTTTTATTCAGTTACTAAGGTGGTGGAAGTGGTTATGGAAAGGCCCTATATGGTTGTTGTGAAGGTGGTGCTGCAGTGCATAATGCTGATTTTGGTGTAGATGATCGATTCCACTTCCATTTTCAGATGATGCTTTCGCCATCTCAGACCAAAATCCTGCTTGATTACGCGTTGCCTCTAGCAATGAGTCCCTCAAGTATTCCGCTTGCACATTTTCACTATCCCTCTTCTATCATAAAATTGCCAAATGAAATATAAGGGACATAAGTATATATATTTTTAGATGTTCAAAACAAGATTATATGTACTCCCTCTACGATTCTTATAATAAAGCGTGTAAAATGTTCAAGGACAAACTTAGACTGTAAATTCCTCTTAATTTATATTGATAAATAAATTTAAAGATAATATTACAAAAGTGAATCTTAAGATGGATGATACACTTTCCTATGTAATATATTGGTGGTCAAAGTAAATCTTCATAACTCGTGCCTATCTTTGTTGGAAAGAACGGATGAAATCTATAGTGATAAGTAATTGTATAGTAAAAGATGCATGGTAATTAATTATACATACCTTGACAATGAAAACATAGGAAACAAGACTGATGCAACTGGTCATATTCACATTGATTATCTCCATACCAAGACAGTGTAAAGCCTCCATTAGTCTAACAAATCCACCTCTCTTTTGTTCCCCAAATACCTTCACAAAGAAATCATTCCCCTCTAATTGAGCAACTTCCACTTGCACCTGCATTTATCAGTAATGCGAGGAAGAAAATGAAGTCCTCCGTTTTTTTAGATGTAACATTTGTCTTTTTCATAAGTGTATTAAAATAATCAAATGCATCTAAAAACACAGAGGTAGTATATCTTAACAAGAAGGATAAAGATTCAAGGTATTAATCGCAATTATAGGGAGGGTTTTAATTTCCAAAATGATCATGTGACCTAAATAACTGAATTAGAAGGTCAAACGACGAAGTGTGAAAATTTAGTCAACTAGCTAGGTAGGAGATTATATGGAAGAAGAGGAACACTATAATTATCTAGAACTGTTCTTGTGAATTTTTCCTTAAGAAAATTAACGCGACAATATTATGTCTCCTTAAGAAAATTAACGCGACAATATTATGAAAAGCTAAGACTACCTCCATTTGTTGTGCTTTGTCATTAGCACTTTCAAATTCATGGCTTCTCCTGAAGCCCTCGGGTCCTCCTCCCATTTGATAAGCATTTCTAGGCTTTTCTTGATCATAGTCTGGCCCGAACCTTGGCCCGTGTGAAATAGTTGAGACTTCTGGTGAGAAATTGGTTTGATGAAGTTGGTGAGGATGATGATGTAAATGATCAATGATATTCATGTCGTTGTTGGGATCTTCGTCATCAGAATTCCTTGCAAGCTCATTTTGGAGGTCTTTTTCTTCCTTTTGCAACTCTTGCACATATTTGATAGCATCCCCAAGTATTGAAGCTCTATCCAACTAACAGTTTTATAAGAAATAAGTGCGTAAATTTTCATCAAGGATGTTAGTATACATTGCATTAACGTCTTATATGCTTACCAAATCATCCTAAGATAATATCCAAAACGTTATATGTAACCTTAGTAAGTACTAATTTCATGACATTCACATGTCATTTCATACCTTTTCAGTTTTTTCATTACATGCAAATATGCAATATGTGACTAATTACAATCTTCAGGCACATCTTTTTTTAGTTATAAAAAATTATAAGGGTTGTTGCACAAAATGTACTTCTTAGTAATTGCCCTATAGATCCTATATCTACCTATATGAAGAAGAAATCATATGTTATAAGGAAAGCGATTCTTATTTGTACAAATGGTACTTTGAACTTGGAACGAGCATGAAGAAATTAACGATCAGAAAATTGCATTTTTTTTAAATATAAATTAAAATTAATCTACCACATCCTAATTTCTAAATGGTAATAATATTTTGTATAAATTAACAAAATAGAAATTAGTAAGTTTTTTTTAGGGACTTAGTAAGTTATTTACTTATTTCATAATACATAAATATTTACCTTGGAAATGTTAGGGACCAAAGAGCGAAGAAGGTAAAGCCTCTCATTAAGCTTCTTCCTTCGCCTCCTCTCAGCCACTAGGTTCTTGGATTGTGGGCCTTTTGTGGGCCTTCTTCGATGATACTTAGGGTCATCTTCTTCATCAAGTGGATCACTATCCGAGACAGAATCAGCCCGGCCCATCTCATGCTTTGATATTGGGCCCTTTTCATCCACTTGTTGTCGATCATGGGCTGAATGATCCAAAACATGCATATTATGCAGATTATTAGGGTTGTTCATTAGGTCCTCAAACCCATTCTCTGATAAAGGCTTGAAGGAATTTAGTTGGTGATGATTCTCAGCTTGAAATGAGTCATTTGCTCCCTCAAGAAAATCATTCCTAGACATTATTTTGTTAGTCTCAGAAACATAGTTAAATTGTTGCAAGAAATTCATTGAAGATTGAGATTCATTGTTAATGTTGATATTTTGAATGGTATTGTTTTGATCAGATAATGTGGGATTTGATTGGAGCTCATTCATCATGTTAATGTTCACAGAGAAGCCGGCACATGTATTGCTTCGAGCGCTTATTGTTGCTTGGTCCATCAAGGTGTTGCATTGTGTCATAACATATTCTATGACATTCTGATCTTCATTCATCTTCACAACCCAAAACACAAAAATGGACTTAATATAAGATTAGAAGATTGTAGTTTGAAGAAAGAAGAGAAAATTCATAATTATTACTTGTTTATCAGCAAATAGTTCGGCGAGTCCTCCAGGAATTGGGATAAGAACTTTTGTACCCATGGTTACCTGTTAGAAGTAGATGAAGTGCAAAATGAAAATTTATTGTTTGAAACAAACGAGAAGTGTTGATTAATCGTAAATTATTTAAGATTACACATGTAATTTAAACTCATAAAGAAAGAGCTTTATCGATATATATAGAGAGAGTTTTGTTAAATGGTAAATTGTATCATTGCAAATTCTAATGATTCATAGGGAGCTGAATTCTACCAATGTAGTGCACCAGAAGTATTACTGGTGCTCTTGGTCTAGCGCATATGTAAGATACATCACACATGCCTGGAGGGGAGTGTGTATGTGTTCATCATGTGTTCGACTAGGAGCACCATTCTTGATACTTTCGGATCACGAAATAATTAAGATATGACACATACATAATTAAAAGATAACTAAAAAAGTAATTGATCAAGCATAACTTACTTCATTAACATTTAAATCGGAGACATTTGAGAAATTTAACCATTTGGGCTGATTTGATATTAGGATCTCCATATTAATCCTGTGTTATATAATAAGCCATATTGTTAGATAGTAAATAAATATTATAGCAGGAAATACAAGCACACCAATACAAAAAAAAAAAAGAGAAGTACCCATCCAAGGGATGAGAAGAGGGCAATTGAGAAAGTAATTCACAACTCCTTGTTTTAGGGTGCTGAAACATCATATCTCTACAAGGAAACAAAAACTCTTCGCCAACATTGTTATTAGCATTTTCCATGCAGCTATCATTCCCAGCACAACAACAGTCCATAAACTCTAGGAACCTGATGAAAAAATTAATATAAAGAGGGGATAATAATCAATAGAAGTAATGTACATTAAGTTGGACAAACCATCTCAAATAAATACATAATTAAATACATGATATATTTTTGAAAAAAAAATAATATTACCTTTGATCTTCACTTAATTTCCAAAGGACACAATAGTCCCAAGTCTTGGAGTTCACCAATTGCCTTAGCCTCTCCATAGGGTTTGACATGATGCTCATGTTGTCTTCAACATATGACTAAGATTGTTAGCTTTTGAAATAGTTTCAATGTAATAATATTTGTTGTACAACATGATAGCTAAATTTGACTAGAATAATTTTGTCGATTTCGGATACTGTACACAGTTTTTTGACACGAAATGCAAAATAACCAAAATAATATAATCGGAAAAATATTTTCATAAAAAAAAAGGATTAATTGGACTTAAAATTGACTATAGTGTTTCATGACATAAACCTAAACTGGCTTACTAATTTGATATGTATCTATCATTATTCCAAATTTTGACCTATTACTATAGTCTATCTACTTGGTGGCTAGGGAAAATGTAAGAAATTAGCAAGTTTCTTAAATATGAACTACTTCAATTGCACAATATACGCTTTAGCAAGGATCTTTAATTGCTTGTGTGATGTGTCCACATAATTTATTTGTCATTACTAGTAACTTACTACAGAGCAACCTCTGAACCTCTTAATGATGTATCTAATTATTCTCCATCTAGGAATAAAATACATGCAAAAGAATTATGGGAGAAAAAATGAGAAGAGTTTGAATAATATACCTAGAAAAAAATGAGTGCACTCTTTTGCTCCTTAGGTGACTAACTCCTTCGGCAAAACAAAGTATGACATATAGAAGAAAGGCAAACCAAGAACAAATTACAAAGCAAATTATATGGAAACAAAGATCCATGCAATAACCTAAATAAGCTTGACTTGATGTAATAAATTGGCGAATTTTTTTCAACTTAATCCTTCATCCTTCATCTTTAGAAATAATTATATGATGCTAAGAAAAAGGGGAAAAATGAAGAAATTTCATCATTTTTACAAGAGGGTAATTATATATAGGTAGGGATTAGCAATAAAAGGGTGTTGTTTTATCCTGTTAACTTGGTAGGTGAAGTGTAGTGTAGGCGTGAAAGTAGGAAGCAACATATATATATTAATATGTTGCAAAGAGGTTGGAGGGAAACAAAAGGATTGATTAGTTGTAAATGAAATTAAAATTAAAACTTTATTATAAGAAAAATATGATGATATAAAGAAGGAAAAATAATGCTCTAATGATGGGAGGAACGATTTGCATGAGCTAAGATGGCGTAACTGCCTAAGTTTTTCATTCATTTTCTGTTAATATTCTACTACCATGAACATTGATTACTTGGCATCAGTGGCAGAGAGAAGCATGATAAGAGGCTTGTTATGCCCTTCTCTTGAATTTTTAAACTTCTTCATGCATGAGAGGTGCAATTTTTTTTTTCTTTTCAATTTGCACGTAATATTTATAGTCTTACGTTCATCATGGTCAATTAGATACTCTTTGGGTAGGAGGTAAAGAAGGAAATTAGATTGAGTCGTAACTCGTAACTAGTTTTTTTTAAGGTTTCGAATTAGAGGAGTAAAGAGTAATGTTAACGGAGACTTATGATGATGAAATATCAAGAAAGACGTAAAGTATCTGTATACACAAATTTCGAGTCAAATTATATATAAGACAAGAAACAAAGTAACAAAGAAATTATATTTCAATAAATGTATTGAGTACAATCTCTGTAAAACAGTTTATAATAAAAATAAACTAAGTCCTCTGATTCTGTTCCGCAGCTGGAGAGTGACACGTATTGATGTCGACGTGGAATTGAGTGTAGACTGACGTTTTGTCAACGTCAACCTGAGACAAAAGCTTGAATCTCAGTCGAATGTGTTTGAGTGTATCTGAACAGTCAGCACGGATTTGATGTGCTTGTTGACTATTTGCAGAGAGAATTTCAAGAGAATTTTATGAGCTCTTAGGAATAATGATTTTACAGTCCTTAACTTAACCGAAGGAGGTGAGGTCATTTATAAGGAATAGAGATCGCTTTCGTGAACTTGGTAGTTTATGGGCAGGCCGTTTATGACTTGGAAGTCTTTTTACCTTTGCTTATTTGACCATCTTATTTGGATTAGTGATATGGGTAGCCCAAATATTTTGTAATCCAAATTATATTTGTTTAATTTGGATATCTTATTTGAGTGGGCTAAATTAATTAAATTGGGCTAATTATATTTATTTCTTAGCTCAATAATTCAATTTATTTTAATGTAAAACACTAATAAAATTTTAGTGTCTACAAATTGCCCCCTCGAGACAGTGTGACGTACACAATTTGAAGTGTTTAATCGTGGGAGGGTCTCGGTAAATTTGAGTTTGACTTGGTAATGGTTTGACAACCACCGTGCTATTTGATATTATTTTTTTGAGTAGAATCTTGATTTTTTACAACTCTATCAAGTCTTGGACTCAAGAGTTTTGATCTTATTTCGATTCAGATTTCTTTGTTATCGAGTAAAACAAATCTCATCACATATTGGTATAAATTAACCAAACGTCGTCGGCTACCTCCATGAATCCACCGTCCATTGACTGAGGATACCAGTGACTCAGTGAGTATCAAGTTGTCAAGCAAATCAAGAATTCAAGACTAACACATACAGTGAGTTGATTTTTTTATTTCGTTTCCAAGTAATCTCAACAAATATCCATACGTGGCTGTTGGACATAGCCTTCCTCCATATATCATGCTGCAACTTTGATCTTTTTTGTTATTTTAATTTTCTTGTACGAAAACAACCACAATATTGCTGATCACATGAAATTGCCATATTTTCGACTTCAAATTGTTTACCACATAATCATACCGAATACTTGTCTTGTGTTAATATGCTTATCAGCTTATGTAGTGTTGCAGTATAGAAAACCCTCGACTCGTGTCAAGTAAAAAGTAATACTTTCCACTCTTTTTTTTGTAGCATAATCATCATGATCATTAGTTTTCATTATCAATAATGCTTGATCACCGTGTATGCTAAGTCACTGATCATGTAAATTGCTTTAATTTGACACTTTTTTTTTATTATCATAATTAGTATTACCGTTCATGTAATACATGTAGCATATCCAGTTTGCTCAGTGTATATGCAAAGCTGATTTTTGGGGACGCAAATTTCAATGCTTTTTTTTCTCAAAGTATCATGAAAGAGTAATACGTAAAGTATCACCAAACGAATTTATCAAATCATGATAGCTTCCCGTAATTTGTATGCCATATGATCAGCAAAACAATTTTTTGATCGACCTCTTGCTTAGTGTTTTTTTTCACTGACTTTATTAGTCTTTTTTTTTTTTTGAAAGAGAAATTTCATTAATTGAAGGCCAAACGGCATCTACAATAGGTATTAAAGAAAAACAAGATACAATTAAACAAGGCTAAATCAAATTCTTCTTCAAAGAAACTACAATGAACCAGATCGAGCAATACAGCGCATCCCCCTTGTATTTGCTGAATCAAGCAGTTATTGATGAGGAAGTCTATCATTCTGATATAGTTTGGGAAGAACATTCTTGATCGAGTCAGGTTGACCGCATCCGAGATTCCAATACCTTCATGTTGAGTCTCGAACTTCAACCAATGAGAATAATTTCTCATACCTAAAAACAAAAGAACCATACTCACAACTCCCATAGGGGAGAAAGAGATTTCCAAAACAGAAACTAAAAACCCCATAACAGGGTTTGAGAAAATCTCATAAAGAGAGACTAATTTATCAAACAAAATAAGAAAATGAACTAAAAACTGAAAATAAAAGGGGAAAAGGGGCTTACCATGGATGAAATCATCCATGGCAGCCCCTAATTGATGAAAAAGGGGTAGGGGAGGTTAGGGTTTGAGAGAGAAAAAGAGAGAGGGGAGGGGGGAGGGGGCTTATTAGCCTTTCTTCATACTAAGTATAATCACCAATGAAAATTATCAAGAAGAATATCAACTGTACAACTCACATCTCGTAAGTTATATGTTTTTTTCTTGTTGCAACACAAATCTGCCTCTTTTGTTTCACACCTTTTTTTCTGTGTGTTCCTGCGTTTTTTTTTAACAAAATTAAATCTTGACGTACTTTATATGACTTTCAGCACATCAGATTTTTTTTTGAGATACTAAACTTTCATGCTTGTTTTTGGAGCAATATCAGAAACTCAAGAATTGTGAGGTGATTTTTTTTAACACCCTTTAGTCTAAAATATTTTATCTGTATATCCCCTTTTTGTATATGTATACCCGTGTATTTTTCCTACTATATGACAGGTTCACATGAAGACGGGGACTTCGTCGCGATGGGCCATATGTGCGACTATGAGCCTATCAGGGGTGTTACTCATATGTTTTTAGCACTGCGACAATGACACCTCCAGACAGTCCCTTGAAGACGAAGACGGGGATTTCCTCGCGATGGGCCATATGTGTGACTATGAGCCTGTCAGGGGTGTTACTCATATGTCTTTAGCACTGCGACAATGACACCTCCAGACAGTCCCTTGAAGACGAAGACTGGAATTTCGTCGCGATGGGCCATATGTGCGACTATGAGTCTGTCAGGGGTGTTACTCATATGTCTTTAGCACTGTGACAATGTCACCTCCAGACAATCCCTTGAAGACGAAGACGGGGATTTCGTCGCGATGGGCCATATGTGCGACTATGAGCCTGTCAGGGGTGTTATTCGTATGTCTTTAGCACTGCGACAATGTCACCTCTAGACAATCCCTTGAAGACGAAGACGGGGATTTCGTCGCGATGGGCCATATGTGCGACTATGAGCCTGTCAGGGGTGTTATTCGTATGTCTTTAGCACTGCGATAATGTCACCTCCAGACAACCCCTTGAAGACGAAGACGGGGATTTCGTCGCGATGGGCCATATGTGCGACTATGAGCCTGTCAGGGGTGTTACTCATATGTCTTTAGCACTGTGACAATGTCACCTCCAGACAGTGCCTTGAAGACAAAGACGGGCACTGCGACATTGACACCTCTAGACAGTCTCCTGACAGTCAGTCTCACCCTCGAGGTATGTTGTCTAACCCATGTTTTTTTTAATGATTGTTCATTAACCCCATAATTGCTTTTGTTTTGATGCTTTCTCAATTGTGTTTTTCGAAAACGTTTTGGCTTGAGTTGTCATTTCGTCCTTCACTGTTTGTACTCTTGTGGGCTAGGAGTTAGAACTTCTTTTTTTTTGTTTCACCGTTCACAGTTTTGACTCTTGCGGGCCAGGAGTATTGCATTTTTTTGTGTGTGTATGTGCAGTTTAGACTCTTGCTTAGGAGTTAGAATTTTTTTTGGTGGCAGTTTATACTCTTGCTTATGAGTTCCGTTTTTTGTTTACTTACAGTTTAGACTCTTGCTTAGGAGTTAATTTTTTTTTTCTTTTCGTGCAGTTTAGACTCTTGCTTAGGAGTTAGAATTTTTTAATTTGCAGTTTAGACTCTTGCTTGGGAGTTAGATTTTGTTTTAGTGTTCAGTTTATACTCTTGCTTAGGAGTTATTTTTTGGTGTGCAGTTTAGACTCTTGCTTGGGAGTTAGATTTTTTTTTTAATGTGCAGTTTAGATTCTTACTTAGGAGTTTCACTTTTATTTGCTTGCAGTTTATACTCTTGCTTAGGAGATAGTTTTTTTTTTTATATATATGCCGTTTATACTCTTGCTTGGAGTTTTTCTTTTGTTTCGTTTGGCATGCAGTTTATACTCTTGCTTAGGAGTTAGAATTTTTGACTTGCAGTTTACCCTCTTGCTTAGGAGGATTTCTTTTGTTTGTGTCCATGAGGTTTTGTTTCCATGCCCCCTAGATCTTTCACTTAGAATAATTTTTCACAATCATGGCGTCGACGGATCCTCTATTGATGCGTCAGATGAGTCTGATTCATTTTCATGACAAGCAATTGTAAGCTCCATGTCGTGTGCTTTACTTGCTAGTTCTTGAAATGTTTTGGGTTTGATCCCTTGCAAGATGTAGGTCAAATCTCAATGCATGCCTTGGATGCACATTTCGACTGCAGAAGTTTTTGACAAATGATCTTTACATTGCAAGCTCAAAGCACGCCAACGATTAATGTAGTCAATGATGGGCTCATCATTCCATTGGTGAGTCTTAGTCAACTCAACCATGCTGACAATACGTCGAGTGCTATAGAACCTGTTTAGGAACTCTTCCTCCATTTGATCCCAACTATTGATGGATTGTGAGGGTAGATTTGTGTACCAATCAAAGGTCATCCCTTTAAGAGAACGTACAAATTGTTTGACGAGGAAATCGTCTGTGGTACCAGCATTGTTGCATGTTTCTACAAAGTGAGCAATGTGTTGCTTGGGATTTCCTTTCCCATCAAATTGTTGAAACTTTGGGGGCTTGTAGCCAAAAGGCATTTGCAGCTTATCAATTCTCATAGTATAAGGCTTTACATAGTGATGACTTCCTTGAGAACTTCCCCCAAGTTGATTCTTGACAGCACGAGCTATCAACAATTCGAGTTGTCGAGCTGTTGGTGGACGTGAGGGTTGTCACCCCTCTCGTCTTCGCTTTCATCACCACCTTGGCTTGATGATGCGTCGACTGGGATTCTACTAAGTTTCTCATTGAGGGCAACAATTTGCTCGTTTTGGAGTCTGATCTGAGCATCCTTTTCCTCTCCGTCCTTTATCAATTTCTGGAGTAAGATGTTCATTTCAGCGAGTTGTTCCTCAACTGTTTTAACTGAGGTCACCATAACAGAAGCAGTGACAACATCTTTCTTCATTATTTTATTATGAAAACCAAGACTCGTGTCTTCCATAAAGTCACCTAACGTCATAGATTTTCGCGGGATGTCGGCAGAGTTTTCAAGAGATTGAGAGATGTTCTTGCTTGAGGCCATTTCTCATATTTGTTGTTGATGACGAAACAGAGATGAAAGGCAGAGATAGTCCCACCGAGCGCGCCAAAATTTGTATACACAAATTTCGAGTCAAATTATATATAAGACAAGAAACAAAGTAACAAAGAAATTATATTTCAATAAATGTATTGAGTACAATCTCTGTAAAACATTTTATAATAAAAATAAACTAAGTCCTATGATTCTGTTCCGCAGCTGGAGAGTGACACGTGTTGATGTCGACGTGGAATTTGAGTGTAGACTGACGTTTTGTCAACGTCAACCTGAGTTTGAGTTTTGTTTGAGTGTATTCGAATGAGGGCTGACAAAAACTTGAATCTCAGTCGAATGTGTTTGAGTGTATCTGAACAGTCGGCACGGATTTGATGTGCTTGTTGACTATTTGCAGAGAGAATTCCAAGAGAATTTTATGAGCTCTTGAGAATAATGATTTTCTGGTCCCCCTTAACTGAAGGAGGTGAGGTCTATTTATAAGGAATGGAGATCCTTTCATGGACTTGGTAGTTTATGGGCTTGGGCCCGTTTATGACTTGGAAGTCTTTTTACCTTTGCCATTTGACTATCTTATTTGGACTAGTGATATGGACTGGCCCAAATATTTTGTAATCCAAATTATATTTGTTTAATTTGGATATCTTATTTGAGTGGGCTAAATTAATTAAATTGGGCTAATTGTATTTATTTCTTAGCTCAATAATAATCAATTTATTTTAATGTAAAACACTAATAAATTTTTAGTGTCTACAGTATCCAAACAAGAGACATAACATAATCATGACTAGTTCTTTAATTTGGGTCACGGACAAGTTTCATATTAAGCTTTTATAACTAGTTATTTAATTGGGTTACATACAGGCTTTATATTAAAAAAAAATCATAAGGTTTCAAATTACAGGAGTTAAGAGTAATGTTAAGGGAGATTTATGATGATGAAGCATCAAGAGAGACATAAGTCACATAACAATATAATTAACATAATAACGAAATGCCATTTCGTGTATAACTCAAGTTTGAAATTATGTATTGGAGAAAAATAAGGGATCGAAATGGGAGAAGTGTATTTAGGAGTTGTGTTTTTAAATTCTAGGGTACCATTATATAGTTTAGGTTAGATATACATATCCTAAATACAATTTGGTTTCGTGCAAAACAAAAAGGTATTGTTATTCTCCGTCCTAATTTTACTTACTAACGCCCCTGTATTTTTATACTAAAATACAAGGCTTTTTCCCCTCTTTTCCCCTTTCCCTTTCATCCTTACTCTCATGTAGTCATATTCCCTCACTTTGCCTTGCCACCATTGAAGGACAACCACCCATTACCCGCTATGTTGTTGGCGACGTTGAAAAGTTGGTTGGAAAATTTAATTTTGTAAAGGAAGCACTCCATATTTTTTAATTTTATATCTCATGAATATGGAGTATATAAAAATGCATATATTTATTGGGTGAAATTATCATAATTAGTCATAAATTAGTAGAAAAGTATCTTATAAATCGTTTAAAAAATTGAGAAAAACTACTACACATCAGTCACAGATGCTTGAACCTATAGGCAGGTGTCCAACTCATAAAAGTCCATATTCTTTCAAACAAAAAAAAAGTATCCTTGAGGTCGTCAGAAAATTTTGAGTCCTTCTGGTGCCGGGGAGTCCTTCAATGGTGGAAATGGAAGAAGGGGAAAGGGATGAGTGTGTGTGCGCGCACGCGTGTGTGTGTGAGAGAGAGAGAGATGAGAGAGATTAGTGGGGGGGAATGAAGGAGGGCATGGGGGAATGGAGGAGTATACATAGATGTGGGACCTTTATGTATTTAGGGCGATAGTAAACAGAATATAGGGTGGTATTTAGACGCGAAAAAAAGCATGTACTTTTAGGTTGCTTCATTAACTAAAAGTAACACGTTAGGTATATTAGTGTATATTGAAAGATTTTCAATTTGCTTATTCTAAAAATACTAATGTCGAAGGAAGCAATTTGTGGAAAGGGTTTCTCCTGCAACTTAAATGAATGTAAAATTCCAACTTTAGTGCAGGTTTGGCCTAATTGTTGTTTAACGCCCTGACCTTTCTATATTACAATTTTAGTGACCAAAGATTTAGCCTAATCCAATTTTAGTGCTCTAAGCTTTTCATATTTCAACTTTAGTGCTCTAAGATTTCAAAATGATTTAACTTTACTGCCCTAATATTACGAAAAAATTAATTTTAGAGCCCTAAGATTACAAAAATCCAACTTTAGTGCCCTAAGATTATGAAAGAAGTCAACTTTAGTGCGTTAAGATTATGAAAGAATCCAACTTTAGTAACTTGCAAGGGCTAACGGTGTAAACTCCAGTGTAGATCATGTTCACAGTTCAATACTTAATGTGTCAAAATCATGTTTTCATTGCACTAAATTGTTAGTAATTGGTAAGGATTATGAAGTAAATATTATTGTGTTCTAACGTTTAATACAATGAATACATGATTTTAACACATTAAATTATACAAGTGGCCTTGATGGAAATTTAGAACTAGTCCTCGTCTCCTCGAGTCATTAAAGTTGGATTCTTTTATACTCCCTTCGTCTTTATATTGTTGCCACATTAGGTTTTTAATAATTTTTAAGACACAACTTCAAACCTTAATATCTTGAGTTATGTATAATAGAAAATTATATATTTGGAAAGTACATATTGAGATGAATCAAACAAGATCCTATTAGACCATGTTTTTCGTGAAGTATATAAAATTAAATAAGGTCAAAGAAGTCATGTTAATAGTACACATAAATGGAATGTAGCAACTAAAAAAAGATGGATGGAGTAACCTAACTAGTACTAAAGTTTGAATATGAATAGGCCCGGACACTAAACATGGATGAGGCTAGACCTCATGGCACTAAAGTTAGAATATGAAAAGATCAAAACACTACATTTGAATTAGGTTAGAATTTACAATGAGTTCTCGATGAGTGTCAACCACCGCTTCTCACTACTATTAGCAATTTTCGTAGTTTTCAGAACACTAAAGTTGGGATTTTCCTAAATGAGTTGTGCCTAAATGTGGCCAATGGGCGGGTTGGGCTGACGCGCCATGGCCCAGGATCGGTCCACGAGTTTCGCGAGCTGGGCGCGCGGGCTGGTCTGGTGGGGCAGTTTGCTCGACCCATGACGGTCTTGTCTGGGCTTTGTGGTTTATGGAGCGGGTTTGGCGGGCCATGAGTTTGATGGGCTAGATCGGGCTAGCGGTTTTTTTTCATAAAGAAAATTGTTTAAGCAAATTAATTAAGCATGAGTCGATGAGTAATGTTAATGATATATTAATATTAGCATTTATTGTATAATTTTGGCCTTAATGATTTTTATATCATAATATTAATATTTTTACACTTGAAAAGTAATTTAAATAAATAACGATTAGTAATTTTCATGATCAATAACATTTCTTTTTATTATCATTACATCGTACTCATTACAATTTACACTTTGATAGTAATTTAAATAAAAACAAATAGAAATATTAATGGTTTTGTGGGGTGGCCTCGGCTGTCCGTGGACTGGGATGGGCGGTCTGGTTAACGGGCTTTCATGGTCCGGGCTCAAAAAAGTCAACCCATAGCCTATCCAACAATTTCACGGTTTTCACGATTCCGGACCAGGTTGTTGGTGGACCTGGCCCGCACGATCCACGAGGCGCGCTGGGCTATGTCTGCACTGTTGGCCACCTCTAGTTGCGCCTTTACATTGATACTCAAATTCACATGCACTTGTGTTAAAAAGGGGAAGTAAAGGCAAAGCCACCGGTTCGACGGTGGCGGTTTAGGATGAACTCATAGAAAAAGAACTCCTACCCTTCGCTTCATCGCCACTTCCCAGCAATTAATCATAACTCTAGGGCTCGTTTTCCCCCCAATTTTCTCTATTTTCTCAGCTTCTTAATCAAAGAAAAAAAAAACTCCTTTAAATCTCTTAAATTAGCTGATTATAAGAAATCTTTGCTCATCTGCGTTTCAAACAATTAATTATCTGGTACAATTCTCTTTTTCCTTCGTCCTAATATATGTTAATCCTCACTTCAATTGCTTTATTATGTGATCAATAATTTTGTTGCAAACTAGCAATCTTTTCTTGTTTTGTGCATTCTACGCAACCTAAATCTTGCAATTAGTTGCTTAATTGTAAGTTCCCCTTTTTACTATTCAAGTGTATAAACCCTAATTTTGTTGGGATTTGTGCTTTTTAGGTAGTAGAGGAGATAAGATTGATGGGTGTGGAAAGAGGAGTTCACCCAGATTGCAGGAATGCATCAAACCCATACCATGAATGCGTTGATTATTGCTTCAGGGTGATTGCCGAAGCCAAAGCTCGTTTCGTCGAAAGCAACACAGGTGTTGTCTTTTTTCTTTGTTTATCAATTTTTGCTTGTTTTCTAGTGAGATGTTCTAGGTTAAATCTTATAGTGAATTGTTATTTGAATTGCTTTGCTTCGGCTAAACTATATCAATAGGAATGGTAGTAAGAAATTTTACTATAAGCCATAGAGGTTTATGCCGAATTTCGATAAAAGCGATGTGTTGCAAAATAGATTTGATCCTTGGATAGAAAATGAAGAGATACATGATTGCTCATGTCATGGGGAGGCATCACCTTGAACATCTAAGAAAGTATTTATGCTCTTTGCAATTAGACTTGACTCTTGAGTGAGTTTCGTTATTATTAATTGATGTTGTTGATGCAAAAAAGAGAGTGAATACTTGGCAAACCTTGGTTTCGGTTAACTTAAATGGGAACCTTTTATCTTGTGAAGAATACATTAGAGTGGCACTCTTTGGAAGAACGGTTAGCTGATAGAGTGAAGAACGATAGCATGGACTCTCATGGAGAGGCATTGCTTACATAGTTCCTTGTCTTGCACAATTTCAAGGTTCATTTACTTTGAGCATTTGTTAGTTATGATTGATTAGAATTGTTTGCTACAAAATCGCTAATATTACCAGTGTTTTGTCCAACAATATTGGGTGCATTGATATGTTAGGCCCTTCCCTTAATATGGTAACTACCTTGCTAGCTATTGGTATTGGCGTAATTCTGCAGATTTATTAAGCTTGCATCAGATGTGTACTGGCTGCAGAATCCTAGACCAAAGCTCTATATAAGACTGAGTGCAATGAGCATATTAAATTTGACATTGAAACTTAATTTACGGAGTCCTGGTGTTGTACCCTATTTTCACCTCTTATTCAACTATCAAATAAGACACTAATTGAACTTTCACGCCAAGTTTCAAGAAATATTCACTTGTAAAGATTTCCATAAGTAAATGAATTTAATGGTAAAGGCTGATAATTACCCATGGACTCTTTTCTTAGTATTTTGTTTTGCTAATATGTTACCGATTGTTCAGATATCTACTAGATAGATGCCAATATGTGTCTCTTGTTTAAGTTTATTGTATTTGTGGCTTATATCTAGATATAGTGGCTGAAAGTCACTAAAAGCTTAGTCTCCTCGATTAGTGGTAAGTAGTAGTTTTTTATTCACCATTTAGAGTTGGATGCCAAAAGTACATTTGACATTGAAATGCCAACTATCAGTACATGGGAGGGATACCATGAGATGATGCTACCACTGATTTAGTATATTTCTTACTTGAGAATTTCGTAGGTATTCTGTCACGTAATTCCGTCAAATAGGGATGGCAACGGGTCGGACTTGGATCGGATTATGCATAATCCGACTCCGACCCTTCAAGAAGTTGGATTTTAAATCTGACTCCGACTCCGACATCCAGACTCCGTAAAAATCCGAGTCTGATCCGTCTTAAAATCCTAACATCTGACTCCGATCCGATCGACTTTTTTTTCACCCCATTTTTTTAATAGAAAAATCTTCTATAATACAAATAATATAATTATTACTATTTTTTTAATAATCATATGGAAATTAAACATTATTATTATTTTTAACAATCATTTCTTCAATGGAAAAATTTTATATAATACAATTGCCTCAAAGTCAGAGTCAGATTATGCATACATAATACATTAATATAAATAAAAAAAGGATTTACTGCCTTAAAGTCGGATTCGGATGTCGGATTTTTTTATGGGATCCAACTCCGACCCTCCTCCTATTCGGAGTCGGACTTTTAAATGGAGTCCGCTCGGATTTTTTCCTTTGGATCGGAACGGACTAGGGTCGGATCCGGACTAGATTGCCATTCCTACCGTCAAATTAAGGCTCTGTTTGATTCAACTTATTTTTTACAGATCTTATCTTATCTGAACTTATATTCTACTATTCTAGTTTATTGTGTTGTCTAACATAGTTAATCCGTTTTATTCAACTTATCTTATCTCGAACTTATCTTATCTTATTTTTTCGAAATAAGTTAAAATAAGTTGAACATAACGAGCCTAAATCAATGGCATTTTTCCTCACCCCTCTCTCCGAGAAAATGTCATGTATTGCATTCTGCATAATTTGTTATAGTTAATTAACAGGTATGTAATTTTATCGTGCTAATTAAGCAATTTTAAAGGAATTGAGTGGTGAGAATTTCATATTGTGGCGATGGTTGATATTTTTAGCTGTTTTACTGAATGTTTACAGAGGTTACAAGAGTTGGTAGGAGCCAAACCAAGCTCGATCCAGCTGCTTCTGATGAACTTGAAGAATTATACAAGGAAGACGTAGGAACTCGAAAGGATGCTGACAGTGCTGATGAACATACTGCTGAAGCTATTCCGGAAGTTGATTTGTCTACACTTACTGGTAGACAGAAGAAGTTGTTTGAATTAAGGCTTAAGATGGTGAGTATGTGCGAAACCCAAAGTTTGAGCTCCTCTCTACATGTGCTGGCTATACATAATATCTGAATTTGGATTTCATGAGTGTTAATTTTTTGCGTCCTTTTGCAATTTTCATTACCTGCCTTTATGTCTGAATTTTTGCAGAATGAAGCCAGAAAAGCCAATCAAACAGCTATGGTGGCGGAGAAAAAAAGAATGGAAACTCCTACTGAGTCTAGGGGTGTGTCCAAAGAAAAATGGTTAGAAGAAAGGAAGAAAAAGTTGGCAGACTTCTGGAAGCTAATGGTTTGGACATGACAAAGGCATACATGCTGGATACACAAGACGCAGCAGAGATGAAATATAAGAAATGGGAGAAAGATCCAGCTCCAGTTGGATGGGATGGTAAGTCCTGGACAAGTCGTTTTAGCTTATATCCAAAACGTAGTGACTAAATTGCTTAAAGAGTATTAATGAACAGGGAAATCAGCTCCCTGTAAAAAGAGAAGTGCTGTCTGCTTCACCTTGACATTTCTCATCTGTATGATTGCTGTGTACTTTCTGCTTAATATCTTTTTAGTAAATAAGAGAAGTTGGTTTCCAAGAGAATGCATTTAAGAGGATGAAGATTTAGTTCTTGTGTTATGGTTTGACTACCTTGTAGTTTACTTTTTTGATACTTGAGCATGCACCTGAGAGTTGGATGTTTCTTGAAAGAGACTTTAAGTTTGTAAGTTACTGATGCAAGTGACCATTGTAATTTTCTTATATGAACAACACAAAAGCTTATGCAGATCATCATCATAAATAGGTTAATCGTACTCAAGTATTTCCTTATTAGCTTTCAAGCTTGTGCAGTGCATGTGTCTAATATGCTTTCACTATTAATATTAAGTTTATTTTTAAATCCTTTTCAAATGTTAGCAAATAATCATTTTTTTTAGATTTGAAACATTTAACTTCCTCTCTATGGCGGGTTATTATTTTAGTGAGTTTGCTGATCGTTTCATGAAGGTATTTTTCCTCTGCTCTTCTTGTATTACAATCGTTCCATATTTTACTGGACTTTCCTTCACCTTTCTTTGTCTAGTCTCATGAGAGCATTAGTGTGATGGTTTTCTCTTTGATATATGATGTTCCAACTAAAAACTGGAGTTTAGGGATATTCCAGATGTACTAACTTCTGGGCAGAATGCTTGGATTTTAGAATAAATGCTTGTGATAGGAACTTGTTTTGACATTTCCTTTTTACCCATGGTTTATTGATACAGTTTTTAACCAAAAATCATTGTACAATGCATACAAGAAGCGGACAAAAAATATGGAAGTTGACCTTGAAGAATACAACAAGTTGAAAGAACAGGATCCTGAGTTCTACCGAGAGGCTTCAAGCCTCCAATATGGGAAGGTATGTATTGCAGATCCTGAGATGATAAAAACTTTTGCTTCTCATTTTTGATATTTGCTTCTCTTTTTGGATATGCAGGCGCCAAAGATTTCTGAAGACAAGATCGATAGAATGGTTAAGGAGCTCAAGGATAGAGATGAGAAGCGTACATCATTTAGTAGGAGGAGGAAGTTTCATGAAGAGAAGGATATTGACTCTATTAATGACCGTAATGAACATTTCAACAAGAAAATCGAACGGGCATTTGGTAAATACACACTGGAGATCAAGAATAATCTGGAAAGGGGAACTGCATTACCTGACTGAGGTACACTAGCAATGTTTTCTGCTGCTCTTTACATGCATGATCTCAATGTTCGAGCTGCTGATCTGCTTGTAGAAGTCTTGTTCTTTCGGGAATTAATTTGTGTACTATTTTTGTTGTATGGGTGAATGAAATTTTTTATTAATTGCTTTTCGAATTACAACTTTCATCATGTGAACTGTATATATCTTTCCTACCTTGAAATTGTCAAGAGGTATCTACAGATTATCCAGGTGCTCACACCCACCTTTAACTCCAAAAATAAGAAGGGGAAATAGAAATATACAAAAGAAACCCAGTTCTTATCATCATTTTTGTGCTTATAGCATGTTTAGACACTAGTCTAGATTTTGGTTCACCCGATCTAAATTGTACTCTCTGGTTGTTAAAAGGTTATGATACTGCCTTTTTCTAAAACAGTACTATCCTTTAGGGAGGAAATTTTATTATGGCTGGGAGAAGAGGGGATGAAAGGAGGGAAAAGCCAAAGATTGGTTGGGTAGTTGGTGCTGCTGTTAGAATTAGAAATAGTACATCTAGTCTCCACGCTTTCTGCTTTTTTACAAGAAGTTGAATCCTTCTCGTATTGAGCTATAGAAATATGACATAATTTTGGAAGAGATGCAGTAATTGCAAAGAATCTTTCTTGCTTGTCTTAGTTGATTAGCAGCTGGTATGATCCTAATCTGAAATCTATCCTCTGCAAAACATGTCTAATGCCTAATGGGCATCTGACAGAGAGCTTGGGACCAAAACTTGCTATTAAAACGATGCGACGTCATGGTAGCGTTCTTAGGGTTCAATCATTGAGTAGCTCCTGTTTTGAAATTGACAGTGTGAAATTGTTATCTGACTTGAATTAGCTAGTTATTGTTCTCCTTTGATATACTATAACATTTACAAGTGTTGTGTTAGAATGATATGATATGGTTGCTCCCAAAGTCGTTTTAAGAAGGAAAATTTTGAAGTAGGAAAATCAATCTGTGGAAAGGTGATGGACATCCTCACATCCATGTTGCTAGAGATATATTCTGTCGTTTAGTCGCTCCCGGGTCTTCGCTCTGCTGTGTCTGGTCAGTCCTTTAGGCACCTTTGGAAAGCTAGTGTCCTTCCATTTAGGGGACTATGAAGGTGGAGAGACCCAATATTTCAGCTCATAATGTCAGATAAACTTGTAGCCTCAATAATGTACATAGATAGATATTTATTTTGTCTAATGTTTCTGGTGCCTCTTCTCTCACTTGTCAGCAGGTTCATCTAAGTAACTAGAGTAATGGACAAGTTGATTGTGGACAAGAAGGGTGACAGCCTTCTCTTTGGAAGAGTCTCATTTCTGTAGAATCTCGACGAGGGACCAGCGTTCTATATATTTTGGCTTTTCTGTTGTACAAATTGTGTTGGCATGCAAGAATAGGTAAATACCTATTTGAGTAATTCTATTTCGAAACTATTTGCATTTATACATCAGATTCAAGATCCCCAGTTTCCCTGCTACATGCACTGTTCGCGGATATCACCTGTCGAATTTTGAGGTGTGGGATTAACAGGAACATCTAGGAGGTGGGGATTTGATGTTTTTACTTCTTTTATTTTTATGGGTGAGAATATGAGATCACGAATTTAAACTTGAGGACGGTAGCAAGTTAGTTAATGCAGGAAATTATGGCCTTATAGCTTAATGTAGCAAGCATTGTCGTGTTTTCACTGTAGGGTTGGATGGGCAGTTCTACTTCTATATACACGAGAAAGGATCCTGTCCGATAGTAAAATACCAAATACAACACGGATGCCATCACACCACACCGTTCATACACATTGTATCGCATTGAGCCATTGATGATTTGAGTGACCATTAGATGTCCCCTTTGGTACTATCCTTTAATTTTGTTTGATCATAGGAAGATCTTATAGGCATCAATTAGACGTTTAGTGGTGAGGTTTCCATTGGCCTTTGGAAAGTAAGTCTATGGGCATGATAAGTTTTCGCCAATTTGTCCACGCTTGAACTAGGGGATCAATTATGGGGTAATATTGGAATTGCCAATAGGTCTAAATGCGGTGGGTGTAAGTGGAGGTCTGATGCTTAGAGGAAAAGATAACGGAAAGGGAATATGATTACCTTATATTTGTGACATCTATTATTTACTCTACAGTCTACACTAGGGGAGAGTTGGTAAGTATGAACTTCCTCTCTTTCCCATCGAACACTCACAAGTACTCGATATTCCTCCGGCCATAATCATACTTAATAATGTAGGGGTCATAATAGTTTCGTCCTAACATAATGCTAAAACAAAACAAAAAAAATCACTTTACACTCTTTTGGAAAATAATTCCGAGCATACCATTCACGTAGAACCGAGTGTGGGGGGATTTTTTATCTTTACTAGACACAACCGCTAAAGGTGTCCTTGGATAAACTGCTAATTAAAATAGCGATGTGTCCTTTACTAAGCCATTAACTCAATTAGCGTGTTACTTTAATAAACTCTAGTTGAGCTAGCGGTTCCCTTTGTAAAACTTGGGAATTTTTTTTGGGTAAGAAGGCCCATCCTAGGAAGGGGGTGAGGGGAAATCCTTCCTAGAATGAGTTTGGTGAGATTTGACCCCCTGGCCTCCTACCTAGAAGTCAGAGAGCTAGCCAACTGCTCTAGCCTCCGGTCTTGTGTATCTGCAATTGACCTATTAATATAATTGACTGGTCTGAGTCTTCGAAGGGTACAGAAGATAGCTTTAAAGTAAGATCATGTTATCAACTAAAGATTATCCAGCCAAAATCTTTTAATTTCCAAAGTCTTCCGATCTTGCTCGCAAGATATACCAGAGTCATCATTTGCAAGAAAAAAAGATGAGAAAAACACCGTTTCAGGAAGAGAGAGAATAAAGGAAAATACCACAGCACCAAGAGAGAACAGGCGTTGGAGGAGATGTTTGAGGCTGACATTGATGGTGCATCTGATAATGGATACTTCATGTATTCATGTCCTAAAGGATGAGCTTTGAGAGGTTGGTGTTGTGGAATTAGTAGCTGTGAATTGTGATATAGCACTAATTTGATTAGCGTTGAACAAGTAAAAAATGCAAACTTAATTAACAGTTTTACATATTTGATTGTTAATCAGATTAGCGGTTTTCTTCAAAGGGAACCGTTAATTGGTGTAGCGTTTTTTTAGGGGGTAATAACTAAAAGCATAATCTAAACTGTTTAGTTCTACGTGGACGATAATTTGATTAGCGTTGAACAAGTAAAAATGCAAACTGGACTAGCAGTTTTACTTATTCGATTGTTAATCAGATTAGCGGTTTTCCTCAAAGAGAACCGCTAATTGGTGTAGCGTTTTTTTTAGGGGGCAATAACTAAAAGAATAATCTGTACTGTCTAGTTCTGCGTGAACGATAATTGAAGAAATATTTTCTAAAGCAGTATAAAGTGGAAAAATTCTTTCTAGTCTAGCATTATCTAGAAAAAAGATTCCAAAAAGAAAGGAAACAAATAAAACCATAACTTGAACAGTTGAATGTCTTCATCTCTTTACTTTTCTCATATTATCTTTTTAACCATACTACTCTTTTAGCAATAAATTTTTTGCCCGTTGGAGTGCTCAAATCGCACAACTAAAACTTTCTTGACTCCCTAGTCCACACTCACTTTGCTTCTTTTCGAGACCTTTATGGTAAAAACTTTCTCAAAGTTTACCATTAGTCTAGGCTGGTTTTTTAACTATTGGCCTAGCTGTTTGTGCTATTTTTACAGCTTCCAACAAAAAACCCACTACGTAGAAAAGAGCACCCTATGCAAGTGGTCCCGCCTTCATGACCCCTGCATTGCACGTGACTTGTGTCATTTTGCAACTGTAAAAACTCTGTATTTTTGTAAGGTAAAGGTATAAATAGATGAGGTAAAGACATTCAAGCTAAGTTTGCCAGAAGTCTCTAGAGATAAGATGATTTGATTTTGGACCACTCATTTTTTTGATTTGTTATTAAAACCCCCTTAAAAAAGGAGCATCAAAATAAGAGGGGTAGGCCCAAAATTGTGGTCCACAAGATGATAAGTCTCCACCTCTGTTCTGTTTCACTATTCCATATTGGTCCTTTTTTTGCTATCTGCTCTTCCTTGTTAAAAACAAAAGTTGGTGATTTACAAGTTGGAATTTGCAATTTTGCACCTTTTTATTCTTAAAGGATTATATACCCTTATGATATTGACAAGGGTCATAAATCATAATGCACTAGAATTATTTGTAGGTCATTTTAACATGAGTTGTATACTTTGGGTTGATGGTAACAGTATCTTTGTTTGTTTTGGGGCTAGTTTTAAATTTAATTCATATTTTTGGGTCATAAAAAAAACAAAGAAAAAAAATTTGTAACAAAAAAAATGAGTTGGCTTGCTAACTTTTTTTTACTTCCTCCGTTCCATAATAATTGCAACATACCTCGTTGGCGCATTTTTAAGAAACTCATGTGAAGAGGAGATAGATAGATAGAAGACCAAAATAAGAAAAGTTGCAATTAATTTGAAACTTCCAAATAAGGAAAATGTTGAAATTAAAAAGAATGGAGGAAGTAGTTAAGATACCTAACATGGTATTCAAACTATGCAAGAATATTTTCTATAACAAGATTAATTTCTACTTCGAAGTAGATATTGTATTGAATAGGGGTGTCAATGATGCGAGTCGAGTTCGAATTTGAGCTAGCTCGACTCGATTCGTTAAGCATTTCGAGTTGAGTTTTGGCCAGGACTTTGGCCAGAGTCGAGTTTTGACCAAGTAAATATCGAGTAGTTTGCAAGTGTGTCTAGTTAAAAGCAACCCTAAGGTAGGAAAATGTTGAATTTAGGTATTTTGCTGTTGATAATTGAGTATTCGAGCTTCTCACGAGTTTTCGAGTCGAGTATCGAGTTGCTCAGCTCAACTCAACTCGCCAACATCTTGAGTCGAGCTCGAGTTCGATTTGAGCTCACTCGAGAAGAGGTTTGATCGAGTCGATCTCAAGTAGCTCGCAATTGTCTCGTCTCATTTACACCCTCGTATTGAACAATGCTTATAAATAACTTCTCCTAGAGGTTTTCTTTTTTGGGTAATGAAGGTTTAGATGTTCTAAATTTAGCTACTTTGATGTCTCAGTCTGACCATATAGGACTTAGGAGTATAATAATCTAGCATTACATTCTCATTCTGTTACTTCCATTGAATATTAATGTAGAATATATTGCTGAGAAGTATCTTTCAAATTAATTACCTATGAATTTCTTGGGATCCCATCCTCGCTTGATGACCACAGTGCTTGATAAAAGCAGGTTTTGTATAAACCTAATTTTCACTTGTTTAAGTACCTTAGATATATTTTATCTCTTCAAAAGTATTTATGGCTTTATTATTGTTTCCTCAATCAATCACCATTGCTTTAAATGCATCAATAAGAGTATCTATCACCATAAATCAGTACGAAATGAAAGTAGCGATAAATTCAAGCTAAGATTATGTCATTTCTTAACTTATTGGTCATTATTTCAACATATACAGTATTAGATAGCATATTACACCTTGTCATCTACTACCTCCGTTTCATATTAATCTCCACACTTACACTTTTCACACATGTCAATGCATTACTTTGAGCCTTTATATCTCTAATTTTGTATTTGTAAAAAATATAAAAAGTCGATATTCTAAAACTACAAATCGAGACGAATCAAACAAGACCCACATGACTATATTTTCTCTTAACCATAATTCACAAATGATAGTCAAAAGGAAATTTGTCAAAAGTGGTCAAAAGTGTAAGTGTGTAGATTAATATGAAACGGAGGTAGTATAATCCAAAATCGACAAGGAATTCGATACAAAAGATTATAACAACCAAGGATGGAAAAATTATCATATTTGTCAGATAATTGTTAGTCAAATGCAGATTTTATTCTGATTTTTGAGCCTTGACTACTATTTACATAATTTGTTCTTGTGACAGAGATCAGATATGGTGTACTTTGCCATCCCTACCTCACTGAAATCAACTTTTTTATTTATTTAGAAAACACTAATATAATTATAAACATTCATGATTCATCTACTAGAAAATCAAAATAAATAAAATGAAAATATCATTCCATTATTATATTCTCTCCTACATAAATCATTGAATATGGCCCCAACTTCCCCCCATGTGATCTTTTCCTTTAAAAAACTAGCAAGGCCCATGTCTTAACGAACATTAACTTATGGATTTTAAGCTCTAATTTATGCATTCTTTCCATCTTTTTGCTTAAACCTTTATTGCGCCTTGTTTGGACTTTAGTCAAAAAGTGACCAAACTTCACCAGCTTTTTTTTCACTCTATAATTACACTTTCTTCAAACCACCACTGATTGTTTTTGGTTGAACAGTTGCTGGTAATCTACTGACACGTGTCACCATATTGCACGATTTTCAAGAATTGTAACGGGTAAATTCTTGTGTAATTCAATGATTAGCTGACAAGTGTCCTTAGTTTGCGTGGCCTCTTATCTCAATGAGTAAATTCTACGTCCAGCAAATGGGTTTGCTGATGGTGTCTTTGCATGTGATATGACAATTCATACTAATTTGGACCTATCTATATTTTGGTTCTTTTTGCATGAATTTAGTAAATCTACTACTAGTCTATTACTTTACTACTAGTAGTAGAAAATAGTTGTGCTACATGTAGATGCTATGTTACTCACTGCTTAGTAGCCAAGAGTTGAAGATAATATAACTAATAATTGAGACTAAATTGTGTTTACTTTACTTTTTCTTTATTTCTACTATCTCTTTTGAAAGTTTGTAAAGAACAACTTTAAACACTATAGTATCAAAAATTACTATGATTAAAGCTAACAAAACAAATTGTTGCCCTTTAAACGCTTCTAATAAAGCAATGAGAAATTAAGTTGAATCTTGAGAATGAAAGAGTTTAACTAATGACAGTCGACATAATCACCTTATTTTTGTTTATTTTAACTTATTTAAACTTATTAGACTTTATCTGAACTTGTTGTAACTATAATATAATCACCTTATTTTTGTTTGTAAACGTGTTAAACCTTATTGGGACGAAAACGTCTTTTGATTAGATGATAACTGTAATATAACTTGTTTATACCAATACATGTTATCATCTAATAAAAAGACTTCCTTTCTATACCGAGGGCATTTTCGTCCTAACAAAAGGTAATTTGATAAAGAATATCATTAACAGCATGAGACAAACTGGCCATTAAGAGTAATAAATAATAACACTTGATGAAGAGCAGTAATAGAGACATTGATGATTGATGCTAACTCAATAATTTACTTCACATACCCAAGAATTACAAGAGGAAAATTTACCAAAAAAAAAGAGCAAAGACTTAGAGAGAAGAGAGAATAACTGAACAATATTTCTTCTTCATACTTGATGCTGCACACAAAAAACAAATCAATTTTTTTCCCTTGTTTTTTTTCTTTTCTTCTTCCAATTCTTCTAACTTCTTAGTTGGTGGGGTTGCTTCGGAATGATCCCAAAGCCTTAATTGCTGCTGCTCTCAAGATGTACTGGTGGTATGCTGCTGCTGCCAATGCTCCCACAAATGGTCCAACCCAGAATATCCACTGTATAATAATTTAAACATTAGTATTTTGCATAACACAACCTAAAATGACCAACATACCCTTGTCACAATAATCATTTAAAAACAAACACCTCCCAAGAACTTAAATGACCAAATTACCCTTGTCATAATAATCATTCAAAAAAACACCACCCAAGAACTTAAATGACCAAAATACCCTTGTCACAATAATCATTCAAAAACAAGACCACCCAAAAACTTAAATGACTACAATACCCTTGTCATAATAATCAAATCATTCAAAAAGACAAACCCAAGAACATAAATGACGAAAATACCCTAGTAAAAAGGAAAGCGAACTCTTTTTTTTTTTTTGAAGGTAAGGAGAAAAAACATTAGGAGACGAGAAGGCGAACTTACATGATCATCCCACGCCTTCTTGTCATTGAAGATAACAGCAGCTCCAAAGCTTCTAGCAGGGTTAATACCAGTGCCAGTGATGGGAATAGTGGCCAAATGAACCATAAACACAGCAAAACCAATAGGAAGAGGAGCAAGGATAGGCACGTGAGAGTCACGTGCACTTCTTTTAGGGTCAGTAGCTGAGAAAACAGTGTAAACCAAAACAAAAGTTCCAATAATTTCAGCTCCAAGAGCAGTGCCCTTGTTGTACCCAGGTTGTACAGAGTTGGCCCCACCACCTAGGCGAACGTAGGCCCCACTCATGAAAGCCTTAACTAACCCTACACCACAGATGGCACCTGCGCATTGGCCCACCATGTAGAAGAATGCTCTTAGTAATGAAACCTTCCTTGCTAGGAACAAACCGAAGGTTACTGCTGGGTTGATGTGTCCTCCTGATTAATGTTACAGAATATAATTATGTTAGATTTTATTAAACTTTGACGAAATGAATAATATGTTGCAGAAAATATATGGAGTAAAGCACAATATTTAACCATATAACTCTGTTTTGATGATTTTAACCCAAACCCAGAATTAGAAAATTTCCACAAGAAAATACAAAAAAAAAAAAAAAAAAAAAAACACTTTTTCTTGTTATGTAGAACAAAATGAGGTAAAATTATAAAGAGGTAAAGTTATTAGAAGAGGGGTGAGAAAAAAAAACTAACCAGAAATACCAGCGGTGCAGTAAACAAGAATAAAGATCATGCCACCAAAAGACCAAGCAATACCAAGGAGACCAACAGTAGCACAAGGGTCAGTCTCATTTTTGTAACCAATAACAGTTGCAACTGTTATGTAAAGAAACAAAAGAGTTGCGATAAACTCAGCAATTACAGCTCTCCAAAACGACCAAAGTTTGAGTTCTCCCATGTCAAACAATGGTGCTGGAGGTGGATCAACGTAGTCTTTTCCATGTTGGTGAACTTGTGCTTCTTCACTTACTTCCTTAGTCATTTTTTTTCTTTCTCTACTTTTGTGTGTTGTGTTTGTGTTTCTCTCTCTAGGGTTTTTTTGATTTTTGAAGAGGGTGATTTAGTGGAGAAGTGAGTGGTGGGGAGGGTTTATAAAGAAGATGGGAATTGTAGAAAAGATGTTACTAGAAGTGTGGATAAGCTTGGGGTATTCTTCTTTTTTTTTTGGAGGAATTTTTGTAATATTGTAGTGTATTGTATTGGTACATGTGGGGTAATGTAGAATGATTAAGGTTTTATAGAGATGTGTTTAGTTATTGTTTTTGTTGATGGGTGGAATAAAAATGTAAAGTTATGTTTTTTTATTAATATGAGGAGAAAAAAAAATACACTGTCTTGAAGCGCTGTTCGTTTGTCAGCGAATTAATTAAAATTCGGTTTAATTCGGCCGGTTCGAGCAAATTCAATTCGGTTGACAAATTCAATTCGGTCGGTTCGGTTCGATAAATTCGGTTTAGTTCGGTTAATTTCTCTCACGCTTTTCATTCGGTTCGGTTCGGGTTTATTCAATCGGTTCGATTCGGGTTATTCGGTTCGGTTCATTTCGACAAAATTCGGTTTCAATCTGGCAAAAAAAGAACGTGCTCAACTTAACTTTAAAAAATTTATATATCAAGCTGTTTTTTGTATGGCTTGTCTCACGTTTAAATAATGTTGCATCATTATAAGTAACACTACATATTCTTATCGGTATCTTCATATAGTTAAAAGATATTAACAATGGTCTTATTACAATCTTGGGGACTGTTCTCCCCAACTATTTTCGGCCGCTGATTCGGTTCGCTTCCTAAATTATTATCGTTAATATTAATTAGTTATAATTTAATTTAGTTGGTCGATTGATTCGGTTGATTCGCGTCAATTCAATTCGGTTCGGTTGTTTTATGCGCAAGAAAGCAGTCGCTTGTAATTGTCGTTGGTAACTCAACAGGTGTATTATTAGCAATCTCATGACTCTATCATACTAACTGGTAATCGACGTGGCACCGTGACATGTCATTATGAGATTTTTCAATAACATGTTTTTCTTTTTATTTTGGATACCTTCAATGGCTGCAAAATAATAGCCAATATTTAGATAAAGTAAGTTAAAAATTTAAATTGTTTCTTATTATTTATTAGACTCCCTAGTTGGTCTAGTATGGTAAAGATGTTGAAATTCAAGTTTTATATGCTATGTATATAATCATTTGGAATCAATATGTGACATAGGAGAACAAACAAAGTATTGAAGTACTACTATTTACTAGTATAGAGCATGTATTTGCCAAAGATACAAGTCAATTGTGAATTGTGAATTGTGAATTGTGATATGTGAACTAGGAGCAATGCCTTACTTCTCAATTCTTCCACAAAATAGAGCATAGATTTGGAAAAAATGAAATTTGAAAGGTGGGACCAAGATAAACACCGAGACCATGTGAGGACTAATCATCGTGGGTCGGTTTCTCTCTCATCACTCATCAGTGTTGGGTTAGGTGGGGTTAGAGCTTATTAGACACAACTACTACAAGTCTACAAGTTACAAATATGGCTGGCATCCAGCCAATACCACTCCCACACCGTCCCCTCTCTAACGGCTATACCCTCTATCTTGTCACTTTCTTCGTTTTCCTATTTTCTACTCACATGAATTCTTCTCATTCTTTCCTATCTCTACTACCTCTATTCTTTTCTTTTTGCTCAGCTTCTCCATTTTTATTGCACCAAACAATTGTGTATGAGTGTGTCCATGTGCTTTGACATGCCGTTTTCCCTTGTCCATAAAGTTCTCTGATATGTCTCTGTGCAAATTCTTAAGATTTTGATGTAATTCATGTAAAGATAAATAACTTTTTGTACTAAAATTACTAATTAGTGAAGTACAACATCAAAATTTAAAGATTGACATAAAACCTTTACGTTTTCTACTTTGATCCTTTTCGTGTTTTCTTTTTTTATTCGAACTTATTGAACCCAATAATCGGTTTCTTAATGTGTGCCGGAATTTTTTTTAATGCACAAACGAAATAGGTAAAATTATGGTTGCATTATGTGAATGGTATCACACATACAAGTACAAAATTATTGGAGATGTTAGAAATAATACTGTATGGTTATATATTTTCTATGTTTCTAATGATGTTTAAGAAATATCTTTATTCATATATTCATCCTTCTAAAAGAATGCATATGTTATTAAAAAAAAAAAAGAATGCATATGATTTATAGGAACTAGAAAGGTTTATATTTGTTAGAGATTCAAAATTCATACTACAAGACTAATCTGGGAATTCACTATAAAAATGTACATTGCTCCTTATTCATATCTTCTTTTCTACAAATTTTCATTACATTGCCTCATCATCACATCAAGCTTTTAGAAATACTACTCTAAGACTCTAAGTTAAAGCACAATAATTCAGTTTGAAATTTGTGTTTCATAATCTTCTATCATCTCACGATTCTATATTGAAGAAAAGGTTTTTATCAAGCTTTTTTTTTGGGTAATTATAGATTAAAATAAAAACCTATTTGTTTCTTCAAATCTTTTGGATTTCTCCAAAGTAGAGAATCTTATATAGGCCTTTGTTAAATGACCAACTCAACCAAAAGTTTAAGTTGATGGTTGGAGTCCCAAAAATAGTTTTATACTCTCACGGCCCCTCACGCGAGTCCATTGGGCTTGAAGTGTGGATGCAACACAAGCCTCCCTCATACTTGGTGCTAAATATTCCACTTAGAAAGGAAGGGTGGATGAGATATAAACCCGTGACCTTTATGTCGGCCGTTCTAATCTGTCTCAAAGAACTAACTCAACTAAAAGCTTAGGCATGGTTGGAGTCTTAAGAATAGTTTTATACTCTATCAGCCTTATTTGGTAAAGAGAGATTTGGGACAAATTTAGAGGTTTGAACTCATATTAAAGGATTTCAATAGTCAATCCTCTAATTTGAGTGTTTGGTAAAGAGATATTTCAAATAGTTGATTAAGCAAAAAAAAACTCTTTTTGAAAAAGTCAGAGGGATGAGTTTTTTGACATTAAGGTTTGTCAACAAGTGGGCCAAACTACATTTATGTCCAAAAGTTTTTGAAACTTACATTATTAAACAATAAAAAGTACAACAATGATGGATTATGCACATGTCCTTATTGGCCATTTTATATAATTATGTGTCAATCAGCTATCAGCTATTACTAAACATCTAATACAATCAGCTAGTTCAATCAACTAATACAGTCAGTTAACATCTAACAATTCTTCACTAATTGCCAAATAGGGCCATAGTTATATCTATCTCTTGTGTCTATGTGTCATTTATGCAAAGCTCTTTGTCCTAACTCCTAATTGGAGAACTTGGTGCATAACTACTGGTATTTCTAGAAAACTCGTGGATTATAGTTAAACTTTAATTTACTACTGTGTTTCGAATTCTATCTTGTCCACTAATTTTTCTTATATTCATATCATTGGTTGTCTCTCCATTTTGACATAGCATATGTACATGTTTTATTCTCTTTAGTTTACATAATACATCTATTATATAAAAATCCTAATATAACTCTTAATAATTTTTAAGCTGTATATATTGGTATGACACACGAAAATTACATAAACATAAGACGTTGAAAACAATTAAGTGATCGACCCGCAATTATGTTGTACGTAAATAGGTAAATGTGTTAATTTCTATTTTTATCCCGCTGGCCACAAACTTCATGCATGTTGATAATGAGGCATGGACGAACAAAACCAACTTTTCAATACTTGGCATAGCTTTTTTTTCGTAATTAGGGTGCATTATTGGAACATGTTATTTAATATTATAAAAAAACAGTTATTATTACCTTTCTCCTATATTGTTACATTTGCTAAAAAAAATAAAATGGATGAAATGCATTATGCAAGAGCTTATATAGGAGTATAAGCTAATGCCTGGTTTTCATTTATAATGAAAATCATAGGACATCAATTGCAATAATAAGGTCATGGGCTATTGAAACATAGTCTCTATTACTATTAGCAATCTTTATTTGTGAAGATCAACATCACATAAACGTTAACATCTCATATACTTATATTCTATAACTATTAAATCAGTTAGTCAAGTTGGTTTTGGATCTAATGAATTGAGGTTCAATTCAGATTAATTGAAGCTTTTTTAGTTAAACATCACTTTTAGTTACATTGTAATTAAGGTAAGATTAATTAGAGTATTGATTGTGAAGAGTGATATTAGGGTAAAGTTCTATCTTCTCATTGATGCCATCATACAATATATATGGGATACAAAAGAGGAAACCAAATAAACTAGGGACTCTATGCATGGGAAACTTTCCTTGTTACACAATATTTCCTAACACCCCTGCTCAAATTGGAGCATGGGTGGGATCAAGAATGCCCAACTTAGACAATAACAAATCAAACTGAGACTTGCCGAGAGACTTAGTGAAAATATCGGCAAGTTGATCCTTAGTAGACACAAAGGAGGGTTGAATAAGACCCTCATTGATGGCATCACGTACGAAATGGCAATCAACCTCAATATGCTTGGTACGTTCATGAAAAACAGGGTTCTTAGCGATGTGAAGAGCAGATTGACTGTCGCAGAACAAAGGGATAGCCTTGGGATGATGAACTCCCAAACTCAACAACAGAGCCTTTAACCACTTTAATTCACAAGTAATGGAAGCCATAGACCTATACTCGGCTTCCGCAGATGAACGAGAGACCGTATGTTGCTTCTTAGTCTTCCAAGAAATAGGAGAATGACCTAAGAAGACAAGCCAACCTGATAGAGAACGACGAGTGATAGGACAAGCAGCCCAATCAGAATCACACCAACCGTGCAGAGAGAGATCACTATCAGCCCGAAGAAGAATACCCTGGCCTGGAGTACCTTTCAAATATCGGACCACACGCAATGCGGCCTCCCAATGCTCAACACGAGGCTCCTGCATAAACTGAGAGAGAACATGAACGGAGTAGGCCAAATCAGGCCGAGTGACAGCCAAATAGATAAGGCGACCCACAAGTCGCCGATAAGCAGCTGCATCAGAGAAAAGAGGGCCTGCAGCATGAGCAAGACGATGATGCTGCTCAATAGGAAATCCAAAGGGCTTAGCCCCTAACAAACCAGCCTCAGAAATGATATCCAGGGTGTATTTTCGTTGGCAAAGAAAGAGACCTGAAGCACTGCGAGCAACTTCTATGCCAAGAAAATATATTAGAGAGCCCAAATCTTTCATCTTAAAGCAATCACTCAAATATGCTTTGAAAGAAGAAAGAGCAGCAAAATCATTGCCTGAAATGATAAGATCATCAACATATACGAGTACATTGATTTGAACAGAGCTACTAGTATAAGTAAAAAGATAGTAGTCAGAATATGACTGCAAAAAACCATACTCCTTCAAAGCTGTGACCAGTTTAGCAAACCAACAACGGGGAGCCTGTTTCACACCATATAAAGATTTGTTCAATCGACACACAAGATTTGGGTTAGAGCACTCAAACCCAGGAGGAAGCTTCATATATACCTCTTCATCCAAATCACCATGAAGAAAGGCATTATGAACATCTATCTGATGAAGCTCCCAATTTTTGGAAGCAGCAATAGCAAGAAAGGTACGAACTGTGGTCATTTTAGCCACAGGAGCAAAAGTTTATGTGTAATCAATACCAGCCTCCTGATGGTTCCCCAACACAACCAAACGAGACTTGAGACGCTCAATAGCACCATTAGACAGGTACTTGGTGCGAAACACCCACTGACTCCCCAAAGCCCGTGTTTCCGGGAGGTAATTCTGTTAAAATCCATGTGCCATTATCTTCCAAGGCACGAATCTCATCCTGCATAGATGTTTTCCACCCATCAAACTTCATAGCCTCTTTGAATGATTTTGGATCTGTGTTAGTAACAACAACAGCAAGAAACTTTCGATAATGGGGTGAAAAATTTGTACAATTAACATAGTGAGCTATAGGATAGGGAGTACCTGAAGAAGCAGATGGAGGAGATGCAGACGAAGATAGACTTTGCGAAACAACGGAGTGAGTGACGAAGTCTTTCAAGCGAACAGAGGGAATTTTATCCCTTAACCCACGGCCCAAATGCATAGGAGGAGCTGTAAAAGTGTCCGAATCAGGACATGGGCCCGGCGCTAGGGGAGAAATAGGCCCAGCAGATGGTGAGCTGGAGCCGGGTGGAGCATGCAATGGGTCCGGCCTAGGAGAGAGCTGGATTGGGCTCGTTGGACCAAAGGTGGGTCAGCGCTAAGAGAGGGGTCCAGGTGGGAATGAAAGGGGGATTCGTTTTGTGGGTTGGTTGGTATTTGTGGACTGGAGTTTATTGGTGAGGAAGGAGAATTTGAAGAACTTGATGCAGATGGGCTTAGTTGCATTTGGGGGCTGGTTTCCATTTGTGGGTTGTCATGCGTGGTTGTGGTAGGAGAAATAGGGCCTGGGCTAGGAATATGTGAAGGACAATTTGGAGGAGGAGCAGAAACAAGTAATGAAGAGTGATGCTCAACATAATAATCATCCAAAAAATCATCATGAATAATCAAGCCGTCAACAGGCACCACACTTTCAGGAACAATATTAACATCTTCCGAGGTCAAGAAAGGGTACACATCTTCAAAGAATTTAACATCACGTGATACAAAAAACTCCTTAGTCTCAAGATCAAACAATCGCCACCCCTTTTTGCCAAAAGGATACCCCACAAACACACATTTTCGACTACGACTCGCAAACTTATCACCCTTGGTTATGTGATTGTGAGCAAAGCAAAGACAACCAAAGGTTCGAAGAGCATCATAAGCAGGGGGAGAACCAAAGAGAATGGCATAAGGAGATTTGTTATCTAAGAGAGGAGAAGGAGTTCGATTGATTAAATGAGCAGTAGCAAGCACACTTTCATTCCGAAAATATATAGGAAGATTCGCTTGAAACCTTAAAGCACGCCCAACATTCAAAATGTGTTGATGTTTGCGATCAACTCTCCCATTTTGTTGAGGAGTAGCAGCACAAGAGGTTTGAAAAAGAATGCCATTAGCAGAGAAAAAATCAAGCAAACAATTGAATTCAGTTCCATTGTCACTTTGAACCACTTTAATTGTTTGAGAAAATTGGCGATCAACCATAGCCACAAACATCATAAACATACAAAACACCTCAGTTTTATCCTCCATCAAATAAATCCAAACAGCACGAGAAAAATCATCAACAATAGTCAGAAAATAACGAGCTCCACAAGAAGATACATGTCTGTAAGGACCCCACAAATCACAATGAATTTTCTCAAATATTCTAGTAGCCCTACTATCACTCAAAGGAAACTTGTCTCTAGAATGTTTAGCACGAAAACATATTTCACATGCTTTATTCAAACTACCCTTATGACCACAAAGAGGAGGAAGTAACTTTACAACGTTCTCCGAAGGATGACCCATTCTGCGATGCCAGAGATCATAAGCAGAAGAAGCTCCATGAACTGAAACCAGGTGCACTTTGTCACCTCCGTTGAAATAGTAAAGTCCATCCTATCTACGACCCATTCCAATCAGCTCCCTCGTGTGGTCCTGTATAGCACACATGGAAGAGTTAAACTGTACAATGCAGTTTAAATCATGTGTCAGTTGAGTAATCGAAAGTAAACTACAACTAAACTGAGGAACGAAGAGAAGTGGAAGATAAATGAACAGACCCCTTTTGAGTTGCCAGAACAGAAGCCCCATTAGGAAGGCCAACATGACAAGGAGCAATAGAAATTAAATCATACATCCAAGATTTCTCACCAGTAACATGGTGCGTAGCACCTGTATCAATGATCCAAGAGGTAGAATCGAACTTACCACTCAAGCGATCATCGGATAATTTTGCAGTACCAATAATCCTAGCTAGAGCTTTCCATTGATCAGGACTGAATAGAGAAGATGCAGCGGCAGGAGTTGATGATGAAGGAGTGCTCACGGTAGGAGCACCCACGGCGAAGGTTGCGTGAGCTTTGACGGAACCCCTACCACGACTCGAGCCATGCCCCGAGCCACAACCTGAACCACGAGTGGCCTCCCAATCATCTGGATAACCCACAAGTTCAAAACATTGGCTTACATCATGCCCATTCTTCTTGCAATGGGAACATACCAACAACGACCAACACCGAGCCGCTTCATGGCCCACTTTATGGCAGTGGCTGCAAGTGAGTCTCTCGGCCATCCCACGGCCACAGGCAGCAGTAGACTTAACTGAAAATCCAAGCACATCATGCGTGGGCTCGGCAGTGGCAGATTTGGCGAGATGAACACGTTCTTCTTGCACAGCCAATTGATACACTCTATCCAACGTAGGCAATGGTTCAGTTAACAAGATTTGTGTTCTCAATCTACTGTAGTAATCTGAGTTTAGGCCCATTAAAAAAACATGTAGCTTTTGGTTTTCGTGACGATGTTCATGCAAAAGGCCAGCCGTACACTTACTACAACACTTACATGATATTAAAGGCTCGTGTTTAAACAACTCCTCCCACAAAACATTCAATTTACCATAGTATGTAGAGATAGACATGCTCTTTGTTTGTTCACATTTGGCTATGGTTGATTTTAATTGATGAATGCGCGGACCATTAACGGTGGCAAACCGGGTTTTTAAATGGTCCCATAATTTATGTGCTTCACGAAATTTACTCAACGTACCTTTCACTTCGGGATCGATAGTATTGAGCAGCCATGAAACGATCACAGCGTTTACGGTGATCCAATCTGAGTCGGTGTGTGGTGCGGAAGCGGAAGTAATGGTGCCATCCACAAAAGAGAGTTTCCGGCGAGCCTCGAGCGCTAACTGCACGTCGCCTGCCCAATCATCGTAGTTGTCGGCGCGGAGTCTCGTGGGGGTGATAAAGTCCCCAGGCCTGTCGCCAGTACCAAGAAAATAAGGATTGGTTATGTCAAGTTTAAGAGGAGATGGCTCCTGTGGTTTTTCTTGATCACCTGCCATGGAAGACGGTGGAAAAAAAATTCGGATCTTGTTATCACGGCTCTGGTACCATGTGAAGAGTGATATTAGGGTAAAGTTCTGTCTTCTCATTGATGCCATCATACAATATATATGGGATACAAAAGAGGAAACCAAATAAACTAGGAACTCTATGCATGGGAAACTTTCCTTGTTACACAATATTTCCTAACATCGATTCACAAAACCTCTCCAAAACACTTGAGCACATACTGGTTAAGTGTTTGGGTCAAAAAAAATTGCTACATCTAATCACATTTAGTAGTGCAAGTAAAAAAGAAACATAAGTCTGTGCATTATGTATCAAATTGTCATTATACAATTATATTGCCTAGTTATTCTCATAATATACTCTGTTTTGTTTCTTATCTAGAATTGAAATTCTTTGTTTGTTATTGATGAGAAAAATTGTCAATGCAGAATATTGCAGAGAATTTCAGCTTCGAATAATCAAGAAAATGGGTCTCGTTAACCAAACAAGTAACGACAAAGGTTTGAGAAAGAATCTAATTATATTGAAATTTTTGCTTAGGGAAGAATCTTGAACCTTGTAAAGTAATGTTCAATATATATATTCAAATAACTTTTTGTCATTTCCACTTCATTTTTTCTACTTTTTAGTTACCTTTGTTGGCTTTTGTAATATTGTTGCACGTCAATCATTCTCTTTTATTTTCTCTAAGTATACACTAGTTAATTACTCAAATTACGTAATAAAAATTCTCTCCAGGAAGAGAATGAAGAATCTATTCCCTAGGTGAAGTGGCTCAATAACAAATCGTAATTTAAGTACAAACGACAAATAAGGCATGCACCAGCAAGAAACTGGCAAACTGCTAAACTAATGACAAAAGTGATCGTTAAAATATTAAACTATAGACATTTAAAGCTGTTATACCATTGTTATTGACCTTTGTTATACCCAAAGTGTAGACTCACGACATTCTATATAAACTAAGAAAGCGGGAATTTTTTAAAAAAGTTTAGAGAAGTTTGATCAATTTATATAAGCTTTATTAAACTCTAATTGTTTCGGGTGTGAAATAGGGATGTCAAGGGTTGATGACCTTTGGAGGGATGACAAGACTTGGCGTCTGGAGTTGGCGGTCAAATAGTTGTCGAGTGCCTGCAAAAGTAACAAAGATGACGGGACCAAGAAGGGTTAAGAGAGAATGTTGGGACCACTTGTTTAACCAATCAAATTTGAGTATTGAATAGGTAAAGCAATTAAACAATGGAAGTTGGGATGACTTACTGAAACGAACTAAACTGAACTGAACTGAAATGAAATGATGATGATAATAATAATAATAATAATGATGATGATGATGATAATAATAATAATAATAATAATAATAATAATAATAATAATAATAATAATAATAATAATAATAATAATAATAATAATAATAATAATAATAATAATAATAATAATAATAATAATAATAATAATAATAATAATAATAATAAAAAGAAAATAAAATAATACTCCCTCCGTTTTCTTTTGTTGCTCCTATTTGGAATCGAGGAAGAAACCAATGCAACTCAAAAAAATGGACAAGATTCCACTATTTTAAATTAAATTAAATTAACTAAAAATAAAGATTCTAGCCCTTTGAGTTATTCTATATTAAGCAACCAATAATACAAAAAGTTTGAGGGGTAAAAGAGTAAAGTAACTACAAACTAGTGTGAGAACATTTAGGGTGCGTTCTCTTCAACTTATTGTACCTGAACTGAACTGAACTTATATGAACTGAACTTATTGGACCTGAACTGAACTGATTGGAACTTATTAAACCTGATTGGACCTGATTCAACTTATTGGACCTGATTAAACCTGATTGGAACTTATTGGACCTGATTGAAACTTATTGACCTGATTGGAACTTATTAGACTTTATTGGCCCTGATTGAAACTTATTAGACCTTATTAGACCTGATTGAAACTTATTAGACCTTATTGGACCTAATTGGAACTTTTTTGACCTTATTAGACAAAAAAATTAATGAGTAATAACATAAATATTACCCCTAACGTAAATACTACCCCTCAAAATTTATTATGAAGTAATAATTATTAAAATTCGCCTATTAAAAAAATAATTATTATTAATTATCTCTTATGATAAACAATTTAACAAAAAAAAATATACTATTTATATACTTGCCTATACATAACTTTCACCACTAATATATCTAATAGTTATGTTTTGATTTCATAAAGCACTAGTAGAAAACCAAAAGTTGATTAACATTTATTGCTAACAAGTGAGAAATTGCCACATATGGAAAAATTTATCTCTCACTCCACTTAGTTTTATGACTAAAGTAGTAGAACTCATTGTTATTAGTAACGAAAACATGTTATCTTTAGTTATATAAAAACGAATTGTAAAATATTGTAATTATGATATTATTATTGTTAACCTTATTTAACCATGATTATAATATTTTTTAATAATAATATAATCAGCTAATAGTAATATGAATAATAAAATAATAGACAATAATACAAGTATAATACGATATAATCATTGTGGTACTTTAATTAAAATTCTAATAATAACATAATCAGCTAATAGTGATATGAATAATAAAATAATGGACAATAATACAAATATTTATTGATCATTGACTATTTGGACCTTATTGGAACTGATTAGACCTGATTGAAACTTATTGCACCTGATTAGAACTTATTGGACCTTATTAGACCTGATTGGAACTTATTGCACCTGATTGGAACTTATTGGACCTTATTAGACCTGATTGGAGCTTATTGCCTTGATTGGACCTGATTGAAACTTATCTGAACTGAACTTAACTTATTGGACCTGAAACTTAATTTTTTAAGGTGAAGAGAACGCACCCTTATTGCTCTTTGAGTTATTTTATGTTAGATAACTAATTAGACAAAAGTTTGAGGGGTAAAAAGGTAAAGAATGACTACTCAATAGTGTGAACACATTTATTGCAACTTAAAACTAATGAAAAATTTAATTCATAAATTATACTATATATGGAAAGATTCAAAATAGGAATAACATATTGAAATTTCCCAATGGGGAATACAGGAACAACAAAAGAAAACGGAGGGAGTAATAATGATGATCATAATAATAATAATAATAATAATAATAATAATAATAATAATAATAATAATAATAATAATAATAATAATAATAATAATAATAATAATAATAATAATAAAATAGTAATAATAAAATAATAATAAAATAATTATAATAAAAATAACTACAACAATAATTATAATAAAATAATAATAATCATGATAATAATAATATTAATTAATTATTATTTTAATAATAATATTAATTAATTATTATTTTAATAATAATATTAATTAATTATTATTTTAATAATAATATTAATAAAATAATAATAATAATAATATTAATAATAATAATAATAATAATAATAATAATAATAATATGAAAATAATTATAATAGTAATATTAAAAATAAAAATAATAATTAAAACATTGAGCTAGCTAAACTAAACTGAAAATAAGTTCAAAAGAATAGGACCTTCTTTTTTTTTTTTGCTAAGTAATTGAAAAATATATTGCCACCAAAAACCATTTACAACCTAACCACAAAATCAAGAAGGAACTCTTGAAAATGTTCTTTCATGACCACAAGATGCATCCCATGAGATTTATTGTCCAGGTCATAATAATGTCCTAAAATATGTATTATAACCTTCAAATTTAACTATTTTGAGATATTTGTCGGCTCTTTTGGGCCCCGATTATGAATTTGTTTCGAACCTCTTTAGGTGTCTCGAAATGCCATGAAAGAACTCTCTGGTGGTCGGTATATATCGTCTATATTGTCGTTCTAATTCCTTTGGCTTCTTCTTTTGTATCTTTTTGGTTCAACCTTAGAAATGTTCTGGATCCCCATATGCCCAGTCTTAGGCATGAATATGATTATATATGTTCTCCTATGGCTATACAACACATCTTATGGGATTTATTGTCCAGGCCCCACGACCTCTTCAAGGACCTTAGAATGACTTGGAATGACTCTCGAGTGTTTGTGACCCTCTACGTTGTCTCAAAATACGTCCTACGTCTTATTTTACATGAAAGCCATATGTTCTCTCTTTGGCATAATTATGATTTCAAATTGTCTCTTATGGCCGTAGCAGGTATCCCATCGGGTATGTTGTTCGAACCCCCGAGAATGTCCAAAAGTTTTTATTATAACCTTCAAATTTGGAGAGATGAGGCTATTGGTGAGCTTTTTCAAGGTTGGTCAGTAAATTTAATTTGGACCTTTATGAGGATTTCGAGTGTCTTTGGGATGACCTCGGGTGTTTGGTATCTTTAGACTGCCTTAAAAAGTTCCTTTTGCCACTTCTTTTGCAACTTTCCAATTCTACATTGGAATAGCTTTGAAGGTCATCCTATTACCGCTCTTAGGCATGGATATGATTTTAAGTTGGTCTCTTGTGGCCCTAGGATGTATCACATATGTGTTTTTTGGAGCTTGAACGAAGATGTCTAAAAGTGTGTTATAGACTTCAATTTTGGCTCAATTTGGGTTATTTCTAGAATAATCCCGCCATAAATTTTCCTTGGACCTTTTTAAAGGCCTTAGAATATCTTGGAATGACTTTTGGTTGGTTCATAGTCTTTGTACCCTTTACATTGCCTAAAAAGTCCTTTTACGACTTATTTTGCATCTTTCAAGTTCAACTTCGAAATAATTATGAAGGCTATTGCATCATATGCTCGCTCTTTGATATATACAAGATTTCAAAGGGTCTTGTATGACCCCAAAGACGCATCTGGTTGAGTTTGTTGTTTGGGTCCTGAGAATGTTCGAAAGCCTGTGTTATAAAGCATTTAAATTTGCCTATTTGTGCCTATTTCAGGATTTTTCTAACGTGACTATTATTTTGTCTTGGGTTTTTCAAGAGCTTTAAAGGCCTTGGAAGTATATAATGATTCATCCGAATTCAAACACTACATGATAATTATTATTAGCAATACTATTATTATAAGCATAGATTATCATCTTAATTGGTAAAAAGTAAGTTGTATTGTCGTGATATTCATAACATAAGACATGTGACCTTGAGTCAGATAGAAACTCTTAAAATCAGTTTTACATAATCATATATATTAGATCTTGTTTTTTTTTTTTTTTTCATTATGGTCCAATTGATCCAATATGTTACTATGGATTCAAATAAATTTAAAACAAGGATGATAAGTTTAGCTAAACTTAACATACCTAATAAAACGACTAGATTTTTGATATTCTTTTTCTCCAGCCGTTGTAGCTCAACTTTTGGCCTCACCCTGCCGTTAACGGTCATGTAATTGTGACTTGTGACTTGTGACTTGTGACTTGTGAGGCAGAAAATTTGGGAAAGAAGAGCAGCCCTTTACCAATCAAAGTTCAAAATGTTAATGTCTAGATAGTAGGGCAGTAAGGCCTACTTTACCCACATTTTGGCCCACCGTTATTCATCTTAGAAAAGGTTCCTTCACTTTCTGGACTTGTGTTAGGGAATTATTTGTTTGAATATGCCGCCAAATCTTTGGATATCTTTCTTAAATGATTTCTATTTTCTACAACTAAGATAGTTTTGCTCATTTGCTTGGTTTAATTATGGTTAACTCATCCTGTATTTGCATGTGAATAGATTTGGTTGTCTTGTGTTCACGCAATATTAAAGTACTATATCATAGAACATTATTCGCATTTGGTGAGGATTCAAATCTGATTATACAATGTGTATTCAACTAATTGTGTTTATTTCTTGCAGTAAAAACATCTGTTATGGGGTTTGGTTTGTATTTTATAGGAAGAAAACAGTTGTAAAGATATTACAGTCTATAGTTTTCTAAATAAAGATTGCCAAGGTTTAATAGTTTATGACAAATTGACAATAAAGAAATGTTTGTTTGTTTAATTTACAGAAAAATTGGGAAAAATTAGTTGGTGCAAGTTGAACCTGAGGTTTCTCTTATAGATCAACCATCTTACAACATTACAAGACATATATAGTATTAGTGAGCATGTTGGTCCATGAGAAAATAATCGTTAGAAGACTTTGCTTTATTCTAAAGAAAATTTTAATATTTTCCATACAATTTTCAAAATTGACAATTTATATAATACAAAGTCAAGTAAATCTAATTTATCTAACTTTGACAATAAATAAGAATAACTTTAATATACAATGAATATTAATTTTTGTTTCATCATACTACTAATTATTACTAATATATAATTAAATAAACTAATGGTAAATGTGTATATCGGAGACTATGAAATAACAAACATAACAAACAAAATTACAGAATATATAAAATTTAATAAAGAAAGGACATATTCTTTTGTTTGAGAGAAAGAAAAAAAAAAGAGAGATAACTTGTATGAACTTGACATTTTGATTTAGACCTCACATCTTATCTATCATGTTCATATACTTATAACTATTTTGTGAATTACAAATGCTATATGTTCAATTAAGATTTTACACAAGTATAATTGTATAAACATTCTAATCATAGAAAAATATATAAACATTCTAATCATAGAAAAATATCACACAAAAGAAATTTATAACATATATAATCTTTGATGATTATGGTTAGGAACATTACTATTAGACACTCATTTGTAAACAACTAAACATTCAACATTTATTAATAATTCATATAAATTGTGTACTCTCGTCCATAATAAAATTCCATTTGACATTCAAAGTGACTTCGGTCTTCGCATCATTATTATTGGCATATAAAAGGTCGTTCTACTTCTACTTATGTGTTATCTAAGAAAAATCAATTCAACATTTTAAATGAATAAACTATTGTGTTCTCTAACGAATTAATGTTAAAAGTCATCCAAAAAACTAACTACTTAAAGTCAGATTGAACATTAATCATACAAATGACGGAAAGAGCGATAGATTATCAAGATTTTCATTGATTAAGTTACTTAAGCAAATCAGAATTATTGTATAATAATATTATGTGACAATCATTCACCTCTAATCATATCATGTTTTGCTCATGCTATATACGTGAATGATAATATGATATAAGGGCAGCCTCCCACCCCTTAATCTGTAATCCCCTATATCTAAGTATTATGGCCAATGCATATTTGTAATTTAAAAAGGTGGAATTATTTCATAAATCATGATGCGTGTAGACTAAAACTACCAAGTTTTGGTTTGCATGCCTTTGCCTGGAAAGTTCCACTACTCAGCATTTGCACATATAATAACAATAGTATATCATCAATCATCCATTATCGGTTCAAGACACTATTATCATTTTCTTTCACAGTATATTACGTGAAGTTTATGCGACCTTTTTTTTTCTTGAGGATGATATCTATATTCTAAACTGAATTTTTATGAATTTCAAATCACCTAAAAACGTGTTTGGATCCTACAGAGTTTAAAAAAACTCTACAAGGTAGAGTTTGAAATTTAAATATCAACCAATTGAATAAAAAATCGATGGCACCATATATTATCTTTCCAAAACACCTCTTATTTTTTCTCATCCAAATCACCCCAAATTTAATATTTGTAGTGAAATCTATAAATTTCTTACTACAAATCATTTTAAATATAAAAAGAAGTTTACTACAAGTTCATACAATTCAAAACCATTCGAAATGATCTCTTAAATCGGTCCATCATTCAGGTCTAAGATCCAAACTTGTTTTTTTAAAATAATAATAATAATAATAATAATAATAATAATAATAATAATAATAATAATAATAATAATAATAATAATAATAATAATAATTGTATATCATAAATGCCATATTTTATATCCTAATCTTATATAACCTATTGTTTGTAGTAATACCTAAGGATGTCAGTAGGATGGGTCAAGTAGGAGACCCTCCTCATTCCCACCCCAGTTGGGTAGCGATGGCTCTAGGATTGGCGGATGATGGGGCGGGGATGGACATGAAATCCGTACCCGCCATGGATGATGAGTTGGACGTGGATGTTATGTTATATTTACCCCATCCACGCCCACCGTCCTTCTTCCCTTATATTATTTTGCAAAGTGTAAATTGTCAGATTGAATTTATGACTAGATAGTTCATCTATTAGTGATGACTTATCAAATCTTCACTTTTTTTATTATATTATATTGTGGCAGGATGTGTTTAAGGTGGAAGAGTTTGGTAAGATAGTTGGGCAGGTATGGTCGGGTGGTAAGGCGGGGACAACTTTAGATACGTACCCATTAGGGAGGGGATGAATTTGTAAATTTTCCCGCAATAGATGGTGAGGCGGGGATGTGAATGAGCTTTTAGGTGGGTGCAGCCGTACAGGTGTGTAGGAACCATTCTCCACATTCGTCCCACGTAATTGATATTCCTACTAATACCAAACTTATATAATGTCATTGAGCTTGTCAAAATGTCTTAAACCAAACCAATAATAATCAAATAAGCTTTTCCAGTGTATGGTATATTGACTGCTAAAAGCCGGGATGGCAGGAAACAAAGGCTGGAAAATTAGAGTAAACAAAGTCATACTCCCTCCGTCCCATATTATAGTGCTTGATTCTGTTTTTTCACGGGTATTAAGGTAAATAGAATCTAAGAAAAATATAAAGAGTGTTTGTGTATTGAAAATAAATGTTATTGGGAAAAAGTCGATTTTTAGGAGAGAGAATGATAATAATTGGTGAAAGAAAGATTAAATACATGGTAATTAATTCAACCCTGGGTTGAATAAACAAAGCAAAATACTATTTTCAAAAGGAAATAAATAATGGTGGCGCACAATTTTTCAGGAAAATCGTGAAAAAGTGTGAAATAAAAATGGAAAGCAAAATTATATTTTGGACACTTTAAAAAGAAAGAAGACTATAATATGGGACGGAGGGAGTATATCATATGGACATGCTTCATAAGCTTTTACAGAGCATTGCGGCTGTACTACTGTCTTCTAAATCATAAGGAGATTATGCTTGGAAGTCATGACAAATAACGAAAAGACAAGACATATTTTCTTTTTCAAAATAGTATTTTGTTATGTGGAGGTGAAATGTAGTACATTGTGATCTCTGTATGTGACTGTGATATTGGGATCACTATCCTGTTGAATGTTATTGGACTCATGTGCCATTGTGGACAAAATTTTGTAAGATAAGCATATTAAATGCAGCATAAGTTTTAATAAAACATTATTGATACTAAGAGCACATTTGGTTCGTGATTTTTGGGTTCCAAGAAACGGAATCAATTATCGATTCCCTTTCTTTTTATTTAGTTGGCCCCGTCGTCAATCCATTACCATTCTTTGGTGGTAATAGACTCACACTTATTCCTTCCCTCCCCCTCAAGTGATAAAATACATTATTTGGTGGTAATGTTTCTACATTCCACATAAACAACCAAACACCTAATAAAGCTAACCATTTTTGTTATCATTCCTCTCCTCTATTTGTTTCCATTCCCTTTCCATTCCATACCTTGAACCAAACGACCACTAAAAACATATTTCATTTAATATTTTTAATCTTCAAGAAACAGAATCAATTACGACCCGTTTGGTTAGCGGTACTAAATGGTGGTAATGGTAATGGTTTCCAGTGCAAATTTATGAAGGCATTCCCATGTCAACATCCATGGTAATGCTACTTTATCCCAAAACACCTATTTTCTTCCTAAAATTTCATTACCATCCATTACCACTTGGGAAGGTGGTATTGGATGGTAATGAAATTTTATGAAGGAAAAGACACGTTTTGACATCAAGTTCTATTACCATAGATGTTAACATTGGAATGTCTTCACCAACTTACACTAAAAAACATTACCATTACCACAATTTAGTACCACTAACCAAACATGTCGTTAAAGTATATATTTCATTTCTTCTTGTTTCTTGAACCTTTCTTCAATTCATTACCATTACTTATAGTGGTAATAGATCCCCCTAGTTTGTTATCTTCCCTTCCCCTTCAGGTAACAAAATCCGTTTCTTGGTGGTAATAGTTACCATCCTTATTCCATTCCATGACTTAAAATCAAACACCTAATAAAGGTATCAATCTTTGTTACCATTCCCCTCCTCTTTTCCTATTCCATTCCCTTTCCATTACATAACGTGAACCAAACAAGCATTAAAAATACACCAACTATCATTCAATCAGTGCTAGATTCCTCTTAACTTGTTTAAGATATATTCCGCTCTAATAAATTCAATCCACAACTACAATAAATTCATATAAGTAGACATTAATTTATATGATTCATATTCAATAAAATAAAACATGGTGTCAATAAAGTTGATAACTTTTTTGATTTTTTTCTCCCTCTTTCTTGTGCTCTCATTTAAAATATGTGATTCCCATGCATTGCGGACATATCCATTTAGGGCCTGTTCTCCGCAGCTTATTTTCGCCCGGTTCACTCGATTCGGTTCGCCCGGGTTCAATTCGGTTCGGCCCGTTAGTTTTCGGTTCGATTCTTAAATTATTATCATTACTATTAATTAGTTATAATTTAGTTCACCCGCCCGGTTCGCTTCAATTCGGCTTCGATTCATTTCCTGGTTGAATCGGTCGTCCGGTTGTTTTATGCCGAATGTAAAGCTGCCTTAGTAGATGTTTGGAACTATTGCAACTTTTTCTTGGAAAATTTTGTTTAATTTCTTGCTTAGGCTATATATGAGAAATACAATTTTTGAGGGGGTTGGATTATGTTTAGATAAAGAGATAGAGAAGGGGGGTGGGGACTAGCGATGTCGCCATTCTTACTAGTGGTAGTGGTGAGGTGTAGTTGTCCCAAGGATTGTTGGAAAAAGGATTATAGTTCAAACTTTAGTGAATTTTGGAAATTCCAGGGCCGTATAAGGGCCAGGGAACTGCTCTTGGCCCAAGCCCTTCAAAAGTAGATGAATGAATGAATGCGCAGCCTATTCCAATACCACCACATAACTTCATTTTCTATGAAAATGAACACCTTTCATGTCTATTCAACTTCCCATCCAAAAACTAAAAAAAGTTTTTAGTTCAATTCCAATTTCCTCTTGATTGGAATGCGGATTTTACTCTTTGAATTTGGAAATTTGGAGTTCAAATTTGAGGCAGTCTTTTTCATTTTTCAATTAAATAACACTAGAACCCAGACGCAAGAAAGGTTAAATGGTCTAGCTGTTTTATGCGTTGAGAAAATATGTTAGAGGATATATGTACTATGTAGACACTATTATTAGTGATTGACATCCAGATTTGCTTGTAGACATTTTTAGATGATCATTTGGGTACTTGAAATTCTAATATTTATATATGATGTGAAATGTGATGATTTTATAGATCTCCTTTTTTTTTTTTTGATTAGGAGATTAAGTCAGCCCAAGGGCTAACCCCTACAAAGCCTACTAGCGCAGGAAACACCAACACATCGGCTTTAGTAGGCGACGCATAAGATGCTTGCAAACACCCCAAAGCTAATCTTTGGGGGTAGATCGAACCCCGACCTCAGGGCCAGGCGATCTTCATCCACTGGCAATAACTCCTATCCTTATTTTATAGATCTCTTGATAAGCCTAATAATAAATTATATATATTGCACCCTTGAATTCTATTTCATTTGTACTACTATATTATTGGGGCCCCTATTTGTTATTTTGCACATAGGCTATTAAATTGTCAGAAACAGGGGGCCGGGGTTGTTAAACCAAAGATCTAAAGCTTGTTTAATGGAGTAGTAATGCAATATACTAAATCACCTGCTCAATACACATCACACTCCAAAATTTTGCTTTTTTCCTAAAATTTGAAAATGTGATTAGTACTAGGATACATGTATATTTAGGTCTGTTCTATTCAACTTATTTTGTCTTATCTTATCTTATCCTTATAAGATCTTATAAAATCTTATCTTATCTGATCTTATCTTATCTTATTTTATCTTATCTTATAAGATAGTTTATTGAGTGTGTCAAACATCTTATTTGATCTTATCTGATCTTATCTTATCTTATCTGATCTTATCTTATCTGATCTTATATTATCTGATCTTATCTGATCTTATATAATCATATATAAATTAAAATAAGTTGAACAGAACGGACCCTTAGTAGTGAAACATGACGATGATACCAATTTTTCTTTGCAATCCATTCACTATACAAAATTAGCCTTTGGAACACACATGACGATGGACAATTTTCATTCACTAAAGCACCCAACAAAGAGGCCCATCAACCCAAGTCCTGAGTTCTTTTTTTAAACGGGCAAAACCAAACTTACGTAGCAACATGCCCTTTAATATGAATTCGACTAAAATCTTAATACAAATCTCTACTCCTTCAGTAATGGCTTTGCTTATTCAGCTCTCATACCATGATACCAAGTACTGAAGTACAATCTTTCAAAAAAAAAAAGTACTGAAGTACAACATCTTGCTCTAACGAAACATCTTTCTTAATAGAAATCATATTATCTACAGAACCATCTAGGACATGAGGAATAAACAAAAGAGCGATATTGAAAACAGAATTTGACCGAAATAATGTGTTATCATCAGTAGAAGAAAGTCACTACAAAAATCAATTATGAAGATGAAGATTCAAGGTCACCAAGCCCAAAGTTGATCATGACTGTCAAATTAAAACACAATGGACGTAGTTACGCAAACATTTTAAGAAGCCCACAGCATAATAGCGACCAAACAAGAATCAACAAGAGGGAATAGAGTTTCACATAAAATTATCAACAAATATTGAGCTGAGTGAGAAATTAATCTCACACTAATATTACTTATGCCCACCTAAAGAACTTTGTCTTTTATGTCATTAATATTTTAGGCTTGTATGCGCCAATTGTCTAGGTTGTACTATGTACTAGGAATCAGTCTAGGGATCAGTTATTTTATTTGTTTCTTCTCCCACTCATTTAGCTGTTGATTGGCTATGTGGTGTATCAGTCACATCACTCTTTTTCCCTTCTACTCTATTTAAAGAGAGCTGGGCACAGTTTGAATGATACACAAAAACTGGTGAATGAAACTCTCTCTCTAAAATCTCTTAATGGCAGCGATTTCATCCACCTCTGAATGGAAGATACATGACATAAAAGTCTTCATGGTATCAGAGCTACAGGTTCTCTCCTAATCTCTCTATATCAAAATCTAGTAGAAATTATTTTGCCTAAGTAGAAATTTTTTGTGGTAAAGTTTCTTCGATTCTGTGTGAGATAGGAAAGTTGTTGTCTTTCATTCATTTAGTGAGTTTCACTTGAGTCATTATCATGGCTGGAGGTAGTAATGCTACTGTAATAGAACAAACAAGCCCCTTATATTTACACCCATCTGATGGATGTAATTCCATTAGTGTAGAGAAGCTGCAAGGTCCTTCCAATTACAGATCTTAGAAGAGATCTCTTGAAATCAACCTAGCATCTAAAAGAAAACTAGGTTTTGTTACTGGTGTTGTGAAAAGGGATGCAAGTAATTCAGTGAAACAGGATGCCTGGGATACTTGCAATAGTATGGTGATTTCATGGATTATAGGAAGTGTGTCAGAACCTATCAAAAGGTCCATAATGTTTGTAGAAAATGCTGCTGAAATCTGGAAACTCCTTGAAAGGAGGTATTTGGTGTCCAATGGTTCAAGAAAATACAAATTGAACAAGGATATCTATGAAGCAAGACATCAGGGAAAAACCATTACAGATTATTACACTGAACTGAAGGGAATGTGGGAAGAACTTGACTCTCTAAATCATCTTCCACCCATTACAACCATGACCACTGAAATTAATACATTCATCAGTGCTCTCAATCAACAACAAGAGGAACAAAAACTATTTCAGTTCCTCAATGGGTTAGATGAAGTATACAATTTGCAGAGAAGCAACTTACTCATGATGAGTACCCTGCCTAGTGTGGAGAGTGCTTGCAGTAGCTTACAGCAGGAAGAGTCACAGAGAGAAATGCTGAAGCCTGTGAAACAAGAAATGGAAGCAATTGCTATGTTTAGCAAAGGTGAAGGGATGTGCACTGTGTGTGGGAAGCAAGGTCATGTGAAGGAAAAATGTTGGTTTGTTGTTGGGTATCCACCATGGCATCCCAACTATGAGAAAGAACACAAGGATGGAAAGGATGCCCAGAGAGGAAAATGGAAGGAGCAGAACAATTACAAGAATCAAAAGTGGAAAAAAAGAGGCAAAAGTGGTAACCCTGCTGGGAAACTGGCTGCAAATGTGCAAGGAAAGAGTGAAAACTCTTCCCATAATCTTGATACTATTACCCCCCAACAGCTTGAACAACTTATGAGGTTGCTTCCAACACCATCAAGGACTGGTGGGTCAGAAACAGATGAAGAGATGGATTGCTCTTATGCAGGCATGCTCAGTTGTTGCTTTGCAAATACTAGAAGCTATGAGTGGATCATTGACTCTGGCGCTTCAGATCATATCACAGGTACATTTGAATATCTCATAGAACCTGTGAGAAGCAAGAAAGAGCCTAAACTCAATTTACCTACTGGTGACACCTCCTTGATAACTCATTGTGGCAAGATGAAGCTTGAAAACACTTGAAACTTGAAAATGTGCTGTTTGTACCCTCTTTCAAGCATAATTTGCTCTCTGTTCAGAAACTGATAAAGGATACAGGATACAAGGTGGAGTTCCATAAGAGTTATTGTGTGATCTTAGATCCTGATAACTCAAAGATAAGAGGTGTAGGTAAGGCTGTGAATGGATTGTATTACCTGGTTAATGCTGAAATGAGCAAGATTATAAAAGGAATGAGTGTAAATAGTGAGAAGGCAGTAAAGGATGGAAAGGTGAAGGTAATGAATGCTTTATCAAACCTGCAGATGCCTAATACAATCACTGATGCTCCACAAACAAGTGACACCACCTTGTGGCATCAAAGGTTAGGGCATGCACCCCTAGCCAAGCTGAAGAAAATTGAACAATTGAAGGGATTTGATGAGCATAACACTGACATATGCTTGACATGTCCTATGGCTAAGCTTACCAAACTCCCATATGAACTGAGTGAGTCTAGGGCAGCAGGGGTGTTTGATCTTGTGCATATAGACATATGGGGGCCGTATAAGGTGAATACAAGAGGAAATCATAGATACTTCTTGACTGTGGTTGATGATCACTCTAGGGTATCATGGATTCACCTATAGAAGCTCAAATCTGAAGCTTACAATGCCATTCAAAAGTTTGTGAATATGACAAGGACTCAGTTCAACAAAGATGTGAAAACAATCAGGTCAGACAACGCTTTGGAGTTTGATGACAAGCAATGTAGACCTTTCTTTGAGAATTTGGGAATCACTCATCAAACTTCATGTGTGGATAGGCCACAGCAGAATGGTAGGGCTGAGAGAAAGCACAGGAACATCCTTGAGATGAGCAGGGCACTCATGTTTCAATCTGGGCTTCTACTTCAGTTTTGGGGAGATTGTGCTATGACAGCAGTGCACTTGATCAACAGGCTTCCAACTCCAATTCTGCACAACAAGAGTCCTTATGAGGTACTATTTCAAACTACACCTAAATACAATCACTTGAAAACATTTGGATGCTTGGCCATGGCTAGCAATCCAAGTAGAACAAGTGACAAATTTCATGCTAGAGGAGTTCCTTGTCTATTTGTGGGATACCCACAAACACAAAAGGGATATAAACTCTTGAATCTCACTAATAATATCATATTTGTTAGTAGGGATGTTAAGTTTTATGAATCAATTTTCCCTTACAAAATGTTAAACCTAACCCCTTCAAACCAACACAGTCCTAACCTGAACTCCTCTAGGGACATGTCTCACACTGAGTATGACACTGAACCAATCATTATCTCCTCACCATCTGATGATACTCAATCTCTTGAACACCCTACAGAACCACAAAATGAACCTCAAACACAAACACCTAAGCCATGTGTTAGAAAATCTGACAGAGTTCACAAACAACCTCACTGGCTTGCAGACTATCATGTGAGTAATCACATTAGTAAGGCTAGTCCTGCTTCTATCAAAAGAGTTGCCAACTCGCCTTCTGTCACACCTCAGTTCTACTGTTTCATGAGCACATTAGAAAAGAATGTTGAACCTAGAAATTTTAAAGAAGCTGTGAAAGAAAAGCAATGGGTACAAGCTATGAATGAGGAGCTTGATGCCTTGGAGTTGAATCACACCTGGCAGATCACCTCTCTTCCTCCAGGAAAGGTTGCCATAGGTTGTAAACGGTTGTATAAAACCAAATACAGCCCAGATGGAAGTATTGACAGGTACAAATCTAGGCTAGTGATCTTGGGAAATAGGCAACAATTTGGAGTAGACTATGATCAAACCTTTGCTCATGTGGCCAAAATGGCCACAGTAAGGTCCTTGCTTGCTGTTGCAACTGTAAAAGGCTGGTTTGTGCACCAAATGGACGTTAAAAACGCCTTCTTACATGGTGAATTGCTAGAGACAGTGTATATGAAGATGCCTCCCGGGATACGAGTGACAAAGGCTGCGGGATCAAGGTACAAGGGAGAGGGGAGCAACCGGCTCAACACTCTAATCCTAACAAGGTGTGTAGGTTGCTCAAATCTCTGTATGGGATGAAGCATGCCCCCAGGCAATGGTTTGCCAAGCTCAGCTCAGCTCTGAAAAGCTACAACTTCACTCAGTCCAGATCAGATTACTCTTTATTTGTGAAGAGTGAAGGAGAAAAATTCACAACTATCCTGGTCTATGTGGATGATCTTGTTATACCAGGTAACAACATGCAAGCTATCAATCAAACCAAAGCTTTTCTCTCCTCTCACTTCCATATGAAGGACATGGGTGAATTGAGGTACTTCTTGGGCATAGAAGTAGATAGACAAACTGAAGGAATTTTTCTCTCACAGAAGAAATATGTCTTAGGTCTCCTTCAAGACTATGGCATGACAAAATGTAGAGCATTGAAGCTTCCTATGGACACACACCTCAAGCTTACTAGTGATGCTGGTGATGTGCTTCCTCACCCTGAAAAATATCAAAGGCTGGTAGGGAAGCTAATTTATCTCACCCTCACCAGACCTGATATAGCTTACACTGTACATGTATTAAGCAAGTTCATGCATCAACCAACTATGGTGCATTTTCAAGCTGCAAAAAGAGTTCTAAGGTATCTCTCAGGGTGTCCTAGTCAAGGAATCATGCTGACTACTCAATCCAAGGCTCAATTAACTGCTTTATGTGATAGTGATTGGGCAGGATGTCCATCAACTAGAAGGTCAACTACAGGGTTCTGCATTTTGCTGGGTGCATCACCAATTTCCTAGAAATCCAAGAGGCAATCAGTGGTTGCAAGGAGTACTGCTGAGGCTGAGTACAGAGCCATTGCAATGACTGTATGTGAGGTCATGTGGCTCAAACAATTACTTAAGGACTTAGGTGTGAAAATTTTGGGTAGCACTCCTCTCTTATGTGACAATCAAGCTGCTCTAGTCATTGCCACCAATCCTGTTCATCATGAAAAAACCAAGCACATTGACATAGATTGTCACTTCATCAGGGATACAACCAACTCTAGCATTATCTCTCCAACTTACATTTCTTCTTGTCATCAAGTTGCAGATGTGTTCACCAAGGTGCTTCCTACTCATCAGCATCAACACCTACTATCCAAGCTAGGAGTTCAGCCTCCACCTTCACTCTCAGCTTGAGGGGGAGTATTGAGCTGAGTGAGAAATTAATCTCACACTAATATTACTAATGCCCACCTAAAGAACTTTGTCTTTTATGTCATTAACATTTGAGGCTTGTATGCGCCAATTGTCTATGTTGTACTATGTACCAGGAATCGGTCTAGGGATCAGTTATTTTGTTTGTTTCTTCTCCCACTCATCTAGCTGCTGATTGGCTATGTGGTGTATGAGTCACGACACTCTTTTTCCCTTCTACTCTATTTAAAGAGAGCTGGGCACAATTTGAATAATACACAAAAACTGGTGAATGAAACTCTCTCTAAAATCTCTTAATGGCAGCGATTTCATCTACCTCTGAATGGAAGATACATGACATAAAAGTCTTCAACAAATGCCCAATAAGTAAATCAAGGAAGTATGCAGTATAATGAAGTTCACATACAAATATGTAAAAAAAAAAAAAGGGTTCCAACTTCTTGTCCAACAATCAAAGTAATTCCAACCTGATTTGTTTTGTCTATATACAAAAAGAATTTAGTCTCGCTCATATTGAACCCCCAAAACAAAATCGTCATAGGATACTACAAGAAGAACGTAGCTAGAGGGAAAATTAGAGAGGCAACAAATCTAGAAACCTCCTCAATAGCCTGGACATGAATCGTGTTATCAATATAATTAAATCACTGTATAATAAATTTATATACATCCATCCTCACATTTAATTAGATATAATTAATTTTGCCTATTCAGAATCTATCTTATTGTAGTAACGCCTAGATTCTGAACCTTCAATCATTCTATACCCCCCACTCATATTGGCACTGTCAATGGTTATGCACAACCGAGAATTGTGTCCATGAACTCTGCCTGATATACGCCGTTTCATTTCTTCTTTCCTCCTGAAGCCACAAAACCGTCAGGAAGATCTTCTGCTTAAGTATACAACGCCCTGGAAATAAGATGCAACTGTTTGCATCAACAGAGCTGTGTGTTTTTACTGTGGCAATATGGCTCACAACTCACAAGTATAAACAGGTACCATAAGAAGCTTCAGCCACTGTGAATTGTGATAGTCAAGAACCTCTAGTGGTAACTCCAACTTCCCCAATCTCTGTGGAGCAAATGCAGCTGCACTGTCAATTTTATGATAATTAGACTATATCGCTGAAGTGTCATCAAGCTGAAAGAAAATTAAGCAAAGTAGATAAAGTACTCCCTCCATCCAATTAAGTTGGTAACACTTAACAAACACAAAAAAATAAGAAAACAGGTATTTATTGCTTTGTCTTTCATATTTACTACTCATATATTAGCATCTAATTTTTTACCATTTTTTGTGATGGCAACTTAAAGTGATACTATTTAGCAAGCAAAAAGGGGAGGAAAACTGTGTTTGAAATGAAATTTTAGTTAAGACCGTAAGTGATAGAAATACAGAATGAAAATGTCTCCCAAGTCTAATAACCTTCCAGTGGAACAGAAACTAAGGCAAAGAAGATAAGCAAAGCAGGACTTACCGTAGAGAATGAGGAAGTAATAGTTAAACAGTGTGTGTCATTGCCGGACGAAGCAGCTGATAACCATATGAATCTGTTGGACATTGAAGTACACAATCAATCAGCGTCATCACAAAGCATTAACTGTTATTATCCACAATTTCCCTCACATAGCATCAAACTTCCAAAATGCTGGAACAGTTTGTGGTACTTACCAGGTTATTTTCAGGTGTTCTCCAGTAAAATCCTTGAAGCACAACAATTGCTATATTTGAAGTCAGTAAAACGAAAATGCTCAAAGCATGAACTCCCACCCACTCCAATACAAACATCAGCCTCCTGTATCCCCAAACATCAACCTACAGAGAAGCAATCAACAACGTATACATTAAAAAAACTGCAAAGTGTTTTTATAACATATCTATAAATTGGTAAAAGCTCCACACTTCTGTGACCTACCAATAAATAAAACGCGCAAAATACGAATCCTGCACAAGCTGAAGTAACAAGGACGTAACTGACTGTAAACAGCGATTTATTCAAGGGAATACCTGAAAGTAAGACAGATGAAGTGTTAAAAGATAAGCAATTAAAGAAGAGATCTTTTATTTATCTATACGTAGATGTGAAATTGTCCGCTATTACCCTGTATAATACAATCAAGTAATTTTACAAAGAAACACTATATTGATATGGTAGAAATTTTATGGAAAATAAGGTGACATACATTTTTTACCTACTTCATAACTTAAAGTTTAAGCTAATTAAAACAGTTTCAAACCACAAAATGAGAATATGAGATCATAAGACAAAATCTCTCAAACAGAATTTTATTACCAAAGAGATAATAAAGGCGAGGGTACAATGTTAGGTTGTCAACAAACACAATTACGCAACATAACAGACCCCAAATTGCATTTGGTAGCATTGACAAAGTTGCATTGAATTTTTGAAACGAGCGAGGTGGGATCTCAGGTGTTGCACTCTAGTAGGAGAATTAAATCTGTACACCAAGTCGCAAACCTCGTGGTTCAGGAGTAATATGTACAGGTTGGTACAAAGTATATACTCTCTCGATTTCTAGATAATAAGGTCCTATACATTTGATCGGGGTTAAATATTGTTTGTTCGTTTGATACATTTTGTCCTCTCTACCCAAGAGTTAATTAGATACTAACAAAAATTTTAACATATATATAAGACAACCCAACAGAAAAATCATATACAATTCTCATATATTTGACCCGATTACCAAAAAACTATATTCAAGATGTGGTGGCGATGCAGCTTAAGTGAAGATTCAAAAAAAAAAAAAAAGGCCATTTAAAGTGAGACGTACCCATGAAGACAAGGTATAGTCCAAGAATAAAAGTGAATGATGAAAGCATGGACCATCTATGCAGCCGCTCCTTGTGATCCTGAAACACCTCACTGTTAGTTTCGCATAAAAGAGGTGATTCACACTTTCCCAAGTCAGAAAAAAATTAATCTTTAACAGTCTACATATATCTTCTTGAGTCCCCCCCCCTATGTTACCCTCAACCTCTCAACACCCATGCCCAAGTAAAAGAAAGTCTAAATGGCACATAATAAAGTAGATAAATTCATCTCTTCCCCTTCCCTTGCCAGTCCAACCAAGAAATGCTAAACCCCACATCACTCCATCATATACTTGTATTTCTTGGTCATGGCTGAATAGAGAAAATATGTCAATAAATAAATCAACTGCATGTACAACAAATACAGAAATCAATTGTGTTATTCATAGTGCCACCTGTTTCTCCCTCGCACTCGGTAGCAGTAGAATATGTTGCTAAGCACACTATATATCATGAATATATGATCAACGCAGCCATCTTTCTAAGTGAGAGGTAGTTGGTGTTACCAGCCCCTGTTGCTTTTTATTATTATTTTTGTGTTTGAGTGTGTGTTTGCGCTCGCGTATGTGTCATATCGGCCAGTAGGTTTGAGTTCTGACCTGTGTTTGTACAAGAATGTGACCAAATTGGAGTCCAATAATGCAGGTCACGGCAGCAGTGAGAGAACTGTCATAACAAAATAACAAGTGTTAGTTAAACATAATCAAGCACTAGAAAAAAAATTCAAAACATCATTGGCTAGTACTGGCATTCTCAAATAAGAATCTTTTAAGATCAGTTTTTTAAGAGATTTAGTACACAGTACACAGCACTTCAATAATTATCAGTAATTTTGAAAATCCTAATGTAAGATGAAGTTCTTCCACGAGAAAACTGTACGAGAACTCTGCATATCATTCATGTTATAAAATTTACAGATCTCATTTCCGAAAAAATTAAGTCAAGACACAGTGAATATAGGTACTACAAAAGGGCTCAGTATACCAGAGAAAATTGTTCCTACAGACATGTATATTGAATTTCATTATCAGATGCCATATGGCTTCCACTTGAGAAAGTTGTCTGTTATTTCAAAAGAATCTAGACCATCCATGTTGGACACCTACTAAGTTAGTTAATCTTTTGTTATATTATCTAATTAGCTTGAGGGTTATGAGGTGATCATTTCCTCGCCGTAGGAGAATTGGCTTCACTGCTCCATCAGAGGGAAGTTCAATTTTTCAAAATAGATATATATATATCTACCAGTTTTCGAGAGTAGCACCCACCTAAGAGTGTCATACCATAATTTATAATTAGTTTGAGGATACATGAATATAATTTTAAAAAAAAATACATGTAAGAGGATAATAGAGTTTGCATTACAAGTAACCTACTGGAGATAATTAAGTAAAATAAAATTAATTACTCCCTCCATCCAAATTTAATTACTACAAAATACAAATGCAATTTTGGAATATCCCAATTAAGTTGCAAAATACTATATTTTTTGGCAAATTTTTCTATGTACAGTTTTTTCTAGAGTAGGGCCTCATACTCACACACTCACTCTTTCGATTTACCTTTTTACTTCCCTTGAAAATTAGGACAAAAAATGGGACAAAATCAGGACGCAGGGAGTTCAGCTTTTAATATAAATTTCATAGATATTATTCTTGTACGATTAGAAATAGAAATAGCTTGATGAATGCTTTAAAACAAGGTCCATCTATAATATACAATTATACTAAATTGATTCATTCATCTCCCTTAAATTTAAAACTGATAGAATTATCATGTAATAGGTTTTAATCAACTAATTAGAATGCGTTAAACATAGTTAGGACATTGATTGTTTTAGAATTTCAATGAGATTTCGACTTATCCTAATAAGTACCAGCTAGAATATTTGTTGAGATGATGCTCTTACTTTTAGATCTAGCATACAAGTAAAATTACATTTAGGCCATGTTATATAGATAAGATATATGTAAGAGTAAACAAGCACAAAATTTACTATTGAAGAGAAAGAAAATGAGTGGGAAAATATGTATATTTACCCCAGTATTCCTTCTGGATCAAAAGGAGCATGGCACCATGAAGGTGAAGTTTCAGGTACTAGGCCATCCTTGGATTTATTACATACCTGCGTTAAAAGAAAGATTGCAATCATAAATATAAACAAAAGGACATATAGTGATTCAATGAGTTAAAAAAACAGTGAAAACGAGTTGCATGAATTTCAGAAGGTACCTTTAAGTTTCTAAAAGAAGGCTTCATATAGAGATGATTAATACCAAGAAAATAGCGATCAATCATTCCAGCTGAATTGCAGGCAGGGCCAATGCTACCTCTCGATCCACATTTCATCTAAAAAAATTAAAATAAGAAATCTCAGATTGATATGCCAGGTATTAATCCCATATCAGATTAACTTCGAGCACCATTTTTTAAGGTCTGAATTTATAGATCCATGGTAGCTCATTCCTTTAATTTAAGCAAAGATGACACCAAATAAGAAAAAAGGAGATTTCAAACACTCACCTTATAGACATCGGTACCATTCACCGCAGGCACAGATGAACCAGAGTTTGACATACTCACTTCCCAATCAGGAACATATAAACCATACAGAAGTCCAATGTATATGGAGGACAAAAGCAAAGTGACACACCTGCACGACAAAATTATATTTGCATAAGTTGTTAGCTGTAATGAATTGAAATTCAACTAAAAAGTTTAAATCCAATTAACTCCCAAACTGTCCAGAAGATTCAGTAATAAGGAGTTCCCCACTGTAATAAAGCATATTATTCTTCACAAACTAAATTCAGATTCTATTTTGATCTTCTCCAAGTAAAATATACTTCCTCCGTTCCAAATTAAACGCAACAGTTTCTATTTTGGGAAGTTTCAAATTAAATGCAACAATTCCAAACTTTCTATTTTTAGTAAGTTTTTTAGGTGTGAATTTACAAAAATACCCTTACTAAAAAATTAAACCATACTTAATTATACCTAATGAAAACTAATTAAACCCTTAAGAAGAAGTTATCATACTAATTAAATCAATACAAATCCAAATCATATTCCTCTTTCTATCTCCTCAACTCTCACCCACCACCACTGTTCTTCTTAATCATCATCTAAACCTCCATCACCCACCTTAAGATTCTCTCTCCTCAAACCCACCCACCTCAAGTTTCTCTCTCCTCACTCCAACCCACCACCACTTTCTATCTCCACCACCAACCGCCGGAATTCGTCCCAATCACCCGCCGGATATCGTCTCCACCATCACCATCCGCCGGAATTCGTTGGATTTGGGGTTTTTTATCCAACTATTTGCGTTTTTTGCCCAGATTTCATGTTCTTGTTAAACCTTATCAACCCTTCAATCACAAATGCACATTCTTCTCTAACCTTACTCAACTGAGTTGGGTCTATCAAAATCGTCTCCAACTCGGTCAAAACCCCAGTTTTTAACCTTACTCGGGCGATTTGGTGAGTTGAGACTCGGCGCCTGAGGAACGATGTTAGGGTGTTGTGTTCGCGAGTTGTGTGGAGGGTTTCGACGAGAGTTTTGAGGTAGGAGAGATGGTGAGCGAGTTGACTCAGATTTGGGTCCGAGAGGATTGTGTCTGACTCGGTCTCAAGTAGAGCTTTAATGGCGGATGAGTTTGTCACTTGGTTGTGAATTTGAGTGGTTTGGCTGGTGATGGTGTTTTTTGGGGGTGAATTTCGGTGTTTTTTGGGGGTGAATTTCGGTGTTTTTGGTTTGGGTGGTGCTGTTGGTGGTAGTGTTTTTTGGTGGTGAATTTTGGTGTTTTTGGTTTGGGTGGTGAATTTCTGTGTTTTTGGCTGGTGGTGGTGTTTCGGTGGAGCTGGTAGTGGTGGTCGTGCTCCGCGGTGGTAGTGGCAGTAAATAGTGGTACTGGTGGTGCTTGGTCCCACTTTCTCTCTCCACTTAAACTTAATCACAATACCCCTCCCTTTTTTTAATCACCCCCTAAGAAATTTCAACTAGGAGTCCGTGCCCCCTAAATTGTTGCGTTTAATTCGGAACGGAGGTAGTACAAAACATCAAAAATTCATATAAAAAATTACTACACCTAAAAAAGAGTATTAGTGTTGGAACACCCCATCGAACCAAATACCCCACTAAGTACAAATCATGCCTGTACAAAGACCCAGAATAATGTAAATTTGGTAGATGTGTATACATAGTATACAATTTGCATAAGTGGGTTATATGCTTCTATCACAAGGGTAAAGCAACAATGATAAGTATGATGGAATCTGTAGATATATGTTCTTCAGAATGATGCAAATTTTTCTGGTTTCATTCAAGAATTTACTCCTCACTAAAGTTACAGAAGTACCCCCTCCTAGATTTCTCGGCTTCTGTATTGAAACACAATTTTTATCACTAAGCTTTACTTTTCTTTCACTATCTAGATTTACATGAGCACTTGCTAAAATCACATTTAGAGGTCCTAATTACAAGATAGAGCACACCAACTCCAATACCACTAAAAGCAAGAGTGATTAGAAAGTGAATACACTGGAAAGAAACAAGGCATTATAATAATTGAGTAACGGCCTAGGCAGCTCAAGATACTTAATTGATACCAATGTGGAATAACTTCATATAACCAGATATATGCTATGGATTCAAATTTAGTGAGACGATCTTACCACTGCCAAAAGTAGCTTCTAACAATTCTAAACTTTCTCCAATTTTGACATGGAAGCCAAATTTCACATAATGCAGCAGCTAGGTACGCAATAGATATCCGCTGAACAAATGACAAAAAAAATCACAATCAATTCAAAATTTTAAATAAACTGAAGTCCAAAGTTATAAAATAAGTCTATAACATGAATATGCTCAATCTCCTATTTTCTGCCCTCACGACGGGAACTTACTCAAACTACTATATATTCGACCTAACAACACTAATTACATAATTCTCAAAAACCAGAGACTCCTTCGCGTAAATTTAACAAACCTGCAAGATTCCCATCCAGCGTATTCTCATAATATCAACGCCGTATGTCAACGACTTGGCACCATGAAGATAACCACCTGAGATACATTCAAGAACAATTACATCTTTGCTGGTTTTATTGTTACAGCATGGCTCTACATAAAACCTTAGCAGTATCATGATTTCAGGGAAACATTCAATGATGGACAATAATATAGATGGTCAACACAAGTGCAAAACCATAACTAAAAGACAAAAATAATTGATCCATATCCAAAACGGGAGATTGTCACATACAGTAAATATAAATTTTATCATTGCTATCATTTATCAAAGACTAGTCTACAACAAAATGTCTGACGAGATTCCAGCAAGAAATACAGTCAAAACTCAAAACTACTTGAAAAGAACAAACATAAACAACTTTAGTTTGACCTCAAAGGCTAAAAAGTCAAGATTTAAAGCGTGATTCCAAAAAGATATTTAGCCTATATAATAAGCTACAATAACACTTGTCTTCTGCAATTTGAGCTTAAAAACCATACATTCAATCAAAAAAATTAAATAGGCATTTAATGAAGTAGTTCGGTGTTCTGCTTGTAATAGTACAATCACAATTAAATTAAATTAAATAAAAAGTGGTGCGCCAGATATATACTATTATACAGTACATACCTTGAAGAAAAACACCTAAAATAAATAATTTCACAGCTCTTAATGTTGCCTTCTTTGTCGCATCCATCCGGTCCCCAACTTTCTGATATACAACCAAAAATTTACAATACTACAATAAGATTCAATTCAACTTTCCTAAATTAAATAATTATAATCATAAAGATATATACTTCATCCGCTAAAAAGAGAGACGTGTTTCACTTATTTTAGAATCGAGAAATATATAAGAAATAAAAAGAGATTTACCTTGTAAGCAATGGCAAGAGAAAGTCCGGCGATGAAGAGAAAGAAAGGCATGACGAAATCGGCTAAATGCAATCCATTCCAAGGCGCATGCGATATAGAAGGAAATATTGGACCTCCATAATCAACCACCATCATCAGCTGAATTTACATAAAAGGAAATAATTGACATTAACTTCTTTTTCCAGATAACAAAAAAAGATCGCGAAATTGTACAGAACTAGTAAATGACAAATCTAAAAAATTCGTTTTTTTCCGACGGATAATTCCAGAAATAACAACAAAATACGCCAAATCAAAACAATTGACAAACTAAACTTTTTCATCTTCTTTTTCATCGATCAAATTATACAGTACTAGGAAAAACAAAATCAAAATCTCATTGTTTCGAAACAACAAAAAAAGAACTTCGTCAAATTGTACAAAAAAACAAAACCGACAAAAATCAAGAAATTCGAGGACAAAATCTCAAGAAACAAGAAAAAACGCGGAATCCGAAAACCGATCAAACAATGCAGAAACATACAACGACGCAAAGTCCACGGAAAACGTCGAGAGAAGCGACGCGCGAGGTTTTGGATTTTCCGGCGACGTTCATCGGAGGAGGAGCAGGCGGAGAAGGTAAAGACGGAGGTTGTTCGACGTCGTTGTGCAACGGCGTATATTCCGCCATTAAAGTCGAAGGTTGAGGAGAGAGAAAGAAGAGGAGAGAGAAAAAAGGGGGGAAAATCAAGGGAGGAGAGAGAAAGTGGAAGAGTGAGTGAGAGAAGATGGAAGATGATATAAAAAGAGAGCGAGATGCGTGTAACTGGCGATTGGGAATATTACGGGATGGATGCTATAGTAGTAGACTTGTTTTGTTTTGTGAGGATGTTTTTTTTGTTGATACGGATCTTTTTTAAAGTATATTTATAATTGAAAAGATAGGAGGAGATTAGATTTTTGTTATCTGAGTTAAAATAGGAAAATCAGAATTTGTAGTGGGATGAAAGAGGGTTAATGATAAAATTAATTTTGAAGAAAATAAGATATTATCCAAGAAAAAGTTGGGAAAATCAGAATTTGTAGTGGGATTAAATTTAAAAGGAGTATTAATATCAATCAAAAAAAAGAGAGAAAATAATATATCTTGGTATTTTGTGGAGGGAGTTGAAAAGTTCTTTTCTTAAATTGTGATGTGCGTGTTTTTTTTTTTTAGTGGTGGAAGTGGAAGCCATGTTGAGCTCTAGCTTTCGATTCATTATCCTTGAGAGGATGGAGATGGAAAGGTGGGAAATTATTTTCAGATTGCTATTTAATTTTTCATGGGTGAACTTTTATTATTATATATCCTTGTTTCGGTAAGTTGTTTTTCGTTTATAATTTTAAAGGATATATAAAGAAATATTTGTATATATGGCATACAATACTGAAACTTGGATAATATAATTCTTCACAAGTACTTTTTTTGTGGTGAAGATAGTAATAATAAAGCAATAAAGAGTTAAGGCCTAAGACCCATTACAAAACCGAAACTGGAACGTTTAAGTACATAACTAGGGGTGGAAGAAAATCCTAGTTACATTCATACCGTCATAAGTCTTCTTACTCATCTTAGCCAAACCATTGGCTATACTATTATGCTTCCGTGGAACATGCTTAGTTGGGTTTCTTTAAAAGCTTACATGAGGTTCCTGCATTCCAACCACACAGAGGAATAGGCACAAGTGAAAACACATTGGTCATTTAGAAACAATATCGCATTTAGGCAATCGGAGTAAATGATGAGTCTCTCAAAACCATTTGTTGCACCTTGTATTAGTGCTTCCTAAGAAGCTTTGCCGCAAGGGGATTGGGAGCCATGATTTGTTTGTCGAACCCGGAAATCCATGAAGAATCTAGGTCTAGGAAAAAACTCATAATACCGCAAGGGAGGTTAGGACCACTAAATGCAGGGTCAAACTTACAAGCAACCCAAGAATGAGGCACACCACACAAGGGCGTTAGAGCTAAGGAAAAGTTCAGAGGATTCAACGTGGAATAAGAGGCTGGGAGGGGGAGTGTTGGTGTCTAGCCAAAGTAAAGGCTCTGTTAATGAGGAAAGCATAGTCAAGAAGCAGACAAGGGGATATTAAGCATACACTCATTTTGAGATTTTCATATTTCAAAGCGAAGGATGAGGAAGACACACCTCCAAGGAGTATTTCTAACGAGGGAAGGGATTAGGAGGAGGGAACTTAGCCACTCTTGGTGGCATAAAATACTAAATTGGGGAGACAAGGGGACAGTCAAGAAGCATATGCAGGATAGACTCAGGAGTAAGACCACACCTTACACATAACGGGAAGTGAGCTATGGAGCACCTATAGAGGTGGTCAAGACATGGAAGTCTTCCATATGCCACGCAAGCCACATGAAACTCTGATCTTGGGAGAAGTTGAAGAGGACCTAATCCATGATAGGTTGGGAAAATTGGATTTAGGGAGGTCCGCTTCGTAAGCAAGGGTCAAGGGAGATTTTATCGACGGACGTGAATTTGAAGAAGGGTTGTCAATTCTATTAGCCTTAGGGATGGAAGACTAAGGATTCGAGCCGTAATTGAATCAACGAGATGGGTGCTAAGGTTATCAAAGTTCTATTGGCCATTTAGGGAAGGATCACTAACCTTTTTCTTATGATCCTCCGATCCCATGAAAGGGGCGCCATGATAAGACCACAAATGGGACCAAGGTCGAGCCATTCTTCATTAAACAAGGAGATGGTAGTTTCATCTCCAATTCTCCAGGCACAACTCATAATAAGAAGGGGCCACCCATGGCCAATGCTACGCCATACATGAGACCCTTTATCAAAGGAAATGACCTTGTGGGTAAAAATATATTTGGATTCGATGCATTGCTTTACTAAGGTATTCGAGCCTTGGCTAACTTTCCAATCCACCTTAGCCATGAAAAGCTTTGTTCATAAATCTATGGTTCCAAATACATAAGCCTCCTAGATGCTTAGGGAGATATGTGATGTCCCTAGAATCCAGATAGAGTTTCCTTTTCTCATCATGCCCCTAAAGGACATTAGAATAGATCTTATCCAAGTAATCCAGGGTAGCTACAGGGAGGAAAGTGAATTGCATATAGTAAGTCAGGATAGTGTTGAGGGTTGAAGTGATAAGACACTAACGACCAGCTTTAGAGAGGAATTTTGTTTTCCATGAGGCCAATCTACTTCTCACTTTGTCCACCACAAATTGGATATCTTTCCTCCTTGGTTTTTTTATGGGAAAGAGGGAGACCTAGGTATAAACCTAAATTAGGAGATTCCTTAATGCATAGGGTTTCCTGGAATACGTTCCTATGGTCGAAGGAGGTATTGGGAGAAAAAACAAGGCGACTATTATCCTCATTTAATTTATTTTACCAGAGATATCGCATAAATTTTTCAGAATTTGCCTAGCCGAGAAATAAGTCACCCATCTACTAAGCCAAAAAGGAGAAGGTCATCAGCAAACAAGAGGTAGAAAATCGGGACTTTCTTCTTACCTACCCAGAAAGGAGTCCATGTTTTTTTTATCTAGACAAACTTTATTAATTAATGAGGAGAGGGAGTCCAGGCAAAGATTAAATATGAGAAAGGACATGGGATCTCCTTGTCTGAGCCCTCTTGAGTGTTGGAAGGACTCCGATCTTCTCCCACTTATGAGCATGGAGGAGGATGCATTTGTTATACAACTCATGATGAGATTGATAGAGTGTTCATCATCAATGAGGTGATCATCAACTAGACACGCCCTAAAAAAACTCCACTAAAGCCCGTCGTAAGCTTTTTCAAGGTCTATTCTAACCGCAAACCACCCCGTCTTTCCTTTATTCTTATTCATTTAATGTAACACTTCCGAAGCTACCGCCAAACTGGTATCCGTCCCCTGCCCCTGGTGAAGATGTTTTGATTTTGGGCAATCCAAGATGGGAGGAATGGTTTTAGGCGTTGGACAAGGATTTTCGTGACAGCTTTGAAGATAGTGCTACAAAGGCAAATGGGGCAAAATCGGTGAACAGTTTTAGGGGAATTTACTTTGGGAATTAAGCAGATTAGTGCTTGACACAGGTCCGGGGAAAATTTGACCTCGACAAACCACCCTTGGATATTAGCACTGATTTTCTTCTGAACAATGTACCAAACTACCAATACTATAGAAATAAATACAAACCCTTGTTATCATATGTGTTCCTTATAAGGAGGGAGATGTGGTAGCTCAGTGGAGTACCACCCCGAATTCCAGGACATTGCCCAGGGTTCACCCCAGCAATATGTTGGGTATTCACTTGTGGTGGCAATGGGCCTTAATTCTGGCCTGTTGTCTTCTGGGTTATTTAGCCTTGTACCCAGCTTTTGAGTTGGTGTACCTTGCAGGCTGTAGGCTAGTAGCATAGCAAGGATTGGTCTTCAAACCAATTATCTTTCCTAATCAAAAAGCAAAAACAAAAAAATATGTTCCTTGTATTTCTTTATATATCCTTTTAAATTACAAAAAAATACAATATCGAAAGGTATCAAACAAACCCTAAGTGATTTGTATCATGTTTTTTGTTTTTTCAAACAAAGATGTTTAGAATGTATAACATATTTTTGTAACACTTGCTTCTTCTTTTTTATGAAACAATGTTAAGTTTTATTGTCTGTTACATGTATGGGCCTACCTACACCCAAGACTATTTATTTACTTATTAAATTGATCATATGAAACTCTCCCATATAAGTAAAAAATAGCTCTAGATATGCGTAAACCTATATCTAATTGAAATTGAGTCGATTTGATCTAACAAAAATAGAGTTTTCAGAAACATTTATTTATTTCAAAAATGATTTATGTTTTATGTTATTATCCAATTAGTGGAGATTGATACATTTACCCACTAAAGATAAATAATTAAAAAATAATTTTATGGTAACTTATATATCCACTATGTTCTCTTCAACTTATTTTTGCTTAACTTAAATTATTTTTGCTTAACTTAAATTATTTTTGCTTAAGGCTCAGTTCTCTTCAACTTATTTTTGCTTAACTTATTTATTTTTGCTTAATTTAACTTATTTTTGCTGAACTTAATTTTTATTTTTGTTGGACTCGTTTTTATTAAACTTATTTTTGTTGATTTTTTTTTTTTTGCTGAACTTAACTTACTTTAGCTGAACTTATTTTTATTGAACTTATTTTTGCTGAACTTGTTTTTACTGAACTCATTTATGTTGAATCTTAGAGTAAATTCTTGTTGAACTTAACTTATTTTTCTTAACTTAACTTATTTTTGGTGAATTTAACTTATTTTTGCTGAACTTAACTTATTTTTGTTGAATTAAACTTATTTTTGTTGAACTTAGCTTATTTTTTGTTAACTTAACTTATTTTTGCTGAATTTATTTGTATTGAACTTATTTTTGTTGAATTTAACTTATGTTTGTTGAACTTATGCTTATTGAACTTATTTTTGTTGAATTTAACTTATTTTTGCTGAACTTAACTTATTTTTGTTAAAACTTAAAGTAAATCTTTGTTGAACCTAATTTTATTTTTGCTGAACTTAACTTATTTTTACCAAATATTATTTTTGCTGAATTTAACTTATTTTTATCAAACATTATTTTTGCTGAATTTAACTTATTTTTACTGAACTTATTTTTGTTGAACTTAACTTATTTTTATTGAAACTTATTTTAATAAGTTGAAGAGAACATAATATTAGTAGTGATATTTATCTATAGTAGAGTAGTAGCCTAATAGGTACCTAATGTACCATTTGGCATTTGATAAACAAAGTTTATTCCGAAACAAGTTGATCACGATATTTATGACCGGGGATTGTCGTCTCATGGCAATTGACGAGTATGTGCATACATGTTACTCCCTCTGCTTTTTTTTATTTGCTACATTTGACTTGCACGGTTTTCAAAGCATTATTTAACTCTTAATATCTCTTATTTCGCTTAAGTAAAAATTATAAAAATTTGATATTATGAATCTACACGTCGAGACGAATCTAACAAGATCACACATGACTATATTTTTACTTATAAAATAATCAAAATAATCGGTCAAAGTAGTGGCTTCATTCCCAAGAAATCAAATGTAGCAAATAAAAAAAAGCAGAGGGAGTACTATTATGACTTCAGAAGATGAACCGAATTTTCTTTCCTAGCCGTCAATTGGAAAATACTAGTGGACTTATATACGATTAAGTTTCTAAGACGTTGACCGTTTTTTATGGCATCGTTAATTACTTTAATATTATAATCTACTTAAAGCTAAGTCAGATCAAAGAAGCAGCGTTTTCGTTTATCTGCTCATTCATACTATATTTATAGATCGCCTTGTAAAGAATAAGTCACTTCGTTTTGAAATTCACTAACTTAAAATTTTCATATGAATAATCTGAACATTGAACGATTTTCATGGAATAAGAGGCCCTGTTAGAAAAATTAAATAAAATATCATATTAAGTAGAGAAGTCAAGAAAAGTTCATGAAAGTTAAGATTATTTCAAAAAGTTCAAAAATAAAACAGGTTCTCGAAATTCCGAAAAAATTATGAAAAATTCTCAAGAGTTTACAAAAGGATTTAAAAGTGATATCTTATTTCAGGAAAATGATATACACCGCTAGGGATGGCAATCCAGCCCGGATCCGACCATGGTCCGACCCGTCCTGAGGCAAAAAAATCCGACCGACTCTGAGAAAAAAAAAATCTGCATCCGACTCTGTTTAAAAAGTCCGACTCCGAGTCGGAGTAGGGTCGGAGTCGGATCTCATAAAAAGTCCGACTTATCCGATCCGACTCCGACGGATGTCCGACTCCAACCCCCGACATAATCCGACCGACATCTGACTCCGACTTTGAGTCAATTAATCTTATTTTTTTTACATTAATGTATTACGTATGTATACTCTAACTTTGATTTTAACTTTTAAGGCAATTGGTCTTATTTTATATTAATATTATTTTATGTATGCTATAAAATTTATGTGGCAAAAGATATATATAGCTATTAGCCAGACGAAATACACATCATGTCATTTGTAATAATTAATTTTAGTTAATTATATACTTTGGAAGATTTTTAACTATCATTTGAAATATATAACAATAACACTTCCACATCTATACAAATATATTCAAAGGTGTTCCTATCAAAGGAAATATGAATATATGATTGTTAAAAAAACAGTTATGAATAGGTTTTTTTGTATTATACAATTTTTTTTTATAATATAAAACTGTGCAAAAAAAAGTCGGAGTCGGATGTTCGAATTTTAAGTCGGATCGGATTAGGATTATCAGAGTCAGATGTCGGAGTCGGGTCGGAGTCAGATGTTCGGATTTTAAGTCGTGTCGAATTCGGTTTATCGGAGTCGGATGTCAGATTCAGATTTAAAATCCGATTTCTTGTAGGGTCGGAGTCGGATTATGCATAATCCGGTCAAAGTCCGGCCCATTGCCATTCCTATACACCGCCCTTAAGGCTGCATATAAGGATTTCAAAGTGGAAATGATAAATTAAAATCGGACATTAATTACATTGGTTGACGCGTAATTTTGTTATGCATTAATTTATAAATTAGTACCAATTCAGAATTTATATAAAATGCTCATATGTAATTAAGCTTTAAGATTGCATATTAGTTGCCTTGGCTAACATAATTTCCTACTGCAAAATGGAAAAAAGAACACCCCTCTCTCTCTACATAGTCGCCCCCTTCTTCTCTCAAATCCTAGCCTTCCCTACCCTTTCTTCATCAGTTAGGGGCTGCCATGGATGATTTCATCCATGGTAAGCCCCTTTCCCCCTTTTATTTTCAATTTTTAGTTCATTTTCTTGTTTTGTTGAATAAATTAATCTCTCTTTATGAGATTTTTTCAAACCCTATTATGGGGATTTTAGTCTCTGTTGTGGAGATCTCCTTCTCCCATATGAGAGTTGTGAGTATGGTTTTTTTGTCTTTAGGTATGAGAAATTGTTCTCATTGGTTGAAGTTCGAGACTCAACATGAAGGTATTGGAATCTCAGATGCGGTCAACATGGCTCGATCAAGAATGCTCTTCCCAAACTATGTCAGAATGATAGACTTCCTCATCAATAGCTGCTTGATTCAGCAAATATAAGGGGGATGCGCTGTATTGCTCGATCTAGTTCATTGTAGTTTCTTGGAAGACGAATTTGATTTAACCTTATTTGATTGTATCTTGTTTTTCTTTAATACCTATTGTAGAGGCCGCTTAACCTTCAATTAATGAAATTTCTCTTTAAAAAAAATATAATTTCCTACTACTCCACCTCTTAACCCAATGAAAACTTAGCATCATAAGAATTGTGTATTTCGTTGTTAGACATTGATTGTGGTGAGAAGAATGCCAAAATTACTAGCAAAGATTACATCTTTATTAGTAGTATTTAAATCAAATCAACATTATCTATATATATATCTAAAACCCAAAGCAAAAACATGTCATGCTGCCACATGTACTCCCCTTCCCCCACGCCATCAAATGACATATTAATCTATATATATATATCTAAAATATGTACGCCGCCACACGTATCTTCCCCCCACGCCATCAAATGACATATTAAGCATTAAAAATGTGTGTTATATGCCTCGAACCCATGACCTCTCATTTAAGATATAAGTGCACTAACCAACTACTCTACAATCTCATGTTGGTCTTTATGGGAAAAAAATATATTTAAAGACAAGATAATTTCTTATTTTTAAGACAATTAAATACAAATGTATATATTAATACTCATTAACCTAATGTTAATAATAGCATGTCCTACCCTTTCAGTAATCTTATAATAAAAAAACAAAAGCTCTTCAAATTTTTATAACATTCGTAATTAACACTACTATACCATTTCATTGCATCGGTTGTATTCTTACACATCAATGAACGTTAAAAAAAATTGTATTATATTTTTTAAAAGTAATTATATATTTATATATATGTACTCTCTTGAAACCGAGGTTATATTAATAAATAATTCATGTTATAATTTACTATGTAGAAAATTTAAAAAGAACCCGAAGATCATTTAATTTCCTAAGCACAATCCAATGTCTATAACTCTTTTTTTCCACTTTTTTCAAGTGTTTGATTTAAGACTTTAAATTCACATTGATAAATGATTAGGGGCATCGCCCGAGCCAATAACTAGTTCTACTGTAAAAGTACAAAAAAGAAGAGGTTAAGATATTAATAATATATCAAAGATGCTTAGATGAATCATGATTTTGAGTTGGTCAATATGTTATCTTATCAACTTATGCCGACCAGATTACATAATACAAGTGTGACACCTACATATAGAAAGGAGGACTAGGTTTTGCCCCTTTTTTCTACCAAAATAAAGAGATATTTATGAATCATCTCCAAAATTAGGTTGATTTTTTCTTTTTGAGGGGCCAAAAATTAGGTTGATAGGAGTAGTTTTTTTGCAATATAGGGGTAGTTAGTTACGTGTGTTACCAGTAATGGCTGGTGGCTACAATATTGGTAACTGAATACACACTATATATGATGAAGCATCTTTTCTTGAGGCTGTATATGTGATGAAGCATGAAAATTGTAAACACACGCTTTTATGTTTGATGGGGCTTTTGATCTTTTCACAAGTTGGTCCCGTGCAAAAACTTGTGGTAATCGAAAGTTTTGGAAAGCTCTGTTAACTCACGGCACTACTTTAAAGTTTGAACTTTGAAGGCATTCACCATGCCAATTGCCATGCACACATCACGCATGCGGCATGTATGCTTGAATTAATGCATTGTATAAACCAAAAAAGCCAAAAGATTAATAAATTAAATAAATAAATTGCGATCATGGTTTTTCTAAACATATTTATGCTTTTCTATATTTATTGATAACAACAAGCCCTCTAACCATTAGAGTTGATTTGTTTATCTAACAATGGTAAAAGTATATAACAAAAGCACAAAAAAGACGACATAAACATACATACATACACTAATTGTAAGACACCCGAGATCTTTCCATCTACTCCCTCTATTTTGGGGCTTAGCCCCTCATTATCAACAAAAAAAAATATACTTCCTCTATTTCACATAGAACTAGTTTTTAGGCCCGAGCTATGCTTCGAGTACTTATATATTTCATTTATTAGTATTTTACATTGAAATTATAAACCAAATATTACTTGGTTTAGTGGTTAAGACATTAGTACACAAGCTTGAGGTCATGGGATCAAATCTTATATCATGCATAATCTAATTTTTTTATTGTATGTGGAGTACATGAAGTCAAAACTCTAAGGGAAAGCGCCACGTGTCATAGTTTCTTATTGAGGAACACCTTTTAATATATTAGTATAGAATATAGATAGATATATTACTCATTTTGGTTTTCATGAGAGCAAGAAAGTGAATGACACGGAACTGAGACAAATGAAAAAGGTGGGGATGGAGGGCAAAACAATTATAAGGTAAAGAGATGTGAGTATAAAAGTATAAATAGATATGGTGGGTCTAATTCCAAAAATAGAAAAATATAAGTAAGTATATTTTTGCGAAACACACTGAAAAAGACGAGTAAATCTTTATGAAACATAATGAGTATTATGGATAGTTCATTCATAATCGCTACTAATTTACAAAAGACAATGCTAGACTTGTTTAATGCTTATATTATCATAAAATAATACTTGCAACATTTTTAATTTCACGTATACAAATGCATAACTTTAAACCCTTTATATCTCTAATTATAGATATGTAAAAATTATATAATGTGGAAATACATTAAGACGAATTTAACAAGATCCCACATGACTATATTTTGCCTTATATATAAATCACCAAAGGTAGTCAAATGCAAGAAAGTAAATAATGCAAAATCTCAAAAGTTGCAAGTAAAATAAAATGGAGGCAATATAATTTTTCCCTATATAATGCTAGCTTAAAAACAAATTCTCGATTTACGCCAAGTCTAAAATTATTTTTGACACTATTGTCCATGTAGGATATGTGTAGAGGACATTTTTTTAAGAAAAAAAATCAAAGCAAAACTGCTAATACCATTAGCGGTTCGTTTATGGAAACCGCTAGTGATAATAGCGGTTTGCTCACCCACACTATTAGGGCTTGTTCTCTTCGACATAAAACAACTGAACTGAACTGATTGCAACAGAACTGAACTGAACTGAATTGAACTGAACTGAACTGAAATGATTTATTAAAAAGATTCAATCTTTAATGTTTTCGGTAGGAGAAAATTTATGTTTGATGCAAGTTTTAGACTTTAGCGCTGCATTATCTTGCATATGCTAATAGACTCAACCTTATACAATATTCTAGATTGTGATCTTTCCTCCTCTTAGTTTACTAGTACTGAAAATCTGTTGTTTTATGTCCTAAAAAAGAGCGGTTGTTTGTGTTGTTGTTTCTGAGGACGTGAATTTGGGCTGTTGCGGAGGTTACTGCCATGACCATTTAATTGTACTAAGTTTAAGAACAATGTTTTGGAGGGAGAAGCAACTGGAATTATATTTGAGGATGGAGTTGTCATTAAAATATTGGAGTATAATCATTTGGGAAGAAAGAGATATCATGTGATATTTGCAAGTCAAACGTGAAGATGTCTATTTGTTCAAACCTCTTGTCCAATATTCCTTTTTGTCATGATCCTGTTGATTAGGATCGTATGCTTTGGAAAATAGTTGCTGCTAGGTTTATGGCGATTTTGATGTAGTTTAGTTTATGTTTTATGCTTCTGAAATAAATTGTACTGGTTGAAGGGATGCTTCATTTACGTAGCCAAACAGTAGAATCGTGAGTGTTGTTTTATATCATTTGACTATAATACGACTAGCTAGTTATTTTTTATGAACAAATATCTCACCTCATTACATTTGATTTACGTGATTGTTGCCTCTATACAATTTGATTTACTAAGGTTTAAGCTTTTGATTGTTTATCCTCCTATAGAAATATCTAGTTTCCAATGAGTAATACAAGGACAAATTTCACTATCGATGTTGTTACCGTACTTTTGGGAATCCTGCCCGAACATATCTCCTCCGCGGGTGGCAGAACTGATTGGGAACGTGTTGCTGCAACATTAAATACCCGAACAGGAAAGCACATTACATCAACTTCTATTAAGAATTGGTTCACCAATATGAAAGAAAGACACAAGGCTTGGAATGAACTAAAGAAGTGGGTGGTATCGGATGGAGCGAAGATGGTTGTCCTGTTGTTGATACGGAAAGTGAAAAATGGAATGGTTTTGTTAAGGTACTTGTTAACTAATTGTTACACTCAAAAGTATTTTAATTATTTTCATCCATGCTCTTCCTTTTTATTTTGTATAATATTTACATTTAGCGTTTTCATCAACTTATTTATTTTCTTATTGCAGCGCTACAAATCCATAATAGCAACTGCATGTGTTTCTTAAGAATCCATTACAGAATGAGGCTGAGTGGGATAAAATTTTGCGTAGTGGTTATGCAACGGGTGATAGATGTTATACACCAGCATCTACCGCCAAAGGAAAGGAAGTATTTGCTATTGAAGTTGAAGGTTCTTCTGACTCTAAAGACGCTCCACCTGATGATATTCATGATATTCAAACCCTCAAGAATGAAAGCAAGTCTCCCATTATCGCTAGTGATACTAAAAAGCGTAAAATCGGTGACACTAGTAGCATGCCCAAGAAAAGTACAAGGGCTGATGATATTGATACATGTCTTGATATTATGAGAAAATCCTCTATGAGTCAACCTCCTAAACCCATAAATAGATTTGATGAAGTTTATGATATCTTGGAGTCCATGGGGATTGCTGAAGAGTATGGGGATGAATTTGTTGTGGATATTCTTGATAGCTTTCGCAGTACTCCGGGTGCCATCGATCTTTCGTTTCTTTGCTCAGTGATAAAGGCAGACTTCATTTCTCGAGGAAGCATTGTGCACTTTCAGATGATGTCTATAGGCCAGAGATGCCTATAAATGATGATAATATGTTTTATGACTGAGATGGTTGCGAAGGATAATATTATTTAAAATTGTGTTACTTTATGTTAGATTGCTTTTAAATTAGAACTTTTAATTATTTTATGTTTAAGTCTATTTTTTATGTGGAATTTATTATGGAACTTATTGTGTTAGTTTTAACTTTTAGTTATTTTATGTTTAAATCTATTTTATATGTTGTCTAAATCAAATTGCATTAAATATATATGTGCCTATGTAGAATGGATGAAGATTTGGTGCAACAAAGTTTGACGCGTATAGCATTGCATGAGCTGAGGAGATTGACAACCCAAGTTGAACGAATGCCTTTGCATTCGGGTGGAGAATCGGGGCATCATTTCATACATAGGATGTTGACAGGCCATCCTAAGTTATGTAAAGGACAACTTCGGCTAAGTAGAGAAATATTTATAAATCTTGCTAATATCCTTAGAGAACAACAACTCCTAGTAGCTGGTAGATATATAAGCATTGAAGAGCAACTTGGGTTAGGTCTGTACATGTTGGCTAAACACATCACGTTGGTGATCTTCTTGAAAGATTTCAACACTCAACATCAACTATTTCGAAGTATTTCAAAAAGGTATTACAAGCTTTGGAAGCATTGTCGAGTCAAATAATTCGACCATATCAAAGTTTGTATGAAACACCTCCTGAAATTCAAAGCAATATCAAATACTGACCTTTCTTTAAGGTACACTAGTGGAAAAAAACGGAAGGGCTGCGGTCAAAACAGCCCTAAGGGCTGCGTTTTTGGCCAGCAGCCCTTCACTAAAAGTGAAGGACTGTGGTTTAAAACCGCAGCCCTTCACAACGAAGGGCTGCGGTTTTGGGCCTAAAACGCAGCCCTTCTTTGTACAAAGGGCTGCGGTTTTGACCATAACCGCAGCCCTTTTGACCCAAAAAAAATTAAAAAAAAAAAATTTCTTTTTTTTACTCGTAAATATATCAAAAAACCAAGAACATCACAAATTCTACAAACGAAATTTTATTAACGTTGCAAAAATAGTATACACAAACTTTCACCACAAGAGCATCAAATTAATTCCACAAAATAAAATAAAAAACCTAAAATACGAAAAAAACAGTCACAAACAGCTTTACTAAACCTAAAATATCACAAATGACAAATAAATTAAAAAAATGACAAAAACTAAATCTGACCAAACCCTAGATCTGGATGCGGCGATGACGAAGTTGGTGCGCGAAGTTGGTGAGCGATGTTGGTGAGCGAGGAGACGAGCGACGACGAGACGAGCAACGGGAGCGACGATGAGACGAGTGGTCCTCGCGAGGAGAGACGAGTGGTGCGCACGACGAGACGAGCAACGGGAGCGACGATGAGACGAGTGGTCCTCGCGAGGAGAGACGAGTGGTGCGCACGACGAGACGAGTGGTGTGCGCGAGGAGATACGAGAGACAAGGGAGGAGAGGGCTGGGTTGTGGTGTGGTGGTGGTTTGAAACGAGGGAAGGCTGGTGGTTGAGGAATTAGGTCGTGAGATTTGTGAGAGAGGAGAGAGAATGAGGGATAGGAGATGGTGAGATTTGAGAAAATGAGGTTTAGCGCTTAACATTTTAAGCCCGCGCGAATTCCTTTCAACATTAAAAAAAATGCCCACCGGCCGATAAAGGGCTGCGTTAGCCCAAAAACGCACCCCTTCGTATACGAAGGGCTGCGTTTTTGGGCTAACCGCAGCCCTTCACCATAAGGGCTGCGGTTACCTTGAAAACCGCAACCCTTCATACAGTACGAAGTGCTGCGTTTTCTTGTTAACCGCAACCCTTCACTAAAAGGGCTGCAGTTTCCTTGAAAACCGCAGCCCTTCCTTTTTTTTCCCCTAGTGGTACTTATCCTACATTCGATGACATTTATTATTAATTGACATAATCTAATATCAACATGTATAGTCTCAATGTAATGACGATATATACTTTTTTTTTAGGATTGTGTTGGTGCCATAGATGGTACCCTTATACAATCAGTTGTTGCAGATGATGTAGGCAGGGCATTTAGAGATCGTCATGGGGATAAAACATGGAATGTGATGGCTGTGTGTTCACTCAACATGTTGGTTACTCACATCAATGTGGGCTACGAAGGGAGTGCACATGATACAAACGTATGGAGGCGAAGCTTAGGAGATGCTAGAATGGGATTCCCTCATCCACCATCTGGTACCAGCTAACTTATATTGCCATGAATACTATGGGAAAATACATTACTTTAACAAACTAACATTATGCTTGTTGTACAGGAAAATACTATGTAGTCGATTCAGTGTATCCTAATACACTCGGGTACTTGAGTCCATATCTAGTACCTGGGTTGAGGTACCATTTGGCTGACTTCAGAAGAGGGACTCCACCAGAGGGAATGTATGAGCAATTCAATTACCGACATTCTTCTTGTCGAAATGTAATTGAGAGGGTTTTTGCGGTTCTCAAAAATAGGTGGAAGGTTCTAAAATCGATGCCGCAAATGGACGAGGCTAATCAGTTGAAAATTATCGTAGCTTGTTTTACCCTACACAATTTTATTCGTTTACATGATCTAGGGATTCCTTTCACACACCGAATTGAAGTCATGGAACAAAGAGCTGATCATAATATGTACGATGATAACAGAAAAATAGCTATGGATAGTGTACGACAAAAGATAATTGAAGAAATATGGGAGTCAATGCAGATTAATCCCGAGGTGATGGAGCAAATTTTTGGACAAAAAGAAGATGAAGAATTAGCTGATTATGAAAACTAGTTAATGTTTGATAATACTATTATTTTGCCTATTAGTTCAACTATCAAAACGTGTATTTTTTTTTTTATCATTTCAACAATGACAAGTATTATTGTTGTTATTATTAATAGTATTATTGTTGTCATCTATTAAAAAGTTTATACTTTGAACAATGACAAATATTATAGAAATGTGTACGTCTTAAACTTGAATTATCATTTCAATGTAATTAGCAAAATCATATAGCAAAAAAAAGAATTAGCAAAATAATAATTAGCAATATAATTAATAATAATAATAATAATTAATAATAATAATTAAAAAATAATAATAATAATAATATTAAAAGCAATAGTAATAGGAGTAATAATAACAATAATAATAATATAATAATAATTGTAATGATGATATTAATATTTATAATTGTAATAGTAATAGTAGTAATAATAATAATGATAATAATAATAATTATCATTGTTTTATTATCATATAATAAAATTACTGAACTGAACTGAACGTAATCGAACCGAACGATTGCAACGAACCGAACCGGGCGATTGCAAGCGGCCGAAAAATAAGTTCGGGGAGAACATGCCCTTACTATGCTCTCTCCCTCTCTACGCTTTCCCAAACACAAAATAACGCTTCTCTATCTCTCTCTACACCTCCATCACGACCACCCATTTGCATCCTCCGCCGCATCCGTGGCCACAAGACCACGTGATGCCAACCACCTTCAATAATCTCCATTTGATTTTCTCCTTTCTCTCTGTTACTCTGTACCCATATGCAACTTCAAATCGTCCCACTAGAGGTGATTCTCTGAATTCCTCCATCATCGCATCAGTAGTAGCTGCTGCCGTGATTTTCTCACCCATCTACAAGAAGTGATCGAGGTGCCCAAAATTTCTATATTTTTATTTTAATTAACAAATTAAAGGCACCCATTTAATTTGTTGAAAAATTGGGTAATATTTGTTGATTTTTGCTATTAATATGCTTGTCATCCTTATTCATTGGGAATTCCTTTATTAAAATAAGCAAAATCACACATTTAATAATTTGCTGGAAAATTACGGGTTTGGATTTGAGAAAAAGGGTATAAACTATAAAGTATCTGATTTTGCTATTATCGATTTATTAGATGTATTATTGTCTTTTTTTGGGTGAAATTTTTGTTCTTGATTGGTTATGAAAAACTTATGTCCTTTTTCGTTTGTGGTTTCGTTATTGTCTTCTTCTATTTATTTTTTCTTCTTCGTACAAAACCACTACTCAGAGTAGAGGTGTGATTGAGTAAACCGCTACTCAACTTAGCGGTTTCCAACTAAGGCAATTTAAAAAATTTATTTTTGCATCATTTATCCTATGTGGACGGTAGCACCGGAAATAATTTTAGACTTGGCATCCACGTAGGATAGAATGGTGATCAGAATCGAACTATATTTTTGCACCATTCCATCCTACCTCCACGTAGGTATTAGAAGTATATGTTTTTCAAATGACTACTAATCGTATGTTTAGCTTTCGTCATCATATTTAATTAAATTTTGATTGTATTTACTGGATCAGTAACAAAAATGGATACAGTCTAAGCTACAAGTGCTTTTCAACTACAACCAGTGGCGGATCCAGGAATTTATGAATAGTTGGTCACTATCGACTAGGTTGCACAGAGACGGGTACGGGTACGGATACGGGTTCGAGGTTCGGGTTCGGATGCGCGTACCCATATAGGGTGATCCATGAATTTGTTAAACATATCAATCAAATTCACTTAAACGATGCAAATTTAATCTCATATCAACGCATTATGCATATATACCAAATAATTTCACATTAGAGGGAATCCTATCCATCTCCAACTAATTCCACCAGCACATAAAACACATGAAACCAAAGGCTCATTCATGGCCTCTCCGAAAACTTCACATGATAGGTCCAATTCTAAAAATCCTAAAACAAGGGTTTTAGTGCATTACCTGAACACAATCAATCAAACCTTCAAAGCTAATCCAATGTTCATAACGTCATAGTCATCATTCACCAATTAGCCACTGTAACAAATTATATTAAATTAACAACAATAAATATAACAATAATAAATTAACAATAATAAGTCAATAATATAACAATAATAAATTTACAACAATAATATATGTTATATCAGTAATTACCAACAATAATATAAATTAAGAACAATAAATTTAGGCAGTAAAACTAAACCAAGCAAAACTAAAAACTAAACTAGATCTCTAAAAACTAAAAACTAAACTAAATCTCTAAAAACTAAAAACACACAAATTCATAACCAGTGGCAGCATTCAACAAAACACAAATTCAGAGGTTTCACTTGATTCGCACAAGCTTCAACATTAGCAAGCAAAATTAAAACTAATTAAACTTTCAGCCTTTCATTTACTCGATTTAATATAAGTACATTAAAATTGCAAACGCAAATAGTTCTTAACAATTAAATAATTGTAGATTTCCTCCTTTCTCAGTCACATTCACTAGATTTGCACAAACTTCAGTCAATTTGGCATCCTAATCTAATTCCTAAATCACAACACAATCGTAATGAAATCCTAATGAAATCCAATTGACAAAAATACACAATCAATTTTCAGTAACAAGCCAACAATGATTCAATGAAGAATAATTGAAGAAGCGATTAAGCGAAGATTAAGAAGGTTGAATTAGAAGAATACCTGAAGACTGAAGTTTGGCGCCGCTGCCGCCTGCTCGCTGCAGCTGCAGATCGCTTTGCGAGAAGGCGGATTTCACCGGCTGCAGATCAAGTGTTGATAGCAGCTCCACAAGAAGTGGAATGGCTCCAGCTTCAGCAATGGCCACACGATTATCAGCATTTCGCTTTGCGAGAAGGCGGATTTCACCTGCTGCAGATCGCTGTCGTCAGGATTGCCTGAGTGGAGCTTACGCAGGAGTTCGTCAATCTTGGAGCGTTCTGCGGCTGAACAAGCTGATGCAGTTTTGCTGGGGTTAGAACTGCTTGCTCCAAATTCGATGTCACTTCATAGAATTTTGTCATAATCTGCTCTCTCTCAAGGGCCTGCCATTAGCATGAAAAGAATAAAACAGGGGAAAATGGCAAGGGATTGCACACAATGATATAGGAAGGCAAAATCATTCTCTCTTAACTGACATAAACAAGAAAATTACAACATCATAATAATATAAGATGACGAATTAGCTCTTACTGTAGAAAATGTGTAGAGTAACTTTAAAGTTTCAAGGCTTGATAACAAGTCCTCATATTCTTCCATTTTACCACCACGAAATTTCCTAAGTTATAAAAGGCCACACTAACAAATAATCAGCCATAAAAGCCAACAATAGGTCAAACATTCAACAAAATCGAACCACAACCTACCAAATACCAATCAGTCCAAAACCCTAACAAAATCAAACAAAACAAAACAATTTCAATTTTCCAAAACCCTAATTCCTTCAAAAACATAGATCGAAAAAATAGACTGAAAGAATAAAAAAAAAGACGGAAAGAATTACAATTTACAAACTTACCGGCGATTGGCGAATGGTAAAATGACCGGCGAGTCGGCGACGAGTCACAACTGAGTAAGTGAAGACGAAGAGTGACCGGCGACGAGTCACGAGTGACGACGATTGGACGAAGATCTTCAGATCTGAACTCACTACTCACGAGTGAACGACTCAACCGCGGACCGCCGAGGCGCCGACGACGAAGGATTGAAGATGACCGGACCGGCGAGTCGGCGGAAGATCTTCAGATCTGATCTTCAGTTCTTCTGCTGGGTCGTGGCCTCGTGGGATTCGCCAATTCGAGAAGGAGAAAGTGAGAGAAAGAGTTAGGGTTCAGCGTGACTGCGTGAGGAATGAGCGTTCAAATGAAAAAAAAAAATTTTTTTTTTTTCAAAAATATTAGTTGGTCACGTGACCAACGGGGACCACACATGGTTCCGCCACTGACTACAACTCTAGAAGTGTATATCAAATTGACTTATTGTCATTTATTTGTTGTTGAAAGATTTTAGTTTGGCTTTAACCAAAAAAAATTAAAAATAAAGGTTTTAGTTTGGTTAATGTCATGTGAAAAGTAGCATCCGATTTTTCTTAGTAATGTAAGACGATGGCTAATTGGTTCAAGTTAATCTATTACACTATTGCAACTATCACAAAATGTAATGTTTCAGGATTATTTTATAATAGTATAAAATATAATCTCACACATTAATAAATAAAATGATATGGGCATTACCCGGACCAACAACTAGTTTGTAATTAAAAGCCTCGTGAATAGACTCTATAGGCTCATGAATAGGCTCGACATAATTAAGATTAGTTTCTTTTTTACATATTTCAAAATTTTGATGTATAATAAATGACAAGAAAATTTTATAATATTTATGAGGATATGTAATTTTTAGCAAAAAGATTTTAATTGAGATATTATAACATTAAAAAGGAATTAAATTGGTTATAAATTTTGAACTCAAGTTGATATTAAATTAAGTTCATGAACTTGAAATTTTTGTACCCTAAATAACTCGAGACTTAGCTTCAACTTAGATATAAGATTTTATTTGATTTAAATAAATTTATATATTAAATACATTAAAATTTAATAATTTTAAGGGAAAACTTCCTAAAACTACCTTTTATAATCATTTTTTTTTCAAAAAACTACCTTTTAAAAATTTTCTTTCAGAAAACTACCTTATATAACAAATTCGTTTCAATATACTACCATTTTACCATAAATGAGGTTTAATCACTAATAATTGAGTCACCGTAAATTGATATTCTTTCCTCCCCTATCGTTTCTCTCTTCTTTTCTCGCTACTCCATTGGCAGCAACACCTCCGGCGATTGTCATTTATTGATTAATATGAAATATAAACGTAATATGGTAGTATATTGAAAGAAAATTTTTAAAAGGTAGTTTTTTTAAAAAAGTTGGTTATAAAAGGTAGTCTTTTGAAATTTTTCCTAATTTTAATAACAATATTCCTAAAGGTAATAAATAGTATGTTTTTAATTTTCTAACTTTATACCTTTAAACTTTTTTTAACATATAATTTTTTTTACTAAAAAATCTGAAATTCCGGTCCATCGGTGTGGATCAAAATTTTCCGGGTTTGGACCGGACCAAACCGAAAACCCGGAATCGGAATTTTCTGTGGACCGAGGACCGAAATCTTCGGTCCGGTCCGATTCAGATTCCGATCCGACCCTGGTCTTTGCACACCCCTAAGTGCAATGATTAAAGGGAAGAAATTACAAATACAAGTTCGGCTCATTTTCAGTTATCACCCTTTAACTAATGCATGCCACATCCTTAATAAGTAATAGTAAATACATAGGACTCATAGGTTACAAATCTATACTAATGTATTAAAAGGTGTTCATCAATAAGAAACAATGTCACGTGGCGCTATCCCTTAGAGTATTGACTTCATGTACTCCACTTATAATAAAAAATTATAAAATACATGGTATGAGATTTGATCCCATGACCTCGAGCTTATATACTAAAGTCTTAACCACTAAACTAAATAATGTTTGGTGTTATAATTTCAATGTAAAATACTAATAAATGAAAATTATAATTACTCGGGATATAACTCGGGCATAAAAACTAGTAATAAATTAAAAAGAGAAGTATAATTATATGGAAAAAGCTGGTGTGTATAAAGACTACGAAACCCACTTGCATTAGCATTTTTAAATAATTATTTTTTTGAGTTACTTTTTTCGGGGGGGTTATATTTGTTTGTGGATTGTGGTGTCAGTAAACATTTTCCCCTGTTGGTTTGTGACGGATACTATACGTTGTGAACTTGTGATGTTATTGTTGAACCATTTTTTCTTGGCAGGCTCTTATTGGTTAGGGTTACCCTATTAGAACTTAGATAGCTCTTTTTTGCCAAAATAAACTTAAAAGAGGAAAAAAGAAAATCTTCGGGAACCCCCGGCCCCCACGGCCCACCCCACGCAGGCAAATATGACACTCCCCGTTGATGAGTGAGGTACTAGTCGTATATGCATGTGATGCGTGCGTCAACAACCTTATGTAGCTGTATGCATGAATGAGACATATTTTTTTGATCTAAAATTATTTTGGTAGTGATGTAAATTATTGAAGTTATTTTGTAGATGTTATTATCTTTTTAAATTAAAGGTGATCGATTTTTAAGTGTTCAATACCATAACTGAAAAATTTGGTCGATGATTTAATAATTTATTGTCAGCTGCTTTAGTATAGTTTTTTAACGATTGTAAATGTTAATAAACCATATTGTTTGAACTTTGTAAATACGAAATATTATGTTAGGATATATCACTAACTTTTTATTATTTAAGATTCTAATTAATTTTGTGAATTGATTGTGTCAATCTATTTTGTCAAGTTATTAATGGTGATTGCATATTCTATTTTTGACTTATTCCATATGGAAAATTGCATATATTCTCATTTTTGTAATTTTTTTATAAAAAGAAAACATTATTTTAAATTATTAGAGGGTATTCTAGTCATTTCAAGGGGGACACCACCTCCTCCCTTGGCTTATATAACAGAGATTGTAGTGATAACCTATGTTGCTCGCACCTTCATTTTACCTCAAGTACCCGTGTCGAATCCTCGACACTCGGATATAAGTGAGACACTTGAACACACCATTTTGGGCCAAAAAATTTAAAAAAATCCACAAATAGCTGAGTCGGACACGTGCCCATATGGAACATGGGTCCCCGAGTCTGAGTACCACAGGCAATAACTACTAAAGGTTTTTTTTTATACTTCTATAAAAAAAACTAACAACAAAAGAGGAAAAAAGAGAGGAAAAGTCTATGGCTCCACACCCTGATCTTAGCTGTGATAGGCATCTATCTGATGATATATTTAAAGACTTCATCGGACGTGATTGATACCAAACTGCAAGTAAAATGGTATCATTTGCTAGGCAGATTGGTATCATTTGAGTATACAATGTTATTGTTGTATGTATATTTGGTACTTAATCTAGTACAAATTCTCGAACACTATTTAATACCATTTACTCACTTTTTAATACACACTTCGTATTTTTTTAGTTTACATGTTTTGACTGTGGGCATTTGTCAATGCCCTTTATTGATCTTAAATATCATTCATCACATATTAGTAAAAGTTATAATGATTGAATATTAATAAAGTACTCAATGAGATGAATCAAACAAGAACCTCCATGATTATATTTTATCTTATATATTATGAAGAATTTAGAAGATTTTCTCCAATTGTGAACAGTGTCAATATTCCAATGAGCAAACTAAAAACATACAGAAAAAGTACCAATTAAACACTTCTTAATATCAATTCAACCTTATTTTTAAAAATGGTACTGTTTTAACACAGAAATAGTACCATTTTAACACAAAAATGGTACCAACATAGCCACGTATTGGTATATGATGGTAGTTGCCTAATTGGTGATGTATCTTACATATAGTTACCAAGATTATTCTTCCTCATGACCCTATCCCCCACACACGGGCCCCAATAAGAAAATATATTAAAAAGGATAATTTTTTTTGACAATGGATAGATAAACAAACAAGACTACTCACTTGTCAACCTTGCTTTGACAGCAGTCAAGTGAGCTTTAATGACTTTACTTCAACTGACATGTAAAATATTAAAACTAGTTAAGTTGTCTAATAAACTTCTAATATCAAGCAGGATTTTCTTAATTGAGGTTGGAGCTGCTTCAGGGGAGCATAGACCCACGACTAGTGATTTGCAATCCGTCCAAACTTCAATGTCCTCTTTCTGGATTCTGAGCAACAAGGCTTGAGCTTCCGCTTGTAGGCTCGACATTGCTTGTATTCTATTGCCCCCGCGCCTTGTTTCCCTTCCATTTTCCATTAGAACCCAACCATGCGCAACCCTCCAAGTTGTGTGCCCGTCCTTACTATTTTCTTTCCATGCCCCATCAATTATCATGCACCATTTACTGGTTGTATTTGTCAAATTTTTTGCATATTTGACTTGGCTTTCAACTTTCCACTTGGTTTTGATTGTGCATTCCTTCGTGTTGAAGTCTAAATTGTCCTCAAAACTGGTTCTCCATCTCTGTTTCCACGCTTCAATATGTTTCATGGTAAAATTTGGATTCATTGATTTTGACTCTTGAAAAATTAGCTTATTCCTTGTAATCCAAATATTCCATAGGATATTAATGTAGTCCGATACCAGCCCTGTTGCATCTTCTTCCATATTCATCAAGAACCACTGCCATTGTCTCGACCACTTGGCTATACTGCAATCTTGCGGGTAATTAGCAACAATTCCCAATGTTGATGATTTCCAAATGTGCATTGCAAAGTCGCATTCTTTGAAAATATGAGTATCAGATTCCTCGTGATTCCCACAGAGTGGGCAAGGTCTCTCACTTAGGATTTTTCTCTTCCTAAGGTTTACTTTGGTGGCTAACGTACCATGATATAGCTTCCAATAGAAAAATTTCCATTTTGGCCAAATTTTTTGTTTCCAGAATTTACAACCTACTCTACTCCTATCTTCCAATTCTTGTCTAGTCCAGTACCCTGACTTAACTGTGTACAGTCCATCCTTGGTTTTGAGCCATGTTACTTCACCAGTCTCTTCCTCATCGGGGATGTAAGTTGCAGTAATAGCCTGAACAGCTTGATGATCGAACCAGCTCTCAAGCTTAGCTACATCCCACTTTCTATTTACTGTGATCAACTCTGCAACCCATATTGGACGTTCCTCTCTCTGATCCAGCGAGTTATCCTTGAAGCATACCTTAACCCTCGAGTTTGTCCAATTATCTTCAAGGATTTGGGTTGTTTTCCCATTTCCTATCACTCTTCCCACCTCCTTATTCATCAATACCGTGGATTTCATTATACTCCTACTCCCCACGTGCAAGTTTTCGGGATGTTTCCTTTCAAGCTTTTAGCGAACCAATTTTCAGAGTATTTGGCTTTAAAAACCCTGCTTATTAGAAGGCTCTGTTTCGTTTCCATTCGCCAAGCTTGTTTGAACAAAAGGGCTTTGTTCAAAGTGTGCAAGTTCCTAAGCCCCAATCCCCCACATGATTTATGGTTCTCAAGCAAAGATCTCTTTTTCCAGTAGATCGGTTTCCTATCGTAGGTTGAAGCACACCAAAATCTTAATAATAAGGAAGAAACTTTTTTCAAAACATTTTTTGGGAATTGAAAGATAGCCATGGTATGAGAGGCATAGGCAATAAGGATGTTATTTATCAATAACAGTTTTTCCCGCTTGGTTCAGGTTTTTGAATTTCCATGTTGAAATGGTGTTAGCGATTTTGGAGGGAAGGCTATTGAAAACTTTAGTAGAACGCCCATCTACATCCATTGGACAACCTAAGTATGTTCCCAATTTATCTTTATTGTTTAGACCCAAACTCTTACTAAGGAGTCTAATAAATTTGGGGGGGGGTATTTTTGCTGAAAACTGTGAAAGATTTTTGGGTATTCACCATCTCTCCTGAAAGTTTGCGAAACTGCTCAAGAGTTTTCTTTAGATTCCAGCAATTATCCATTGTGCCCTTCATAAAAAAGAGTGCATCATCAGCAAAGAACATATGGGAGACCTGTGGTGCATTCCTTGCCACCTTGAGCCCTCTAATGGTACATTCCTGTTGTTTCTTGATTAAGTTTCTAGATAACGATTCCATTCACAATATAAAGATATACGGTGAAAGAGGATCTCCTTGTCTTAGGCCGGCTTTAGGGATAATTTTCCATGATGGTTCCCCATTCACTAAAATTGGCGGGGGGGAGGAGGTGGGGGGCTGCGGCGGAGGGGAGGAGGAGGGGGGGTGGGGGGGGTGGGGGGGGCTGCGGCGGTGGAGGGAGGGGGAGGGGGTGGGGGCAGGTGGAGGGGAGGAGGAGGGGGTGGGTTAGGGTTAGGGTTAATGTTAGGGTTATGATTTAGGTGATTAGGAGTTAGGGTTAGGGTTAATAATGGCAAAATGGTAAATAAAGCAAAAGTCAAGTTAACGTCCGTTAGAAAAAGGGTATTTGGTGAACGTTTTCAGAAACTCAGGGGTATATGGTGAATATCTGAAACATTGAGGGTATATGGTGAATTTCGTAATTTATCGGTGGTATTTGGTGAAAAAACCGTAATAATTAACTTTGCAAGATTCAAATTTCCCCCATAAATCCTACAAGATCTCTGAGTGATTTGTGCTAAATTAGTACAAGTAGTATTGGCTTGGAAGATAAGCAAAACATCATTCGTGAAAAAAAGATGGGAAATCTTTAGAGATCTTCTTTAGAGGCTAATACCCTTAGAGATTTTAAGATCCTAGCCCAAAGTAAGCATTTTGGAGAAAATATATATCCATACAAAATAGAAATAAATGAGGAGATAGGGGGTCACCTTACCTGAGACCACATGAAAGGTTAAAGCTTTAAGATAATTTCCCATTTAATAGCATGGAATAGGAGATAGTTGAGACACAATGGAAATTGAGATGTATCCAATGGTCAGGGAAACCAGAATTCTGGAGCACTTTAATTAAGAACTTCCAATGCACTCTATCATGTGCCTTATTCATATCAATTTTGACCATCACAAAGGAGGTTTTCCCTTTCCTATGGTTGTTAATGAAGTGTATGAGTACATGGGTCAGAAGAGTATTATCACTCATCAACCTCCTCGGTAAGAAGGCATGTTGAGCATCTGAAATCAAATATGGAAGCTCATTTTTTACTCGTGCTGCCAAACATTTGGAAACACACTAATAATATAGGCTTGTATATATGTTATGTTGTACTCCCTCCGTCCCTAAATAGAGTGCCTATTTTTCCATTTATGTTTGTCCCAAATAGATTTTCCATTTCCTTATTTGGTATGCGTCCACCAATTAAAATATTTTTTTGCTTTCAACTTTTATAATTTCACCCACTTTCCCATAGCGCCTTATCTCTCCTTAATAAACAATTCATAAAAAGTGTCTGCAACTTTTATATTTAATTATGATTTAATACAATTAGTGCCTTACACACGTGATTTCTTCTTATCTTTGTCTTCAAAAGAAATGGGCACTCTATTTAGGAACGGAGGGAGTATGTATTAGTATAAATGAGTGGTAGTGATTTAAAAAAAATTTAGTCAACCTTGGTATTTAAATAAAATTTTAGACAACTTAAATATTTATTTTGGAAAAAAATCGAAGTATAGTATTTATTGACATATTTTCCTATTAAATTACATGAGAGCAAACTAACGCTATATGGTACAATGGTATAATCTCCGTACGATCTCGATTTATGACTAATAGGCTGAGAAGTCGGATCTAATACCGATTCCTCCCTCATAGGCGTAGCTTAGTCAACAAAGATAGCTATGCGTCAATTTATGCATGGAGTAAATAATGTCGAGATTTTGTCGACAGGGCCTGGTCAACAAAATAGTCGAAGTATATTTATGCATGCATGAAGTATAATCGTATATAATAATGTATTAATTTTGTGGTAAGGGCCTGCAATTAGGAGAAATATTCAGATAATTAGGTGAAGCCGTGAATGCGTTATTCAGATTTGTTTGCCTTTGAAAAGAGGTGACTAATGAGTAATGATCAGGCATTGTTCTCGTTTCTAAAAAGAATTAAATTTAGTGAAATAAGTTTAATAATTTTAGCAAGTGAAAAAAACCAGTTTTTACTCATTAACTTCTAATGAGTTTCGTACAAATATGCAACTAATCAATTTTTTATAATTTTTTTTATCATTTTTCTTTAATTGATCGACGGTTTATCGTTTTAAGATTGCCTTGCTTAAGACTTCGCCATATGCAGATATGCTTAATTACCCCCAGGCCCCAAGCAATCAAGCATCTCCTTTCTGAAAAGTCAACTGATAATGTCTAGCTAAGTAGCTAACTCTGGCCTCACGTTTGTGGAAGCCAAAATAGTAGTCTGGTTGACTTTTAGAAAGAGATTAGTTTCAGTAAAGGAAATCATTTGCATCATTACTATTTTTCTATAAAAGATTTTAATTTTTCTATTTCTGATGTTTTTTTTGAAGGAACTATTTCTAATGTTTTGATTTCTCTTTGACAATAAAAACAATCTTAATCAAGCCTTTTATAGTGGAGTTTACAAGTACACGAGATTAAAAGTTTGAATGCGTCTTGGATGTAACATGTTACACTATAACTTATTGTGTAACAAAACCTAACATGTACATATTGATAGAGACTTCAACAATAATAACATGAACTACACAATTAATGACATGAATTATTTGACGTCTTTTGAGTTTTTTTTTTTACAAAATAAGTGGTGGTTTATAGGTTGTTACACCATAAGTTATGGTGTAACAGATACACCCAAGAATTTCTGTAAAAGTTTATATCAATCTTGTGTTTCAATAGCAATAATAACTGGCCGCCATCACCCTAATTAACTCCACTTAGCTTGTTTTGTAGGCGATAACCTACCCTATAATTTATCTCTCCACCTTTGAGTTTATCTCTATCACTTCTGAACATTTTTTTAAGTGAAAATTCATTTATTTAAATGAAGTCATACAACATCTATGATATAAGTTGGAAACTAAAAAATACAAATCGAATTGAATATAACTTAATTCGAAGCTGGCAAAACCACGACCGTTGAGCAGAAATTACCCGTCTAAACAACCTCTTTCACATCGCTGTCCAATGCAGTCTTTTACGAGGGGGTTTAACAATTTGATGTATTTTTGATATAGAACTAGAGTTAATTCAGTCGATTGTACGCGAAGTACTGACCACTGTTGCAATCCCGCACATAATCCTTTCAACAAATCAACCTTCAACTGGAGCAAGGATCCAAACCCCGCTAAAACACAAAGAAACCAAACTAATACACCCACCATGAAGGTGGTGACTACAAAATCCATAAAGGGTACTAGAGCCATCACACATATGGGACTTATTGAAAACAACGAAATAGCAAAAAAAAAAGTAAGAAAACAAACTAGAAACTGCAAAAAGGAGAGAAAAAGGGGTATATCATGGAAGAAACACATCCATGACAACCCCTCTAGAGGGTTTTATGTGAAAACAGGATAGAGAGAGGAGAGTAGAGGGGATAACGTCTAGGTTTTCTTTCTCTAAAGTTGAGTTTATGTCACTTCTAAACTTCAACCTTGGTTCTTTTCCACTACCTACTCTAGCTCTCTCTCTCTCTCTCTTTCTCTCTCTCTCTCTCTCTCTATATATATATATATATATATATATATATATATATATATCTTTTGGGCCTCATCAGGGAACCCCTTAGTAAGAAAAAGGATCATACTGGACCAGCACCTCTCGCAGGTCAGCCAACCCAGTTATTACACAGGTCAACGCTTCAGAGTAGGGGGGATATAAGGGAATCCCTACTCCTACGCACAAGTAGGTAGTGGAGTTCGAACTTGTGATTTTTGAGGTCACAAGGTGAGTTCCCCACCACCTCCACCAAGCAAGCTTGGTTACACTCTAGCTATATATAACAAAGGATACGAAATATACATAGATCGTATACAACTTTTATCATACACCCGGGATTAACATAAGCATCATGGTACACCCAAGGCTACTAGTTTTTACTCATTTGAAATGAGCAAAATTAATTAGCACAATAGGGTGAGCTCCAAATGTAAGCAAATTAAATGAGAATAAAAGAAATAAAAAATCTTGGGTGTACCATGCACACGGTACACCCGGGTGTACAATGAATGCTTGTGAAATTGGATGAAAGGAATCAAGGTAAATCTACAAATACCACAAATAATTCAAAAAGTATATGTATTTTGAAGATCAACAAGATAGTGGCCCAACAAATTTAATAAAATGCAAGGTCAAGGATTGTAAATGTGGTGCTAGTAAGTTTGAATGATATGGTTGCGACATGATATTGTGGGGTGATTGAATGATGGTGGTCACCAATGGTAAGAGAGAAAATATCTTATGTCTCACTTATTTGTACAGTTAGTTGTATCACTTCATTTTTGGTTAATGTCAATTATTTTGCCTTAATTTTTTTAAAAAGTAAGAAGTTTATTTAAATCTAATATCATGCACAATTAATATTGAATGACACATAAAATAATACAAAAAATATGGGACATACGATTTGGACTCGTGATTTGATCACTAACCAAGGAAGATGACTATCCTTGATCTGGAAACATATTCTAGCTAATATAAGAAATAACTAGTTCAACTGAAAATACAACTTTTGACAACTAATCTCCAACAACCAACCATTAATACATCACAACTAACAATTTTTGCAATAATTAGTTGTTGACTAGGGCTTTATACAGTAACTCGATCAATAGATTAACATCACAATAGTAATAGTTTCCAAAAATATTACTACTATTTTGGCTGGCCAACCTATATTCTGTTACAATGAAGGATATTTCCTTGAGGTAATCTGTTACAATGAAGGATATTTCCTTGAGGTAATCTGTTACAATGAAGGATATTTCCTTGAGATATTACTACAAGGTAGATCTTAGGGTAAATATTACTACAAGGTACAATGGCGGATCCAGGAATTGAGCCACGTAGGTTCGGAGTAGTTTGAATTTTTTACTATTTGGAGTTACAATTTCTTAAAGAAAAGGGGAACTTTTAACAATTGTACTTACTGGAGCTTTCATTATTGATTACATTATTACAAAAAAAATCTAATTGGTTCATGCAGTAATAAAAGACTATCAATTTCTTGTAATAAACTACGGAGTTATACCAAACTAAGAAAGAGTATCAATTATTAAGAAAATTTTCATTAAATCAACTTATCAATTAAGTGCTAAAAGTTAAAACTAAATATGATATGAAATGATGAAACAAATTATGAGACTTGAACAACTAGCACAAAAATGAAATCTAAAATGACTAATTAACAACGAATCAACATTAATAAGTTCTTTGTATGTTAGTTTGAGTAATAATGAGCTCTATCAATAATTTTATTTAGAAAGTGATGTATTAAATTCTTCCATCTCAAACATTAATATTTGCACATTTAGTTTATAATTACACATATACAAATTTCTGAATATATGAACATTACTCCTTTTCATTTTAACAAACTTCTCATTGCATATCATACAAATAACTGATCAATAAATCAAGTAATCAATATATTAAACAATGTAAAATTTTAGTAACTAATTATACTTAAGGCATGATTATTTGATTGCTTAAGCAAGGAAAATGGGAAGAGAATGAAAAAGAAACCATATTCATGAAAAGGGCAAAAGAGAAGAAAATGCAATAGTACCTCCAGGGAGTGTCGAACCGGCGACCTCCAACTAAAGAATACAAAGAATAACACACACTTTCGCTGAGCTACATTGCATTGCGGTGAAACAACACTGCGTTTATCATATATAAGGACACGTATTTCCCTTTTTCTTCCGCTTCTTTCCTGTTTTTTACCCGGATCCACGTGGGTTTAGTTGAACCCACGCTGGATCCGCCCCTGACAAGGTAGATCTGTTATAATCTACCTTGAGATATTTCCACTTATCTTTCTTTCTTCTTTCTTTTTGATAAACAGATATCTCCACTTATCTTGATCAATATTCTATCTTCATACCACTGTAAAATTCCACTTAATTTTTAAATAGAACTAGTTTGTTGGCCCGGGCGTTACCCCAGGTGTTACCTTTTTCTTCTTCACAATTGATATGTATTTTTTCCACTATTGGAAAAATTAATTTAAAAAAAATCTAACATTTAATTTACTTTATGTTTGCAATGAATATATAACATTATGTGGATTTATGAAGCACTAAAAAAAGTTGGTTGAGATGGTAAGGACAAATTTCTCTTTGCAAGAGGTCGCATGTTCAAATCTAATGGCAAACAATATTTATTTTGTAAAATGACGTAACGATCTACATGACACATAAGATGACGTGGCGCATATATAGTGAATAGTGCCACGTGACACAGTTCATTTGATAGGAACACCTTTTAATATATAGTATAGATTATCATTAACTTAAAATGTATATACTACTAGTATGTAATATTGACTGTTCTCCAATTATTGAAACTTGTAGGTCTAATGATTTCAAAACAATCTGGAGGCTTGTGAATTTTGTATGTGCAAAAAATGTCATTCATCAATCATGACCCTTTTCGGTGGAAACAAGCATGTACCATGTTACCAGGCTAATTAATGTCAGGTCATAGAAAGCGGGATTAATTATACGTTACATCACTTAGTTGTATAAATCAAGTTGATAAAATTCGTCCTATTTTTTTAAGTGTCGTCTTAATTTGAATAGTATCAAGACTATCAACACTCTTCATTCATTCCACAGTCCACACTCACCATCTTCTCCTCTCCCAAATCCTTCCTTATTCTTTCCTTCACCAACCTAAATTTTTTCGGACCAAGTAAAAACTTACAAGCTAGCGGAAGGAAAATCTTCCTCCACCTAACATGCGCAAGCAGAAGGAAAAATCGCCCTCCCCTAGTAGAACTAAGAAGCAATATTTTATAGCCAGAAGTGAATTCTTAATCTATCTATGCCTATATGGAGATTGATTTTCCATTTGCCTTAGGTAGTGCAAATTTCTAGGGCATAAATTTATTTCGTCCACTTTTTACCTCTCTTATTTTTTTCCCTAAAAACTTCACGTAGTGCTTTAGCGAAGCGACTACTATGATGCAAGTGTTTGGCTAGAATTAGGAAACTATCACAAAATTCCTAATAGATATCCAAAGATATTGAATATTGATAGAGTATAAATATTAATCTTGGACTTCAACCATCAGCTTAAGTTTTTGGTTGAATTGGTCTTTTGACATGGTATCAGAGTCCACGTGACACGGAGTTCACGGGTTCAAATCTCATCCACCCCCACCCTTTACAAAGTGGAATTAATAAGCGCCAGCGGGTATGGTGGGCGTGTGCTGCATCCACATTTCAAGTCCAATGAGCTCTCATGTGAGGAGGCGTGATAGAGTATAAATATTAATCTTGGGCTTCAACCATCAGCTTAACCTTTTGGTTGAGTTGGTCCTTTGACAAATATCCTAACACGAAGACAACGACATATATTTGTTATTAACAATTAGATGGTGAGACATGGCATGGATAGGTGGTGGTGGGCGGTAAAGCGGGTTGGTGGATGAGAGAGAAAGTGAGTTAGGGAAGAGTAGATAGAGTGTTTGGCGGGGTCGAGGAAAGTTTATGGCAATCTTTAGCTGCCCACATAATTTGTACTTGGTGTTTAGAAATAGGAAGTAAATTTGAGGTTTGACCAACCAAACTGCTGTTTTCTTGTTTCGTAACAAGCAGGATTTCATTCGCTAATTGTACTCAATCTACAAATTTTGAAAAAACCCCTTATCCCAACTTTTTGAAGAGAGGTTTGTAAACCAACTTACAAATATACAACCTAATTTCCAATTGTAGAAAATTAGAAGCATAAATATACACTAGTTACTATCGTCTAAATTAATTACCAATCGTTTATATATATTATATATATATAAATTCTAAAACAATTACCCAATATAAGAAGTTAATCGAATCAGCTAATATAATCCGTTATGATTAACACAGAGTATCCCGTAAAAAAAAAATTAACATAGAGTAATTACCCAACAAGCCATAACTTTTCATGTGGTTCTTCTCCCCTTCCCCGACTCCTCAATTTTTTCTCTCTTTTATTTGTCGCAAGACATGTGATCTCTCAAGTATGCTATATGAACATTTGTACTTGGACATTTAGAAACCTCTTTTTTATTTATTTTTGGTGACAGAAAGGGGCAAAACCCCAGGACCGGACATGTAGAAATTGGAATCTATTAACTTTGCGGAAAGGCAAAGTCATTTTAATCCACTTATCATATCATATGGTAGTGGTTTACCTTTAATTTCCTGCCATTTAAAGCATTATTTATAATTTATACGTACAATATACGACAAACTATTATTTTAGCAGTATTTGATGAAAAGCATCCTATGATTTATCATAGATTCCTGCAAAAGTATGGTTAAGACCAAGAAGCATTTCTCAGTGTAAGATTGCACATGGACAAATGGGATTTTACGTTGACAGAGGTATTGATGCTATTAAAAGAGACAAAGAGTACGCAAGAAATACCAAAAAAAGGAACACTATGACATATGCATGGGTAAGGGTGAAGAATGAAGATGAGCCTGTTTCTATTTCCTAAGTTGTCATTTTATATGAACAAATTTATATCTTTCATCATGTACCCTTAAAATGTCGATTCTATATACTTCCTCTGTTCTTTTAGTTGCAACATTTGCCTTTTTACATTTATCGAGACAATTATTTGAACGTTAATATCTCATATTGGGTGTAAGTAAAAATTATAAAATTTTAATATTTGGAATCATCGCATTGAGACGAATCTAACAAGACCCCACTTGACTATGTTTTCTCTTATATAATGGTGCGAGATTACTTATCAAAGTTGGTTGATAAATAGTGCCAAAAAGCAAATGTTGCAACTAAAAAAAACAGAGGTAATATGTTATGGTTATTAAAAAGCTTAAATCACTATATAAACCTACTTTTGTCTTCATTGTGCATCAAAAGTTTATTGGATGTTGGCGAATGGGTATATCTCTGACTTTGAGAATCTAAATGTAGGAATGATTCGAATATCAGTTTAAGATGTAAGATGTCCATTTATCTAATGTTAATTTCGTAAAATTTTAACATTTGGGGCCTGATTGGGAAAAAGCAAATTAAATTAATTCTATCGTCTTTTATATAAATAATTGTGATATAAATAGATTAGACTTTTTAGATTGAAAGTTTTTGTTTTTTTTTTTTTTTTACGTGATCGATCTCTAATTGTACTAACGTAAATTAAGTGTTTTTGTTAAATGAGGGGGGTTGGGGTTTGATCAATGTTTCAAGGCAAAAAAAAATTGATTCCATTTGAGAATTGTAGGTTCACTTTTGAGCTACAATCCTAATTGCTTAAGGGTAAATGAACTATTTTTTTTATTAGCTTAGATATCTAAATCTAAAGATGGAAATCAGGAAAATATTAATGGCCAGGATAAATTTTTGATTATTATTGTAAAACATATTTAGACATGATAATAAGGTTTGAGCTTTTCCCATCAAAGAAAAACAAAGGTTTGAGCTTTTCAATTGTCCTTTACCCCCACCCCACTCAAAATTTCTTAAATAATCAAGAACACATCAAAGCTAGCTTAGATACTAGGATACCAAAGTCCTCCCAAATTTTCTTTAAAATTCAAGAATGCAAAGCTACTTATAGGATACCAAAGCGTACGGGATTCGAGGCATTTTAGGTTTGATTTTATAAGCAATGCATTAACGGAAGTCAAATTAAAAAATATTGGAACTCTATAGTAGTAAAAGGTTGGCAAATGGTTTCTTTATTTTTCTTTACAAGGCTTTATTTGTATTTAATTTGCACTAAATATGTGCGTGAAAGAATTCTTTGTGGTCATATAAGTATCTTCTACTGATATAGTTTATAGGGTTGAAATACAATTGAACGAAAAACTCTCTCTAGGAAATGGAGTCTCCTTCATTTCCCCCCATTCCCCCAGAAAAAGAAGACCAAATTTCTCGCTCCAATAAGAAACCAAAACGAAAGATCACGCATCTCATCTTCAATCGAGAATCCCCAAGCCAAGAGCTTCAAATGGATCTCGACAACAACTCTGATGGACAGGTAATTCGGCACCAAAGTCAAACACCGCTGGAATCAAGGGGTATTTACCCTCCGCAATCTCAAGGACCTCAAATCTCTTTTAGGGATCTGGTAAGGAATTCTAAAAACTCTAATGGAACTAGTCCGTTTACCCAGTTTGATTTTGGTGATGATGATGACGTGTCGGATGATGACATTGCGCCTGATGATGTTGAAAATACTGTAAAATGTCCTGTGATTCTTCTCACTAAAGAGGAGAAGAAAATGATTCGTCAGCCCTGGAAGAGTACCCTGATAATCAGGATGTTTGATGGAAGTCTAGGATATATGGGTTTAATGAAAAGATTGAAAAAAAATGGCAACTAAAGGGGGAGTTGGCTCTCACCGACATAGGTTGCAAGTATTTTATTGCTCGTTTTAGTAATTTAGATGATTTCCACCATGTCCTCACTCAGGGTCCTTGGTTAATTGATGATTCTTACCTTACAATTAGGAAATGGACGCCTAATTTTATTCAAGAGGAAGCTTCAATTAATGTGCTCACCACTTGGGTGAGAATCCCCAATCTTTCTGTTGAGTATTTTGACAAAACCTTTCTTGAGAAAGTTGGCGCTAAAATTGGAAAAGTGCTCCGTATTGATAAATCCACTGCAAATGCAGAGAGGGGACAATTCACATGGTTAAGTGTTGAAATAGACTTATCTAAACCCCTTCTCTCTAAGTTCTGGCTCAAGGGCAAGGTGTGGCGAATTCAATACGAAGGTATAAAGATGATCTGTTATAGATGTGGCAAGTTAGGGCATACGGAGGATCAATGTATACAGGTTCATGACAAGGATGAGATGCTTGTGGATAATATCAATGATCAACTTTCTCGCCCAGTCATCAATGAGGTCTGTAAGCAAGCTAATCCAGAAATGGAGCAGGACTTTGGCGCCTGGATGTTGGTGAAGAAACCAACCAGGAAAAGAAACCCAAGGCCAGACAAATTACCCCAACAACTCAATGCAGAGGAGCCGGGGAAAAATAAAACGTTTCAAAAGAATCCCGCCAAAAATTTGATCCTTACCAACTTCACCAAAGATAGGATTGACACAGGATCCAGATTTGAAGCTATATCAAATCATGAGGAAGCTGGAAATTCGGAGAATATAATAGGTAATGTGGTGGATTTAGGACACCAAATCTCACGCAATTTTGGAAAGGATTTGGCTGAGGATTTACATCCTTCTACAGATACCCCCTTTGATACGGTAAAACTTGGAACTCCTACTCCTATACCAACTCAAACTCCTCAATGCAATTCTATCTTCAACCCTGGTTACCAATACGTGACTAAAAAAGGCTCTACCCTTGTGAAATCAAAAAACAAAAATCCGGATCATAATGTAAAAAAAAAGGCCACTTCCAAAATTCCCTTAAATGATAATTCAAACTCCTTAACAGCTAGTGCAAACAATTCCTCTGACCAAGTTAACCCTAATCCTGGAAAAGAAAACGAGCAAATTACCTTTCAAGCCACAAGAAATTCTAACCAACAAGTTACCCTAAACACCTCTGTTACTCAAAACTCACCCCAACTTCCTGTTCCAATCGATCAACAGGATCCTCATCATGAGTCCTCAAAGGCAATCTCCCATGTTCCCCCCTCCTATGAATGTGATCACCCTAATGATCCCCCCGGAGAAAACCCTTTGTGTAGGACAACCGATGGATGTCCCATACTTAGCCATAGCCGACCCCCTGACCCATGTTTTGGAAGTGAGGATAGAGACTTGGTTCGAACCGACTCCAGAACCACCGGAACTAGTGATAACCTTACTAATTCCAAACAATGTTAATCGATTATATCGATTTTTAATTGATGCATATTTGAGTTCACTTCCTTCTATACCGTTAATTATGGAAGACAGAATACCAAACTTGGCTCCTAACTCTCTACCTATCTCCTGTATGGTCTGGAATGTCCAAGGAGCTGGTAGTCGCGCCTTCATGGTGGCTCTCAAAGAAGTGGTTCGAGCAAACAAACCCAATGTCATTGCATTGGTTGAAACGCATATGGGTGGCGCTCAGGCTGAGAAAGTGGCTAAGTTTCTCAACTATTCGGGGCATACTCGTGTCGATGCCCAAGGATTTAGTGGTGGTATCTGGATCTATTGGAAACCTGAGTTAGTGACAGTTGAACCAATCATCAAACATGGGCAATATATTACCATGGACATCAAAAGAATTGATGGAGAACCTTGGTACTTAACAGCTATCTATGCAAGCCCGGATCCTACTAAAAAGGCTGAGCTTTGGAGGGAATTAAAAGACTTCGCTGCTACGAATAACAAACCTTGGTTATTAGCGGGTGACTTTAACGATACCCGATTCTCTTGGGAGCGTAGTTCAAGTTGCAATGAAACCTCCAGACGAACTGTTCGCTTTAACGAATGGGTTGAAGATATGGGCCTCCTTGAGGTTGAATTTTCCGGGGCTACCCACACGTGGTCTAGGGGTAACTCTATTGAAACGTGGAAGAGTGCTAGACTTGATCGGGCTCTCTGTAATGGGGAATGGAGCCTGAGATTTGCAAACGCAGCTGCCAAAGTTTTACCCGCCATTCAATCGGACCACTGTCCCCTCTTGATTTCTCCTAATGGTTTTCGCCCCTATTTCTAATATAAATAAACCTTTCCGCTTTCAAGCGGCTTGGTTAATCCACGAAAAGTTTAGTGATTTTGTTACTGAAAATTGGGACAAAAATGCTCCTTTAGTCCCGCAACTTAAAACGTTGGCACAAAATTTGCAGGACTGGAACCAGAACACTTTTCATAATATCCTTAAACAGAAACGTAGCTATATGGCTCGGATAGCAGGTGTTCAACGTTGTCTCGCAGTTTCCAAATCCAAAGACCTTATAAAATTGGAAGCGAAACTAAGGAAAGAACTTGATGAAGTCCTTGCTCAAGAAGAAATTTTATGGTATCAAAAATCCAGAGTGGACTGGATTCGTGATGGAGACCGTAATACTACTTTCTTCCACCTTAGCACAATTGCAAGGCGTTGGCGAAATAAAATCACCTCCATCAAAGACCCACAGAATGATGTCTGGCTTCATGATAAGGATGATGCTAAGAAAAATATTCTTAGCTATTTCAAAAATCTTTTCACGGATGAACCAACCACGGAAATACTAACCTACCAGTGGATATTTTCCCTGAATTTTCTCATGCAGATTGGCTAAGTCTTACACGCCCTTACACAAGAGGTGAAATAGAAGCTGTAGTGGAAAATATGGGGGCCTTGAAGGCTCCTGGACCGGATGGTTTCCAGGCTTTATTCTTCCAGAAACACTGGAATTTGGTGGCTGACAATGTTTGCAAGTTGGTGACTGATGTCCTTGAGGGTAAAGGTATGCCACAAAACTTGAACCAAACTTTCCTTGTGCTAATCCCAAAAATTGATACCCCTGAATTAGCCTCCCAATTTCGTCCCATAGGCCTATGCAATGTTGCTTATAAAATAATCACCAAATGCATAGTGAATCGCATAAAACCTATGATGCCGCATCTAACTTCCTGCACACAAACTAGTTTTGTTCCTGGGAGGCAGATTACTGACAATATTGTCATTGTGCAAGAGGTAATACACACTATGAGAACTAAACAGGGAAAAACGGGATACATGGCAATTAAGATAGATTTTGAAAAAGCTTATGACAGATTAAAATGGAGTTTTATCCAAGAGACCCTCTCGGAGATCCGTTTTTCTCAGCTCCTCATCTCTGTGATTATGGATTGTATTTCAACAGCTTCTATGCAAGTCTTATGGAATGGGGAACCTACAGATAATTTTGTCCCAAGTAGGGGGATAAGACAAGGGGATCCTTTATCACCCTACATTTTTGTGTTATGTATGGAAAGATTCAATCAAATCATAGAGGAATCAATCATTGCAAATAAGTGGAAACCAATACGTGCAAGCAGGAATGGTCCACAACTTTCCAATTTATGCTTTGCCGACGACATCATTCTTTTTGTGGAAGCAAATGTTGAACAAGCTATGATTCTAAAACACTGTCTCCAACGATTCTGTGATGCGTCTGGGTCTAAAATCAGTTACCCAAAGTCCCGAGTGTACTTTTCTTGCAACATGGATCATGATCATCAAAATCTGGTTAGTCGAGCTTTGGGCATTGAAGCTACAGAAGATCTTGGAATGTACCTTGGTATGCCCACTATTACTAGCCGAGTTACCAGAGATACTTTTGGTTACTTATGTGAGAAGATTGACAGAAGGTTGTCGGGATGGAAATCCAAATACTTGTCCATGGCAGGTCGAATAACCCTTGCAAAATCCACCATATCCTCTATTGCTTCTTATGCTATGCAAACAGCAAAAATTCCAAAATCAATTTGTGAAGACATTGATAAGAAAACTCGAAGATTTATATGGGGTGGTGATGAGGACAAACGTAAAATTCACCTCCTCTCCTGGGAATGTCTTCAACGTCCTATTGATAAAGGAGGTTTAGGGCTTCGTTCGGCTAATCAATCTAATGCGGCTTTCCTCACTAAGTTAGGTTGGAGGGTTCTAACTGAACCTAATGATCTTTGGTCTCGTGTTCTTAGAAGCAAATACTGTAAAGGAAGATGTGATATTGATATGTTTGTCCCAAAAGCAAATATGTCAAACGTCTGGAGGGGAATAACGAAAAATGCAAAAATCCTTTGTGAGGGTGCTAGAGTGGCGACTAGTAATGGTACTTCAACTTTGTTTTGGGATCACAAATGGGCGACTGACAAGTCTCTTCGTGATCTTGCAACTAGTGAAGTCCCAGATGAGATTGGAGGAGCTACTGTAGCCGAGTTATGGGATAAAGAATCGGGATGGAAATGGCATGTTTTTGCTAATTACCTGCCTCCAGATGTCATACAACAAATTGACTCTCATGAATTAAAGGAGGACCCTGAAACTGCAGATTTGTTATATTGGGGTGGTACCCCTCGAGGTAAATTTTCTATTCGCTCTGCTCTTAATATTATTCGAAGAGTTGAAGTTGAGCCCAATGATGGTAGCTGGAAATTGGTGTGGAAGCTTCGTGTTCAACAACGGATATGGGTTTTTAATTGGTTAGCATTGCATGATCGTCTCATGTGTAATGTGAATAGGGCGAAAAGAAAGCTTACTAATAATCCTAGATGTGGTTTGTGTGATGACACGGATGAAACTTTGCTACATGTCTTACGAGATTGTAAGGCTGCACGAGATGTATGGAGGCAAGTGGGAGGCCCAGCGAATTCGAACACTTTTCGAACTGGTACCCTCCAACAAAGGGCTTGTGAGGAATATCCAAAGATCAAACTAGGAGTGATCACAATCCCGAAACTTGGCCTGTATTTTTTGCCGTGGTGATTTGGTGGCTGTGGAGGTGGCGCAACTGCGTTACTTTCAGTAATACCAATGAGATTCCAGTTGATGTTCTAAGCTTCCTTATATCTCACTTTGAGGAAGCATGGAGAACCTTGGGTGATGCAATTGTCGATCAAGAGGCTCCACCTACCATCAGACATGAAGCCTATATTAGATGGAAAGCCCCTCCCTCGGGTTGGATGGTGCTAAACACGGATGGTGCAGCTAAAGGCACGCCAGGACCAGCAGGAGGTGGGGGACTCATTCGAGACTGCACAGGTAAACTACACATTGCCTATTCTCTCAACTTTGGATCATGCCGCTCTTTTGTAGCTGAAGTTAGAGCAGTAGATTATGGGTTGGAGCTTGCAAAAAGGATGGACATTAGTAAGTTGCAGATTCAAATGGACAACCAAGCAGCAGTTTTGGCGCTTAAAGGCTCAGAAGATTATGGGGGTGAATGTGCTCATATTATACAATAGTGTAGGAAAATAATTGCGGAGCAAAGTTGGGAAGTGAAAGTCATTCATTGTTATCGAGAAGGTAATAGAGCGGCAGATTGGTTGGCCAATCAAGGCGTAAATCAGAACAACCGAGTTGAGTTGATTCAAGTCCCCCCTTTAAATTTAGGTAGAATTTTGTTTGAGGACGTTGTAGGCGTGGCTATGCCACGTTTTGTCCCCCCCTAGTTTTTGCTTTTCTATGTTTTATTGTCTTTGTTTTCTGAGGTTCTCCTCTCGTTCTACATCAAAAAAAAAAAAATATAAGTATCTTTTACTTGTAGCATCTCATTCCCACAATTGCACTTAACATAAATCTCTGTAAAAAACTACTTAACATGTACGGAGTATGTCTTTTTTACGTAGCATTTATTTGGAAGAAAGTTAGTTAATTGAAAGAGTGAAAATGACACTTAAGATTTAGGAAGAAAACTGCCTAATTAGATACTTATACATGCATTGTTGACCTTTTCTTTTCCTCCTACCAAAAAGGGACTAAAAGAAAACTACAATATTAGCTTTAAATATAGAAGAAACCCAAATAGTAAGCACGCTTAGACAAGATAATTCAAGTGTTTGAGTACATGAAAATTCACTTGTGAAGGCTGGTTTACTTCTAGTATATGGAAGATGTACAAATAATTAAAACGATGCAAAAACTTGGGGTTGAGCCTAATCTTCATGTTGTATTATGTGTTGATTCATGGTTGTTATTGCAAGTCCGAAAATGTGGAAAAGGCTGAAGAATTGTTGAATGAGTGGGAATTTAAGTGCATATTGCCTGATCGTTTCACTTATAATACGCTGATTTCTTTGTATATGAATATGAACAAGGGTAAACACAATGAAGCTTTGTCGGTTCAAGATAGGATGTAAAAAGCTAGTGTAGCCCCATATATTGTAACTTATAATTGCCTCTCTTATTTGGATGTATGGATGGTTATGGACTTATGGTATTTTGGTTGATTTTATGGTTTTGGGTTGGGTGTTATGATTTTTTGGTTAATACTTATGATTTTTGAGTTAATAAATATGATTTTATGCTAGTTAGGATTTTGTGGTTAAAAGTAGCGCCTTTTGAGTATAATTAAGGTTTTAAATTTAGTAGCTATAGTATTTAGGTAAATAGTTACAATTATTAGCTCTATAGTTATGATTCTTGGGTATTAATTATGGTATTTAGACAAATAGTTATACTTTTAGGGTAATAGTTATGTAGCCTTTAGGAGTAAAAAATTAAAGTTTTATAACTAATTTGTTATGAAATCAGCGTAAATTGTTAAAAATATTTGGTTACTAATTTGGGTTAATAGTTATCAGTTATGTATGGATACTAGTTATTTGTTTAAAAAGTTATGATTTTGGATAATGATAATGGTATTAGAATAAATGATTATGATTATTAGGTTAATGATTTTGAGTTGATAGTTACAATTTTTTTAGCTAGTTATGATATTTGGCTACTTAGTTATGGTATTATTTGGGCAATTACTTCTGATTATTAGGTTAATAGTTATGTTTATTTTATTATATGTTATGGTTTTTAAGTAATAATTTATAATTTCTGTCTTATATATGGTTTTGGATAAAATTATAGTTTTCTGGTTATCAAGTATAGTGCTCAGGTTATTCATGCATCAAAGCCAATAGTTATATTTATAAGGTTAATTGTTATGTTATTTTAGTTATTAATAATTGTTTACACAATATTAGTTATAATTTTCATGCTATTAGTTATAGTGTTTGGGATGATATATGATTTTTTCGATAAACACTAAATAGTTATGGTTTTCTTGTTATTTGTTATGGTAATCTGGTTAATAGATATTGTTTTTTATTATTAGTCATAGATTTGGATAAAAAAGTTATTCTTGCTTTGGGCTTATGATTATGGTATTTTGGTTGATTATGGTTTTGGGTTGACAGATATGGTTTTCGTGTTAATAGTTTTGCCTTTTGGGTTGATAGTGATGATTTTCTAATAGTTATGATTTTGGGTTAAAAGTTATGATTTTTCGGTTACTAGTTAAGGTTCTCTATTAGTTATCTTTTTTGGGGTAAAAGTTAATGCTTTAAGTGAAAAAAGTTAGAAAAGACTGACGAGGTCTTGATTTCTTAGGGTCCGCGTGTTTGAGTCGCGTTTTCGGCCTCATTACACGCGTTTGGGCCTCGCCTGACATTTAACTTAATTGTCAAACGGTCTGACCAAAGACCTACTCTAATAATAATACTCCCTCTGTTTTTTTTTATTTGCTACATTGTTGTTTTCACTAGTTTTTAGGAGATGTCCCTTTCCGTCTTTTTTTGGTGTACTTTTTGACCCCTTTAGCATTAAATGAGGTTGGGAAAAGGTGAAAAAGTAGTACTTTTCACTAGTGGAAAAAATGTTATATGTCACAACACAACCGCAGCGGTCCTTAAGATAACCGAATCGGTAAATCCTCGAAATTTTGGGTGGGAAACTTGGGAACAAAAACCGCTGCGGTTCTTAGAGAACCGGATCGGTTAATAGAAAACCGATCCGGTTTTCTGTTAACCGTTTCGGTTCTCCTAACCGCAGCGGTTAGTTGTCTTTTATTTTTTTGTCTAACACTCGCGATTTGGTATTGAGCGCTGGACTGAATTGATCCCCTCCTCACCATTTCCTCTCCTCTCTCCTCAAACTTCCTTCCTCTCTAATTTTCACGCCACCTCCACCTCCACCTCCACCTCCACCTCGTCGCTGTCCCCCAAACACCACCCTTCGATCGTCGTTGATTCCACCTCGTCGTTGTTTTCGCGAGTTCTCTTGCCGTTGCTTTTGCGAGTGCTCTCGCCGTTGATTTCGAAACTCCGGCATGAACTTGCTCGCCGTTGTTTGGGATCTGAACTGAAGCGAATGAAGCGAAGGCCGTTGATTTCCCGAAGCCCCAATGACGCCAACATCACCGCCGTCTTCGTTGAACACCAACCAACATCGCCGCCGTTGCTTGTAACCCAGATCTAGGGTTCGTGATTATCAGATAGTTTGGGAGAAAGTATCAGATCTCGTTTTTCATTTAAAGGTGCGATTTTATGCTTAAACCTTAATCTTTTTGCTGAAATTTATGTTCTTATGTTGTATAATTTGGGGTTAATTTTTGTTGATTGGTTAATTGGGAGGTTTAATTGTTGTAGAACGGAAAAGTTATTGATTGAAGTGTTTGATTTTGATCGTTGAATTTGAAGTAGACGGAGGTTTAAGCTGAATAAAGTCAAAATATTTGGAGATTGTAGATTGTTGAGTCATATGGTCATATCCTTGCAAATTGTAGATTGTAGATTGTAGATTGTTAAGTTGCAAGAAATGAATCATATCCTTGCAAATTGCAGATTGTTGAGTCATACGGTCAATCGTTAATTACTATTGGACGGTTAAGGAAAAGCAAGATATTTCCATTTTACTACACCTATATATGATTGAAGTGTAAATGATCACAAAAACTAAAAGTATTATCTAGTATATCTTTTTTTTTTAAAACCTGGCAATATGGTTCATAAATTATCTAATTTGCTATTTCGCTGCTCTGATAAATCTGATTCCAACATATCTTCGTTGCTCTTTCTGTTTTATCTTCTCAAACATATAACTGGTACTAAATCTATCTAGTACTTAAGGGATGTAGTAACGTTTTCTTCTCATGTAGTTCACAATCATTGCTTGTTAAATGTCTGATAAGGGGAAATCTAACATCATCAACAGCGTACTCTAAGTAGACTACATAAGTTGCTATTTTCTTATTGAATATGTTCTTGAGTCCTATCTTCTCTTGACTGCAGGTGGGGTGTTGTTTCTGATTATGATCTACTGGCTTTGGATTCCATATCAGGTATGTAATTATTTAAGGGCATACACGAAATGTTGTCACTTGATGACTTTATGGGAAAGCTATTTCTTAATGTCATGGAAGCTGAGTTATTATTATTGCTTTATTATCACATACTAGTGGAGAAAATTGTGTTATCTTCCCAGTGCTGATTCTATTAGCTAAATTGATCTAATGTTTATATCAAGAGTTATCAGATCTTAAAAAAAGTGTGACAAAGAAAAAAATAAAGAACTGTTTTATTTCTGTTGATTTTACTGTCATGTTTTATGACTATATTTAGGTTCTATTTTTTGTGTGTGTTGTTGTTGGCTGTAGAGGTATTATGACACTAATTTATCTGATAACTTCTCCTTGAACTCTAGGTATATCGTGCTTTCTCGCTTTATTTTCTGCTCATCAATTACTTACTGTTTTCTAGAGTTATTATCAATCTGTGATTATGGAAAGCAGAAACCTTTTCTTGTCATATTTCTAATTAGAGATCAACGAACTTGAATTCTCGAACGTCACATGTTTGTAAATTTTTTTTAATAGCATTGATCCTACTAGAATTATAGTTTGAGACTAAATAGAGTTTTTATGCACTTGAAATTGGATTTGAGAGGATGCTTAAATTCTCATGGTTTTAGTTCTATCTAGATATTACTGAACTGTTTGATTTTGAGGTCTGGAAACAAATATGTATGTAGTATATTATCTTTTAAGCTTTAGAACTAGGAGCCATAGATAATGGAGAATCAGGGGTGCTTATCCATGCTTCATCAAGAGGGATTCATTAGTTTCTGGTCAGTTAGCCAGCAGTACAGAGTTTGTTCTTGTAAGACTACAGTTTAATATATTTTTAATCTAACAGGCGGGCTTCACCGCTTGCTCCATTCAGGTTGAAGTGTGAGAAGGAGCCACTCAATTCTCCGGTAAGTTTATCCTCTTTGTTTTGTGAGTTGTAACTAGAATTTCTTTTGATTTAGTTGTAATTGGATATGAGTGGACAACTTTTTTTCTTGGGCTTGAGCAGGATTGTGAACTTTATACTTGAAGTAGTTGGGGTTTACTACTCCGGTGATGTTATCTTTGAAAGAGTGATCTAGGTTACGGGATGTGGGCGGGATAAATTAGAGCTTGAAAAGAGATTAATTTTTTAATTGTTGCTTCTATTTGGACGATTTTTGCTCTTCCTCCCTCCTTCATCATATTTAACCTTCCTCTGCATTTGTATACATTCAGATTCTTCTTTGATGAATTGATATTATTTTCTACTGATTTATTTTGTTTTATTTGCATTGCTCTTTGTTTCCATATAGTCTTGGCCTACATGACTTTCATCCACAAACTTTAAATTGTCCGGAGGAGACTCTTACCAAGGAATATGTGCAATCAGGATACAGAGAAACAATTGAGGGACTTGAGGTAACCATTAAAAGCATCTGTTTTTGCTCTTTTTGTCATACACCCTCCTTTTCTCCTCTTACCCATTTCTTGTCATGCCTATCGGCCGTTTCTAATAGAGCTATCCTTGCATTTCTCGAAGATAAACTATTTTAGTCAATTTACGGTAATGTTCAACGATAAATTAACTTTCCCTAATTCCTTAAATATCCGTGAAAAGAAGTTAAATATGTTTCATGTCTTTCTTGGACCATCTTTGAGTACGATGATTGCCGGCAAGGACTTGTTTCGATATCTGTTTTGTTTATTCAACGAGTGTCACAACATATAGCATTTCTCTGCTTGCTTGTCTCGGGAAGCTAATGAAATCTCGGGGTGGGGGCGGCGGTGGGGGTGGGTGGCGGTGCGGGGGGCAACGCAAGGGGTGGGGGCGGTGCGGTGGGGGTGGGGGCGTGCGGGGGTGGGGGGAGTGCGGTGGGTTGGGGGCAATGCAGGGGTGGGGGCCGGTGCGGGGGTGGGGGCGGTGCGGTTGGGTGGGGGTTGCTCCTCGATGGTCTATTGTGGCATATAAATCATTCTATTTCTCGACATTTCAAATGAGTATATATAGGACACTGGACATTTCAGCTTGTATGTCAGTACTGTTCTCTATATGATGGGACTTTGTGTTATGTCCAGATTAAATCGAAGTTGTAATTTTGTGCTCTTCGATCTTCTCGAGTGTGGTAGAAGCAAAGCGGTGTTTATCTAGATGGGGGGTTGCTGATGGGTTTAGGTCTTGCGGACATATCAGTTCCAAGTGTTCTAGCAAAATCTGGATGGATTAAAGACTCTTTCTCATTGTGCTTAATGAAAATGGTTCTAGATTATAGTAAATATTCATATGTATCTAATTATTTATACTTATGCTTCAATTGAGCATAATATGCTTAATAAAATGATTATTGATATATATTATTGATTTTCTATTGATTAATAATGAAAAAATGCAAATAATTTTTTTTTTTTTGGTTTTTAGGGTGGTTAACCGCTGCGGTTTTGACCCAAAACCGCAGCAGTTAATCATTTACCGCTGCGGTTTTGGGTCAGAACCGCAGCAGTTAATAGATTAACCGCTGCGGTTTTGGGTCAAAACCGCAGCGGTAAATTATTAACTGATGCGGTTCGGAACCGCAGCAGCTAAAATTTGGCTACCGCTGCTAGTCCAACCGTTGCGGCCAAAAACCGCAGCGGTAAGCCCGGTTTTGACCGCAGCGGTTGAACTTTATTCCACTAGTGTTTGGGTGGAAAAAGAGAGAAACAAATATAATAGTATTAATTTTTGGTGGAAAAAGTGAGAAACAAATATAATAGTATTACTTTTTGGTGGGTCAAGTCTCCTAATAAGGAAAGTTGAAACAATGTAGCAAATAAAAAAAACAACCATTTAAGGAAAATGTAGCAAATAAAAAAAATCGGAGGTAGTAACAAATAACCCTCTTATCTATGATGAACAATGAACATCGACATATTTTCCATTTGTGGCCCACACGGAGTACCGACTTCGTACAACCTGAGCAAGAATAGGATAAGCTGAGCTGCTATGGGCTAGAGATGAGCAGATCCTTCAGCGTTCAGACCATCGCACCAACAATGTCAACTGTCAACATGACTCAACAACAAGTGCCTTCAATATTTTAAATTGCTAACTACTCCCTCCGTCTTTTTAATGTTGCTACATTTTACCATTTATGTCTTAATTTAGTTGCTACATTTACAAATATTTCCATATATAGTACATAGGTCTGACAAGGGAAAATTAGGTCGTTACTAACCTCCTAATAGTCAAACAAAACCTAACTAAATCACTCAACTAGGTAAAGTGATAAGTAAGGGTCGAAATCCGCAGGGAATAGCAAGAAGAACACTAATGTTGCTAATTGTTGCAAGCTAAGTCGAAGATTTAGTGAGATGTTTGGTTTACTAAACTAAGAACTAAATTAACTAATTAATTAAGACCTTAGAAAGATGCTAAATGATTAGACAAGAAATCAATTGATAAAAACGTTGGGAGAAGGGGATAAACACCATCCAATAATAATTTAGGCAATAAGAAGGGCGAAGTATAGGGGAAAGAATGAAGCAACTAATTGAGGTTATTGACTCTTAACTAGTTCTAAGCCCTCTCTCAAGGGTGCATAAAACTACCTAGGTCACACATTTAATCCACTCTCATGGTCTCAAACATACATCCAAGGATAAGCACAATGTCAATTTACAAAACCCTTACTTAAATCTCACTCTCATGAGCAATTAAGCAAGAAAATAGCATAAACATCAACCTTAATCTCCTTTCTCAATTTGACTAAGGCATCAATCAACAAACATCTAAGTAATCAACTAGAATGCAAGTAGATAATAGTCATGCTATTGATCAATTAATAAGCCCAATCAAACCCCTAACTTCTTATTCAAACACCCAAATCAATCATGGTTGGGATTTCACCCCAACCCCCAACTAATTAACTACTCACTAATCATCATAATCATCATAGTAATACTAATAAAAGGGAGAAATAAATCAAACATGAACAACTAAAGCAATGAACACAAGATCTAACACAAGATTAAGTTAAGAAACTAAAATCTAAACATGGATTAAACTAAGTAAACAAAATTTAAATAAACAAAAAGATAAAAGTATAAAAAGTAGAGAGAAGAAGAGATATTACTTAAACCATGAAGAAGAAATGAAGATCTTGCATAAAAACCACAATTTTTGCCATAATCCAAGCTACAAAACCATGAAAATTCACTTTCTCTCTCTAGGGTTTTACTTTCTCTCACTAGATTAAGCTAAAAACTCTCTAAAAATGATTTACTGGAATAAAAGTTAAGTTGTCATTAAGCGGATAGAGTATTTATATCCTTACAAAAACGGGGCTAAAAACAGCGTTTAAAGAAGAAAATGTCGAGAAATTAACAAGGAGCGCCCGCTCCTTGTTAAATAGGAGCGCCCGCTCCTAACAAATTTAGGCGATGGAGCGAGTGCTCATGGAGAGCTCCTGGGTCGCTCCATCCCTACTGCCAACAGGAGGCTGCCCAGTAAATTAGGAGCGCCCGCTCCTCTGTAGAACGGAGCGCCCGCTCCCTCTTAAATGCGCGCCAGGAGCGCTTGCTCAGTGGGAGCTCCTGGGTAGCTCCAAGCTACTGTTTCCTCTTGCATCCTTCAGCACGCATAGGAGCGCCCACTCCTATTTCCTTGAGAGCGCCCGCTCTTCTCTTCCCCATGCTATGAGCTCCAGCTCCTCGGTAGCTCCCTCCTCGCTCCAAGTTCCTGCCTCACCCTGCCATGTATTAGAGCTTGGAGGAGCGCCCACTCCTATTTTACAAGGAGCGCCCGCTCCTATTTTACAAGGAGCGCTCGCTCCTTCCCTGTTTGCTCTTTTCTTCTTAAAAGTTCACACTAAACAATTGTGTTAGTAATCAGAGGGGAGGGGGGGGAAAGGTATGGAATCCTACATGCCTAACATGCATCGCTAGATGATGAAAATGAGGAAATCAGAGGGAGAAACGCATTTAAATTCAAGATTATCGTGCAAAACTTATCAAAATATGCATATGAGTGAGACTATCGCAGATCCTTCAGCGTTCAGACCATCGCACCAACAATGTCAACTGTCAACATGACTCAACAACAAGTGCCTTCAATATTTTATATTGCTAACTACTCCCTCCGTCTTTTTAATGTTGCTACATTTTGCCATTTAGGTGTGTCTTAATTTAGTTGCTACATTTACAAATATTTCCATATATAGTACATAGGTCCCACACTTTATTTACAAGTTTGCCATCACTTTTGTCTCCATCCTATTTACTAATGATACATAAAATAATTAAATATTCCTAATAAAACCCCTAACCCTTATTACTCCTCTCTCTCTCTCCGCCCCATTTTCTGCTCTCTCTCTCTTACTTTCATTTCTTCTGCAACTTTTTTTCTCTCTCTTCTAACTTCCAAAAATTCTGATCTTGTTAATTCTAGTTCAAATTCCATAAAAAAACACCAAAATAATAATCTAGAATTTCTTGTGGTTGTTTTGATACCAATTTCTCCAACTTTTGTGCCGTTTGAAATTTTTTTCCTCTGTTTCAATCTCGTCAGTCCTTCCTCTGTTTCGATCTCGTTGATGAACAATAATCTTCATGTCATTAATGGCTGCTCAATCCACTGTTGATGAAAACTAATCAGAAGATTCGTGAAGAAGACCACCAGATCTGTCGATTTCTAAGGTTTACAAGTTCGAAAAAAGATGAGTCCACTCAACTTAGATCTCTGTTTTTATTTATCTTTTTTTCCTTGAATTTTGGCATGATTTCCCTTTGAAGGTTGGTATGTGGTTGAGATTTTAGTGCAATTAACTTAAAAATCTTGTTCTTCATTTTCGAAAATTTTATTTCCAGAAATTTTTTATTTTTCGCATGTTTTCCATGTCTGTGTGAACAAGAATTTCCAGATTTTTTTTCATTTTTTCGTTGTTTTTCATTTGGGTGAAGATTTTCCAGATTTTTGGTGTAGATTCTAACTTCTTTTTAATATTTTTTTTCAAATTTTTTGTTTTCCAGATTCGAGTGAAGAAGATTTCCTGATCTTGGTGAAGAAACTTTAAATTTTGGTGAAGAAGCTTGTCCAGATTTCTATGGTGAAAAAAAGTTTGGCCAGATTCGGTTCAAGAACTGTGTAATTATGTGTATTTAATTACTTTATTCAAAGAGTTTAAACCACTTGCTTTTTCCTTAATTCTCTCTCTGCACGCTGGGGCCCACAATTTCCTTGGTCTTTGTGAAAAAACAAATGTAGCAACATTTTTAGGACAGAGGGAGTAAGGAGATAATTCCAGATAAAAAAAAAAGAACATAATTTCATAGATTTTTGACTTTTTTTTTTGGAGATTGTTAAACGTCGCCCCAAAATTTCTTGAAATAGCCTCGGGTCCATTTTTAATAGACTATTTTACCCCTTCTCTTTTTTCCACCATCCGCCACCACCAGCCACCACCTGTACCACCAGCCACTACCCATCACCTCGACCTCCCACGCCAACAGTACCTCCTCCACCACCTATCCCGCGATATTTTTTTATATATAATTGGGCGATGGGGAGGAACGTTTGACCGGAACGTTCCTCCCATGGCCCGAACGTCCGAGTCGGACGTTCGGGCCATGGGAGGAATGTCCTGGCAGGACGTTCCTCCCCATCGCCCAATTATAAATAAAAAATTTCGCGGTGGTGTCGATTCTGCCGAGTGGGTGGTGCCGATTTCGGCGGCTCTCATGGGGGGGTGGGGCTGGCGGTGGGCGTTGTAGGGGGTAGGGGGCTGGTGGGGGGGGGGTTGCGGGGGGTTGGGGGGGCGCTCGTGGGACTTGCGGGGGTGGGGGGGCTTGGTGGGGGTCGAGGGAGGGTGGGGGCTAGTGGTGGGTGGTTGTGGCAATGGGGTGGTTGTGGCAATGGGGTGGTGGTGGCGGGGAGGTGGATGGTGGTGGAGTGAGGTGGGTGGTGGTGAGGGTGGTGGTTTAGCGAAAAAGAAAGAAAGGTTATAAATGTAATTTCAACTTTTTTTGGGCCGATTTTAAGAAGTTTTGGGGCGGTGTTTAGCATTTCTGTTTTTTTTGTATGATCCAATCTCGTAATATTTGTTAGATTGTTCACATCACCATAGAATAGTACAAATTCATCAGCTCTCACTTGAGAAATTCTAATATAAATTTTAAAATGTATATTGGCGGAGATAATGACATGGTTGACCTTTTTAGAAACCCCCACAATATATTTATAATAAATAAGGTTTACATGATATTAAAAATATATTCTTAGGTATTCGCTATTACACCCCTTTCATCAGTAAGGGAAACCACATGCAGATCGAAAAGCAAAAAACTCAAAATGCTAAACAGACAAATTCTTAGTAAGACTGTCGCTCTGTCAGCTATCTGATAATGAGTATGAACATAACTAATTATTACCATGAACAACACGCTCCCTAAAAAAATGATTATCAGTGATAATGTGTTTGCTAAGATCATGTGGAAGAGCATTAACAATCGTATGAGAACTGAGAAGCATACACATTATCACTATACAAACGAGCAGGGTGATGGATGACTGGAAGGTAAACAATGAAATATACTCATTGGGAATGAACGTCCAGTTGTTCAGGTCATTTATTAGTTGCATTAAAAACCTATAAATTATAATACAACATAGATCCAATCTAGGCTTTGATACCATGCGGAGATAAATGATATGACTTACCCTTTTAGGGAACTCTGACATTATTTATAATAAAATAAGGTTTACAATATAGTACAAATATACCCTTAGGTATCCACTATTATATATAGGTCTTTTTCTTTTCGTTTTTTGACAAGCCATGATTGAAAATTATTGAAATTTGAATGTTTGATTAGATTTAAGTGTGTCTATCTCTAGTTTATACTCAATTTTTGTACCACCATAAATTGTCATATAAATTATTTGGGTTAGTTTGTAAAGAACCGTCATGTTAACTCAGATAAAAATCCGACACCATCTAAGCTAATCAACTCATGTGATGTAGATACCTCCACTACTATATACTTCTTCTATTTTCTTAGATACAACATTTGGATTTTGTGCACTATTTATCAACCAACTTTGATTATATTCTCTCACCATTATATATATATATATATATATATATATATATATATATATATAGTCAAGTGGAATCTAGCTAAGTTCGTCTCAACGCGAGTATTTCATGTAATACCCTTCATGATTGCTTTAAAGGGATTTAGCAGGCTACTCATTCCAACAAGATGCATCTTTCTTTTAGGGAGCTCATTTCTTTAGTTACTCCACATTTAAGCGTGCTTGGTTGAGAATAGTCCAGGGATGGTGACCTCTTGTGAAGTATTTTAGGGCGCGCATGAGTGGGGGGGGGGGCAAAATGCGCTAGAAGAACTTGTGTTGGTTATTGAGGACATTTGTTGGCCCTGGATGTGAATAGAACGAATTTCTCACATAACACTCGACGAATACTTTACGAATCTCTCTACAAACTACAAAACTTCCCTACAAAACTCATACCTTTCAAACACAAAATACATTCAATCTACATACTTTCAGACATTCAGATTTTCAGGCTTCACGATTGCTCGTCCCGAAGGTTGTCGATCTCGCAGACCCAAGCCACGGTATAATCCTGAGGGTCCTTAAATAAATTATTTTTCTATTGAAGTTACTAACAGTTTTCTATCCTGATGTAGATCTTTAATGTAAAATCGCTATACTGTATATTCTAGCCCTTTTTCTATACTTTCTTTTATTTTATTTCATTATTATTCATGCCTTTGTATATTATGTGCCTGCCTGATCATTCTATTCATATTATATGATTGTCCTGATTCAATGCTTTTATCACCCACATGTTATTTTTGCTAATCAAAGACCTAAAGAACTGTTCTAATATTAATCAGATTAATTTGGACAACTTGTTAGGTTTCCTGTAATTTGATTGCATAATAACTTGTCACTAAAAATAGTCTTTTTATGTGTTTCCTGAACCTACTTAGACTAAATATTTTTAGGGTGTTTAAAACGTTATTTGATTATTCTCTGGCATAAATTCTGCAATGAATCGATATTTAGTAGAGGCCAACTCTGGGCAAATGTGGTTCATTATGACTATATTCGTACCCTCACCCCCGAACTCAATCTTTGGTTCATTTTGACCATCTATGGAGTCAGGACGGGGAAATCTACATTGGATAATTTGTCCCTATGATTTTCCTATATCCAATTAGGTTTATGATTCTTCCTAGAAAGAATTGTTGGCGACTTCTTTCAATACAAAACAATTTTCAATAAAACCTTAACAGTGGGGTAGTCAAATCTAATACGCGCTCACACCGCATGGGCGAAATAAAAACACGCCTATAATTTGGCGACTTCACTGGGGAGGATTTTAAAAAATTAATTTTTAAAATGAGTGGGTGAAACTCGAAAAATACGATTCATTCTTACTTTTATGCCTTTGAATAATATACTATTTTGCATATGCATGGCTACTGTTCAGCCACCATAAGGATAATCTACCTTGCCTCATTAACACATGTTCTATGTGTGAGGTCACCCTCGGGGGGTTTGCGCTTTGTCCTTCCAAAAAGCTTCCTGAGCGATAGTGTTGGATCTTAGTCATAAGCAAAACTACCCAACCATGGCATTGTTCTCTTGTTCCTGACTTGAGACTGGAGTGCGTCTTACACGTGGCCACCTCTTTAAGTAGGGGTACGAAGCGTGGGATCAATCTCTTAGTCATGGACCCTTTTCAGACTGAACTTAAACCTGACCAATAGTTGAATGTAGAGCTGGACTTTAGGTTGAGAACTTTTGCATCCTTGTTACCTGACATTTATGTGTGATTGCAATTTTTGCCTGCTAATATGCTTTACGCCCGAAATTATTGCAACTCACGTCTAAAACAAATCGTCGTTTTCGCCCGAACATTCGTCAATTTACCAATACGCGTGCTGCAGAGCATTGCGCCAAACGCATTAAGTTGCGCCTGGCGCAATGCACCTGCGCCAGATGCATAGGCTGTGCACCGCGTGCACCAGTTGCGTGGCACGCAGCCTATTCGTCCCATTCTTATTGGTCTTTTGACCTTTGTTCGAGTCTAAGATAACAAGTTTGCATCGTATCATATTCAAAAAAAAAAAAATTCAGTCTTTTCATGCAAGGTCAAGTCCATCTAAAAAAAAATACATCTAAAGGGTCATTGTAGAGCTAGAGTTGTCATGCATATCTACCTCTTCCCGCTTTCTCCCTGCTGTTCAACAAATCTTTCCTGTCGATCTTTCCCTACCATATTCAATCAATTTCAAAAAAAAACTTACATCTTTTTAAAATCAATCCTACACCTTCCTCTATTATACCTTTTTCGAAAATATTTACTAATCATCATCATAATACCACGACATTTCAAAAATATATTTTTCAAAATTAATCCATCATCTTTTGCTAACGAAAGATAAAACAAGGGGTCCCTTTCAAAAAATGAATTTCGAAAATTCTAAGCCCAATCCAAACACCTTCATCGAATCCAATCCAATCAAACCGATTCACTTGCATTCATTCTAGGCCCATATGCATTGGAGTCCATTTTGCATTCATATAAGGTCCATCTAATTCGAGTCCATGCATTCATATTAAGCCCGCTAGCATTAGAGTCCATCTTAGGCCCATATAAGTCTAGCTCCCGTCAAAATCTAGGTCCATTTGCATCTTTACGTGAACCCCAGTCTATGTCAAGCCCACTCCAAGTCTAATCTCAGTCTATTCCATTCTAAGTCCAATCCTAGTCTATTTCCACTGTCAAACCCATATGCATCTCCAAGTCTATATCAAACCTATATGTTAATCTAGTCCAAACTTAGGTCCATTTAGGCCCAATTCATATTCTAGGTCTAGTTTGCATATCCATGTAGGCCCTACTCAAGTCTAACTCCTTCAGAAGTTCATAATAGCCCAGATTCCTCTAAAGTCCAGCCTGCTTGCTCACCTGTAAGTTCAAGGTCTAAGCATTCCTTAAGTCTATAGGCAATTATTGTGTCTAGCCTGCTTGCTCACCCGTAAGTTCAAGGTCTAGCATTCCTTAAGTCCATAGGCAATTTCTGTGTCTAGCCTGCTTGCTCACCCGTAAGTTCAAGGTCTAGCATTCCTTAAGTCCATAGGCAATCTTTGAGTCTAGCCTGCTTAGTTTAATGTAAGTTTCGGAGTCTAGTTGTCTAGCCTGCTTGCTCACCCGTAAGTTCAAAGTCTAGTTGCCTAGCCTGCTTGCCTTAAGTTAAGAGTTTGGTCTCTGTTATTGTCCAGCCTTCCTTAATGTCTAGCCTACTTGCTCACCCGCAAGTTCAAAGTCTAGCATTCCATAAGTCCACATAGGCAATTTTTGAGTCTAGCCTGCTTAGTATAATGAAAGTTCCGAAGTCTAGTTGTTTAGCTTGCTTGCTCATCCGTAAGTTCAAAGTCTAGTTGCCTAGCCTGCTTGCCTTAAGTTAAGAGTCTAGTCTCCCTTATTGTCTAGTCTTCCTAAGAGTCTAGCCTACCCGTAAGTTCAAAGTCTAGTCTCTCCTATCATCACCAAACCCCAATCCAGTCTACTTGCATAGTCCAGTCCAATCCATGTCTGCATTTGCATATAGTTAGGCCCATGTCCCCATCATGGTCAAGCCCATACTAAGTCCATAACCATACCCATTCCTAATCATTTCTCATTCCCATTTCCATTTCCATTTTCATTTCAAAATCATTTTCCATTTTCATTTTCTATTTTCATTCCCCATTTTCCATTTCCATTTCTCATCTCATTTTCTCATTTCGAAAACATTATTCACGAGGTCCATCCGATTTCTGTTCAGGACAGGTCGTGAGATTATAACTTGGGAACGTCCGAAAGAGAGGCAACAAGGTCGACTTACTCCCAGACTCGTCAAACGCATCCTCACCTTTTCAGACGAATCCTCCAACTCTTCTGAATCGTCATCTGAAATGGGGGATACTAATGAACAGCTCAGTTCCATTCTGGCTCAACTCACATTGATGAACTCTCGTCTTGAGGAACAAGACAAAGAGATTAAGGCACTGAGGGAGAAGCTAACTGAGGAAGACGAGCAAGGCGACACTCCGCCACCAATCAAAACCAACACACAACTAAGGTTTGAAAAACTCGAGCAATTGATCCAGTCAATTCATGCGCTCGAGGGTCAGTCTCATGGCCATGACATCATTGATCCTGAACTAAGGGAGAAACTCCATAAAAAAGTAACATTGGGTGACCTCCCAAAATTCAAGGGGGTCGAAGACCCAGATGACCACTTGAGAGCATTTTCCATCTCTATGGCTCTCAAGGGCATGAGCAAGGACCTGTTTGCTTATGTATTTCCTTTAACCTTGGATGCACATCCATCCAAGTGGTTCAGATCACTGAATAAGGGCAAGCTGAATGACTGGGACTACATCAGAGAAGAGTTCCACAAACAATATGTATACAATACTCAGCTTCCCATTGGCCTTCGTGAGTTGGAGTTAACCAAACAAAACTCCAACGAAGACTTCATCACCTTCCTTAACAGATGGAGGGATAAAGCTGCACAAATGATTAACATGCCATCTCAAGAGGATCAAGTCCGCCTGGTGATCCGTAACCTGCAGCCTAAGTATGGGGATCATATTAAATTCCAACCCATAGAGTCTTTCACGAAGCTCCATAAGGTAGGCTTGCTGATTGAGGAAGAGGTACAAGCCAACAAGAATAAGACTTCCAACAACAACAACAACAACTCTTTCAAGAAGAGTAACAATAGCCCTTCTAGCTCCAAAAGCAATGAGGTCAATGCCATAGCTACTGAAAAGAGAGGTTATCAAAAACCTCAAAGGACATTCACACCATTAGGCATGCCCTTAGAAGAAGCATTCACTAGACTTCATGCAAAGGGAGCACTTCAGTCTATTGGCCCCACTCCAGATCCTGTTCCCGAAAATAGATCCAAGAGGTGGGATCCAAATGCCTACTACAAGTATCACCAAGGGAATGGACACCCAACATTTGCGTGTTGGACCTTAAAGAATCACCTGCAGGATATGGTTGAAGACGGTAGATTGCCACTTCCACCTGCAGCAAAAGTCAACAACAGCATCAACCCCTTGGGCAACACCTAAACAACGTCGGGGCTTAGTCATTTAACGCTAGTTTTCTAGGTTGAGTCGGAGAGTCCCTCCCCTAACTCCTTCATTTCCTTTCCTGTCAAGTCTATGTCATTTAGGTTTTTATTTCTAATAAGTCTTGCTCTATTTATTTCTAATTAATGAAATAATTTCATTTTCATTGGCCTTCCATCATTTTATTTATGTTTCTAATTCAATGATGAAACTTAAATCACCTAATGAACTTGACTAATAATAATAAAAAGAGATCTGAAATAAAAAAAAAGAATAAAAATAAAAAATGGGCATACTTTGGATTATGAGTTATTCCCTTTTCCTCCATCATCCATAAACCCATCATCCTTCATGATCCTTATAACCTTTCAAAACCAAAGCTCCACAAATATCCTTCAAGCTTTCCAATACCCTAAACCAATAGCTTGTGTGCAAGCCTCACTACATAAAGAAAAAAAACAAAAAAAGAGTTAATACCAGGCAAAAATAAAAAGTGAATAAAATATCAAAGTGCGAAAAAAATGAAAAAAGCAAAAGAAAACGAACAAGGCAAAAAGAAAGAGCTAAAGGCAAAAAGAAATAAAAGTCAAGCTAGGGGGCTTGCACACAAGTTCTACCCCTCAATCAAATCCTTTAACCCATTAAACCTTAACCCATACAATCCAAATCCATGATCCTTCATTAGCCCAACCAATTCAACCTTCATCTAAACCTCAAGCCTTAAACCTTTCAATCTTTCAACCTTCCATATTCAACCTTAACTCCTTTTTTCAAGGTATGTCCAAGCCCGCTAGGTTGAAAACCCGAAAGGGCGGCCTAGGCAAAAGATAGGGCACATAAAAAAATGATAAATAAAAAAAAGAAATCAAATCGGGAACTACGAATGGTCTGATTCCGCAAGGATACGTAGGAATCCTCATCTCGAGGCCCGACCGCTTCAATAAAATAAAATTAGTCATGGTCTAATGATTTGACTTTCTAGAATTTAGGAGCATACTCTTTCTAGATCCCGACATAGACTCGAGTCTGAACCTAGCCTCGTCAAAGCCTTTTCCCACCTATATCTATTTGAGTCATAAATTTAAACCTTTTTATTTTTCAATCCAAGCTCTCCTTGTCCCTGAAGGACTCTCCGATAATTCCATGGTCTCTGGCTATATTTGACTTTGCCTATGTCAACTTCCCAAAGAAAAATCCCCAGTATAATCCCCAGTGAAAACTTTCAATGTTCAAGACATAGCAACTATGTTTCAATATCAAATCAAGTACATCTCAATTAAGGCTCAAGCCTAATTCAGGCAGGCTCACCCAAAGTGGGGGCTTCCTATACGTGTGGTGGTTCCTCCAATTCAAATCAAACTCCCGAATAGTTGTAATCCGCGGACCTCGTTTACGAACCCCAATTATTTACTAAAAACGATTTTCGAAAATCATTCAATCTATTTCTAATCATCCTGCTCATTCTACATATCCACATCTTCTAGCCTGGCAAAATCCTGACCTTGCATTGCAGCCTTGCAAAACCATGACCTTGCATTGCATTTCATACATTCTAGTCTTGCATAACCCTGACCTTGCATGACGTGTCATCTCCCTTAGCTTTACATAACCTTAAACCTTGCATTGCGTCTCATGCATCCTTAGAGAGTCTAAGTTTGCATTATTGCATCACTATGTGCTTATGTGAGTTATTTGCACCTATCTGCTAACATCTTTCCCTGCAGGTAATCAGATTGCTTGTAGTTATTGTCCTGCATAGTAACTTTATTTTGCAGAGACCGGCGGTTATAGATCAGTTCTAAACTGCAGAGCGTTTAGAATCGTTCTCCGTCCCGACACCGTATACTTTGACTATCGGTTTCCTGAACCTCAGTCAAAGTGGGGGCTTCTGTAGACACATAATCGTGTCTCCCCATTTAAGGATCCAATGATGAAACATACCGTGGCTTAATTGGTCCGATCCAAGGACAGAGCAGTCTGAAAAGTTATTCAAAACCATTTCGAAAAGTGTTAAAGTCCTATTTTAAAGCCCAATTAATTATTCATGATAATTAATTGTATTTGAGCCCAATTCATTGAAAAGCCCAATTAATTGATAATTAATTGATTTATTTAAATAAATAAATATTTTCAAAAGATATTTTTTTTAGGTCAAAATATGATTTTATCCCGTAAAATCAGATTTCTGGAGTTAAAAAAGATAAAAGAAAATTTTTAAAACGCGTTTATATCAAAAAACTATCAAAAACAACGCGGTGCGCTGAGCGCAGTTGACTGTGCTGAGCGCATCTGACTGTGCTGAGCGCAGTGGACTGTGCTGAGCGCACGTGTCCTGCCATGTGGACTTCCACGTAGGCTGCGCCAAGCGCACAGGCTGTGCTAAGCGCACCATAACTGCCACGTAGACTTCTGTTTCATGTAGAGTCCTGCGTCAAGCGCAATTCTCTGCTTGAGACGCGGAATTTCTTTCTTATCTTTTCTAAAAGCACGTACCACGTGTACACTTTTTATTGGTCATTCCGCGTCATGCGCTTGCGACGTCAGCTGCGCCAAACGCAGCCAGCGCGTGAGGCGCAGTGCCGTTTCCCTTTAAATTGGCCTGATTTCCGAACAGATTAAAAGAACGGATTTCTCACATAACACTCGACGAATACTTTACGAATCTCTCTACAAACTACAAAACTTCCCTACAAAACTCATACCTTTCAAACACAAAATACATTCAATCTACATACTTTCAGATTTTTAGGCTTCACGATTGCTCGTCCCGAAGGTTGTCGATCTCGCAGACCCAAGCCACGGTATAATACTGAGGGTCCTTAAATAAATTATTTTTATACTTCCTCCGTAACAATATTATTGCAACATTTCCTCTCGACACGGACTCCTAGGGAGTTTTTCTTAATGGTGTATTAGGGGTTGGGTTAGAGTATTAGTGGTATGATTAGGCTTGTGAGGAGAGAGAAAGTGGGTCAAAACTGACCACCATACCAACCACCACTGCCACCACCGGACCACCATCACCAGTCACCACAACCACCGCAACCACCACTACCACCACAACCACCGCAACACCACCTTCATCACCACCACCTTATTTCTACCCAAATCGACCTCCAAATCAAACCCAAATCGCCACCCGCTTACCTTTCCCCACCACCTGCGGTGGTTTTGTCGGCGCGAACGAGGGAACATTTCCCCACCACCCTCGACTGCCACGAGTGCCCGCAGTCGAACGCCAAACCGACCTCAAAATCAAACCCAGAAAATTCGAACAACAAACCACGAAATCGAACCCCAAACCCACAAATTCAGATCTAGAACACAAAACCCCAAACCCACGAAATCAGATCTAGAACAATAAACCCCAAACCGACGAAATCGAACCCCAAACCTAGTTATTCAGATTGAAGAACCCTAATCAGATCTAGAACAAAAAACCCCCAAAATCGAACCCAAAACCCCGAAAAATCAAACTCCAACCCCAGAAATCATCTTCAACAACAAATAATCTTCAACAACAACAACAACAAGAAAATCGAAACTAACCCACATCGAGCAAACCAGAAATTCGAGCAGGCGAGAGGACTCGGTTTCGTCGAGGTGAGAAGATGGCGCGAGAGGAGTCGATCCCGCGGCGGAGGAGAGAGAAGTAGAAATAGACGGAGGAAAAGGAGTTGATGGCGGCGTTGAGCGGCGAGGTTGGTGATGCGACAGTTGGTTGGGTCGTGGTGGAAAGAGTGGTGGGTGGGGGATGAATGGGTACTTGGGGAAGTAGTGATTAGTTTAATCATAGTTGGGATCTTTAAGTTTCTAATGAAGATTAGTGTAGTTTAATGGAGGGTAAATTGGTAACTTTACCCTTAAAAATTTACCTAAAATGGAAAGAATGAAAATTGTTGCATTTATTTTGTTACGTCCCAAAATGGCAAATGTTGCATTTTTTTTGTTACGGAGGAAGTATTAAAGTTACTAACAGTTTTCTTTCCTGATGTAGATCTTTAATGTAAAATCGCTATACTGTATATTGTAACCCTTTTTCTATACTTTCTTTTATTTTATTTTATTATTATTCATGCCTTTGTATATTATATGCCTGCCTGATCATTCTATTCATATTATATGATTGTCCTGTTTCAATGCTTTTATCACCCACATGTTATTTTTGCTAATCAAAGACCTAAAGAACTATTCTAATATTAATCAGATTAATTTGGACAACTTGTTAGGTTCCCTGTAATTTGATTGCATAATAACTTGTCACTAAAAATAGTCTTTTTATGTGTTTCCTGAACCTACTTAGACTAAATATTTTTAGGGTGTTTAAAACGATATTTGATTATTCTCTGGCATAAATTCTGCAATGAATCGATATTTAGTAGAGGCCAACTCTGGGCGAATGTGGTTCATTATGACTATATTCGTACCCTCACCCCCGAACTCAATCTTTGGTTCATTTTGACCATCAATGAAGTCAGGATGGGGAAATCTACATTGGATAATTTGTCCCTATGATTTTCCTATATCCAATTAGGTTTATGATTCTTCCTAAAAAGAATTGTTGGCGACTTCTTTCAATACAAAATAATTTTCAATAAAACCTTAACAGTGGGGTAGTCAAATCTAATACGCGCTCACACCACGTAGGCGAAATAAAAACACGCCTACAACCTCACTAAATTTTTTTGTGAGGATATACCAACCTAAATTTAAGTTTTGTTAAAAGGTACCAAAGACACTATTTCCAGCGAGAAAGTCAAATTTCTGGCCTTTGACTTGGTAGGAACTCGCGAGTGAGCCACAAATGTTGTGTTTTACCCCATCAACCACGCGCATACTATTGAAATGTTTTTTTTTTTTACAATTTTTTTATGAATTCCCTCCCTTAACATTTCCCTCTCCTTAAACCTTGAAAAAGAACGCTCTTCAATTCAGCAAGAAAGGGCAGCCCAAAATCATCAATTGCAAGGTATGATGTCTTATTTTCGCTTTAACTCAATTCAATTTACTTCTTGTGTTCTTTAATTGTACTATGTGGTTTGAATTTGTGCTATAAGGTATAATTTAGGGTTAAGTTACCAAGTCAAAGGCCGAAAATTTGACTTTCTCGTCGGAAATAGTGTTTTTGGTACCTTTTAACAAAACTTAAATTTAGGTTGGTATTTCCCCACAAAAAATTTTAATGAGGTATATCCCCGCAAAAAACTTTAATTTTTTATACACAATCAGAGATATTAATGATTAAAGACACGTTTTGGGTAACATGCATGAAAAGCAAACGTTGCATCTAAAAAAAAGCATATGTAGTATTAAAATTAGGGGGCTTATCCAAATATATAGGTAAATGTGGGCCCCCCTACTAATTTTATGTATCAAAGAACAAAGAAACCCTTATGGCATGTGTCACTGTCTATTTTGACCAAATTATAATGTTATTGAATAAATGGAAGAGAAATATACTTCTTCAATACTATAGTAATCACTCCATTTTCCATTTTTAAAAGTTTCATATTAATCTCTACATATTCATATTGAGTAACTTATTCCTCTTACAGATCTACTTTTTCACATGGTAGTGGTGACCAATTGTCTCTAACTATTTACGTTTTTCATTACAATAATATTTGTGTGCTACCTATACATAGTAATTATAAATAACGGATAAAATATATATGTAAGCATTACGTTTCTAGACACACCATCATCATCTTCAAACCATCCAGGCCTATTTCAACACATGAAAATTCCCTGTCAATATATTCGTTTCTAGCACTACGTTTCACATGCACAATCACACACATTCACTGATACTACCTCTGGTTTTTTAAATGCAACTGTTTCTGCTAAGAAATTAAGGATTTTAATATGTTGTGAGATTTGATGTGGGCCCCAAGAAGGTACGCCTGAGCTCCGTTATCCGTACGCCGGAAACCTGCAAAACAAGGTTAGCCTACCCCGGGGGTGGTCCCGGGATCGCCCCTCCGACGCTCAAGTCAGTAAATGATTGAGGTAGAGAGAGAAAGTGATCAATGTAGAGAGAGATGCTCTGGGGTTTGCAGCTTAGAATTGCTTACCCTTTGATTGGTGAGACAACCGCTATTTATAGAGGATGGGACCTCCAATAAATGAGGGTATTTTAGTCAGCTCCAACCGGTGGAGGATTGTCTTCCCTAGAGGTAGGGGTATTTTAGTAACTTCGCCATAGGTGGGCTGGTCCAAGAAATGGACCCAAACAATTAGCCCCACGCCAAGTAATCGGAGTGAAAATCGCCATTTTTAGTGTGGTTGATTGGCGGAATAAGGTGATTGCATTTTTGCCGATGTTGAGCGGGACCCATGAATTTTCACGCCGGATCGTGGTGGAGAAAATCTTCTGTCGCTAGGATTAACCAAGCACGGGAGTCTCTAGCTGAGCACAGACCTGCTGGGCCGAGTGGGTCTTGCCCGAGCCGAGCCATGCTGTGCCGAGTGACTCACACGAGCTGAGGGTACAGTGCTCGCGCCGAGTGACTTACCAGGCCGAGGGGGTACTTTTGTGCACTTGCCGACCCGAGGGGGTGTCATAGGCGCCCAGATGCCGAGGGGGTGCCCAGGTGCACTCGGTCGAGCCGAGGGAGCCTCATGCTGAGCGTGGACTATAGCGCCGAGCGCTGGCCTGACGTGCTGAGCCGAGGGGGATGTGCCAACCAAGGTTTACTGTGCCGAGCGCAGCCCCTGCTCCCTGCCCGAGCCGAGTGAGTCTCGCGCTGAATGGGTAGCCGAGGGGGTGCTCTTGAGGCTGACCGAGCTGGTACCCTCGTCGCTGGCCGAGCGGGTGCCCTCGAGACTGGCCGAGCGGGTGCCATGTGGCTGAGCGAGGGTATTGGCCGACTGGCCGAGCGGGGGCCTTGGTCGAGTTGCCGAGCGAGTGCATTGGCCGAGCAGCTCTCTCGAGCTTTGCTGGCCGAGTCCGACCAGGTACCTTGGTCGAGAGGGCCGACCATGTGCCCTGGTCGAAAGGTCGACTGGGTACTCGAGGCGGTCCGACCGCGGGCCTTTGAGGTTGGTCGAGTTGCTGCTCGAGGATGGACGACCGGGTCGAGCCGGTGCCCTGGCCGAGCCGATGCGTTGATCTTGCGCCGACCAAGGTACGCGAGGATGGCCAACCGAGGTCCGAGCGGCTCCTTATGCTGAGCGAGCCGAACGCCACTCGTGATGAAGGGCTAATGAGCCCCATGCTGTCCGAGTGGGTGTCAATGAAAGACTTAACTTCAATTTGGCTAAGTATAAGAGCGACTCGTCAAAGGAGAAGGGGTCTCCTAGTGGCCGAGCGGGTCGGACGCCACTCGGATGAGGGGATAATGAGCCCCATGCTGACCGAGTGGGTACCATTGACGTACTTAGCTTGAATTTGGCTAAGTATGATAAGCGACTCGGTGAAGAAGAGGGGATCTCCTGGCGGCCCAGAAGGAGTAGGACGACGCTCGGATGAGGGGCTAATGAGCCCCATGCTGACCGAGTGGGTGCCAATGACATACTTAGCTTGAATTGGGCTAAGTATGATAAGCGACTCGGTGAAGAAGAGGGATCTCTGGCGGCCCAGGGAGTAGGACGCCGCTCGAATGAGGGCCGATGAGCCCCATGCTGACCGAGTGGGTGCCAATGACATACTTAGCTTGAATTGGGCTAAGTATGATAAGCGACTCGGTGAAGAAGAGGGGATCTCCTGCTGACCGAGGGAGTAGGACGCCGCTCGAATGAGGACTGATGAGCCCCATGCTGACCGAGTGGGTGCCAATGACATACTTAGCTTGAATTTGGCTAAGTATGATAAGCGACTCGGTGAAGAAGAGGGGATCTCCTGCTGACCGAGGGAGTAGGACGCCGCTTGATTGAGGACGGATGAGCCCCATGCTGACCGAGTGGGTGCCAATGACATACTTAGCTTGAATTTGGCTAAGTATGATAAGCGACTCGGTGAAGAAGAGGGGATCTCCTGCTGACCGAGGGAGTAGGACGACGCTCGGATGAGGGGCTAATGAGCCCCATGCTGACCGAATAGGTGCTAGCTGATACTAGGCCATACTAGACCAAGTATAGAAGCGACTCGGCAAGGAGGGGAGCTCCTGTTGACCGAGTGAGTTATGAGGCTACTCGAATGAGGACTGATGAGCCCATACTTGTCCGAATAGGTGCTAGCTGATACTAGGCCATACTTGACCAAGTATAGAAGCGACTCGGCAAGGAGGGGAGCTCCTGTTGACCGAGTGAGTTATGAGGCTACTCGAATGAGGACTGATGAGCCCATGCTTTGTCCGAATAGGTGCTAGGCGATACTAGGCCATACTTGACCAAGTATAGAAGCGACTCGGCAAGGAGGGAGCTCCTGTTGACCAAGTGAGTTATGAGGCTACTCGAATGAGGACTGATGAGCCCATGCTGTCCGAATAGGTGCTAGCTGATACTAGGCCATACTAGACCAAGTATAGAAGCGACTCGGCAAGGAGGAGGGCTCCCGTTGACCGAGTGAGTTATGAGGCTACTCGAATGAGGACTGATGAGCCCATGCTGTCCGAATAGGTGCTAGCTGATACTAGGCCATACTTGACCAAGTATAGAAGCGACTCGGCAAGGAGGGGAGCTCACGTTGACCGAGTGAGTTATGAGGCTACTCGAATGAGGACCGATGAGCCCATGTCTTTGTCCGAATAGGTGCTAGTTTATACTAGGCCATACTTGACCAAGTATAGAAGCGACTCGGCAAGGAGGGGAGCTCCTGTTGACCGAGTGAGTTATGAGGCTACTCGAATGAGGACTGATGAGCCCATGCTGTCCGAATAGGTGCTAGCTGATACTAGGCCATACTTGACCAAGTATAGAAGCGACTCGGCAAGGAGGGGAGCTCCTGTTGACCAAGTGAGTTATGAGGCTACTCGAATGAGGACTGATGAGCCCATGCTTTGTCCAGAATAGGTGCTAGCCGATACTAGGCCATACTAGACCCAGTATAGAAGCGACTCGGCAAGGAGGGAGCTCCTGTTGACCGAGTGAGTTATGAGGCTACTCGAATGAGGACTGATGAGCCCATGCTGTCCGAATAGGTGCTAGCTGATACTAGGTCATACTTGACCAAGTATAGAAGCGACTCGGCAAGGAGGGGAGCTCCTGTTTACCGAGTGAGTTATGAGGCTACTCGAATGAGGACCGATGAGCCCATGCTTGTCCGAATAGGTGCTAGGCGATACTAGGCCATACTTGACCAAGTATAGAAGCGACTCGGCAAGGAGGGAGCTCACGTTGACCGAGTGAGTTATGAGGCTACTCGAATGAGGACCGATGAGCCCATCTTTGTCCGAATAGGTGCTAGGCGATACTAGGCCATACTTGACCAAGTATAGAAGCGACTCGGCAAGGAGGGGAGCTCCTGTTGACCGAGTGAGTTATGAGGCTACTCGAATGAGGACTGATGAGCCCATGCTGTCCGAATAGGTGCTAGCTGATACTAGGCCATACTTGACCAAGTATAGAAGCGACTCGGCAATGAGGGGAGCTCCTGTTGACCGAGTGAGTTATGAGGCTACTCGAATGAGGACTGATGAGCCCATGCTGTCCGAATAGGTGCTAGCTGATACTAGGCCATACTTGACCAAGTATAGAAGCGACTCGGCAAGGAGGGAGCTCCCGTTGACCGAGTGGGTAGGACGCCGCTCGGATGAGGGCTAATGAGCCCCATGCTTGGTCCGAGTGGGTACCATGAGTACTTAGCCATACTTGACTAAGTGCAGAGTGGCTCGATAGAGGAGTATGTGGACTCCATGCTGATCGAGGGAGTAGGACGCCGCTCGGATGACGACTAATGCGCCTTATCTTTGTCCGAGTGGGTACCATGAGTACTTAACCATACTTGACTAAGTGTTTGGGTGACGCTCGTTGAATTGCTGAGTGAGGTCATGTGACGCTCCTCGAGATACCGAGGGAGGTCATGGGACGCTCCTCGAGATACCGAGGGAGGTCATGGGGCGCTCCACGGCACGTTGGGGGCTTATGAGTCTCAAGTGGTTGAGGGAGGTTCTTAGCCTTATTTTGGCTTACTATTTGAGTGACGCTCCTCAAAATGCTGAGGAGGTGCCAATGAATATGTTTCTCGACTCGGGGAGTTTAGGAGCTCCATGTTTCCCGAGGAGGTTTCATGACACTATTCGAATATCGAGTACGTGCCCGATTAACGATACTTAGCCGTTTTTGGCCAAGTTAATAGGACGTTCCTCTTATGACTGAGGAGGTGCTGATGGAGAAATTTTGGACTTCTGAGGCTTATTTGCCCCATCCTTCCTCCTTTGAGAGTATTTATTTGTCCAACCGAGGGGTTCCAAGTAATTAGCCCCACGCCGGGATGAACGGATAGGGTAGCATCATTCCTTCCCGAGGCGGTCGTCCGGCGGAAATCGAGAGAGACCCATGTTCCGGGTACCTCGCTAGTCCCGAGAGGGGGACTCGGGATTATGCATCGCTTCGAGTTAGGTGCCTTGATGTGTGGTTCATTTTCTTTGTCCAAGTTCGCTCTTTAGACCAAGGGGGTCGTGCTTGGATGGAGGTAGCTCGCACAAGCCAAGTTGATGGAGGTACCGGTGGATGAGTAGGTGCTTCGATGAGTAGGCACCTATGGTCGAAGTACATTTCTTGGCCAAGTTGGCATCCAAGGATGAGTGGGTACCTTGAATGAATAGGTACCGTTGCATTTGATTAGTAGGCACCTATGACCGAGTATATTCCTTGGCCAAGTGGGCACCAAAGATGAGTGGGTACCTTGAATGAGCAGGTACCGTTGATGAGTAGGTGCCTTTGATGAGTATGCGCCTATGGCCGAGTACATATCCTTGGGCCGAGTGGGCGCCAGGATGAGTGGGTACCTTGAATGAGCGAGTACCGTTGGTGAGTATGTGCCTCGATGAGTAGGCACCTATGGCCGAGCACATTTCCTTGGCCGAGTGGACGTCGAGGATGAGTGGGTACCTTGAATGAGCAGTACCGTTGATGAGTAGGTGCCTTTAATGAGTAGGCACCTATGGCCGAACACATTTCCTTGGCCGAGTGGGCACCAAGGATGAGTGGGTACCTTGAATGAGTAGGTACCGTTGATGAGTAGGTGCCTTTAATGAGTAGACACCTATGGCCGAACACATTTCCTTGGCCGAGTGGGCGCCAAGGATGAGTGGGTACCTTGAATGAGTAGGTACCGTTTATGAGTGGGTGCCTTTCATGAGTAGGCACCTCTGACTGAGTATATGTCTTGGCCAAGTAGGTACCTTGAATGAGTAGGTACCACTGATGAGCGGGCGCCTTTGATGAGTAGGTCTGGCTGAGCCGGACCGTAAACTTGAGGGTGCCACATGTTTCTTGACAACCTTGAAGAGACGTGAGTAGCTTGCCTAGCTGAGTTGCCCTTGGAAGATCCTTCCCTTTATTTAGGTCCCAGTAGGTTAGGCCGAGCATTTCGGGAGGGACGAATGATCTCTTCGTGACGAGTGGAAGCCATACCCATCGACTTTCTTTGGAGAGTTTGTTGAAGATGAGCCGCAATCAAGGTGACGTCTCGTTGCGATTCGGGTGGAGAGGTCGGCTACTTATGTCGACCCGATCTTTGCGAGATGACCGACTTCGCAGTGGATTCTCCATTGGGGTGGAATCATCATCATTGGGATAGAGGGATAGCACCGTAGGTGCATATGGGATGCTTGAGCTCTCCCGAAACGGTTGGCTTGGGAGCGTGTCTTCTTGGTTGGGGTCATTGTTGAGCAACAATGAGGTGAGTTTTACTGAGTAGCAACAAGGTGAATCTTCTTTGAGTGGTGGTGAAGTAACTTCTTGTACTATCCCCACGTACGCGCGCCAAACTGTTTAGCTTCTGCAAGAAATTAAGGATTTTAATATGTTGTGAGATTTGATGTGGGCCCCAAGAAGGTACGCCTGAGCTCCGTTATCCGTACGCCGGAAACCTGCAAAACAAGGTTAGCCTACCCCGGGGGTGGTCCCGGGATCGCCCCTCCGACGCTCAAGTCAGTAAATGATTGAGGTAGAGAGAGAAAGTGATCAATGTAGAGAGAATCTCCTGGGTTTTGCAAGCTTAGAATTGCTTACCCTTTGATTGGTGAGACAACCGCTATTTATAGAGGATGGGACCTCCAATAAATGAGGAGTATTTTAGTCGCTCCAAAGTGGTGGAGGATTGTCTTCCCTAGAGGTAGGGGTATTTTAGTAACTTCGCCATAGGTGGGCTGGTCCAAGAAATGGGCCCAAACAGCAACATTTGATTATTTTAAGCTACTCACTAAAAAGGCAGATGTTGCATCTAAAAAAAATAAAGGAAGTATATATAACCTGGTGCCTTACATGGATTTTAAAATATACATGTCAAAAAATAAATATTACATTGTATACGTACCTATGGCCTTTGGGCAAAGACAAAGGTTAAAGGTCAAATGTAGAGGAGACATAATAGCCAGGGAAGAGGCAGTGCAAGGGTAGAGCCAAAACACATGAAAATGTAGTTTGCTAAGCAGCTCTATCCTTACACTGCTTCTTCTCCGACTTTTATCCAATCTCTCTGGTCTCTTGTTAGTTCCCATTCCTCACTACATCTTACCTCATTAATAACACTATTTGCACGCATATAGTGAAATTACAAAAATGCCCTAGAAATTCGAAAAATATTTCGACTGATCGGCTATTGTGACATATTTGTTGATCAAGTAGGATAGAGGAATTTATGAGGAGAAAGCTTTATAAGATCTAGGATGCGAAATATTTAACATCAGTGGGCATACTTTGAGGTTTACATGAAGTAGATATATATAGATAGAAAGTTTGGGACATGATGATATGCACGTTAATTAATTGACTAACAAACTGCAATGTGATGCTGTGCAGTAGTACTAATTTGAGGGTAATGGCCGGTACAACTACGAGTAATGTTGATAGCTGTAGTACACCTTTTATTGTTGTACTCTCACCCTCTCTATGTACTGCTATTACTGCATGTTCGGTTGGATTAGTCGATTAGACACGCATAGTGAAAGCCCAACCCGGAAATGAACCTATGTGTTTTGGTCAGGCCGGCCCATCTTTATGCTTGTCAATGGTTGAGTCTTGAGTCAATTAGAACATAATAGCAAGGTAACTAGGAATAATGGTCATAACTCATAACATCGAATTTTTTTTTTGGTGAAATATAGGAATGGCAACCAGCCAAATTGGGTTGGATGTTACAATTGCACATTCGACCCACCTTATTCAGATTTATTTCAGATTGGATTTGAATATGAGTTTTATTTATCGGATTATTTTTGCCTCATATTAGATGAGATTGAGTCGGATTGTTATTATTTTATCACTTAAAAACACAAAAAAAACAATGTATTAAAATGTACTTTTACTACTATGTATTTACTTGTTTTGTTAAATAATACAAACATAATTATCGTAATGTAATGTAGATTTAGTCTATAAGTTGATGAAATGACATTAGTAATCATATTAAGGCGGGATTTTATTTAGGTTCCACTTTCTATAGGATTCTAATTAGATTATCACATTTTTCAGTTTAGATCGATTTTTTTCCGAAATCAAGACGGATTGGAATGAGATTGGATTGAATTGCTATTCCTACATATATTTACGGTATTTACCCTTAGCTTGTTTTATTTATTTATTTTGATGGGAGCCCTTAGCTTGTTACGATGATCTCTATAGGCCAAAACTTGGTCAGCTCAACTGCCCAACTACGATCAAAAGTGAACTATTTGAATTACATTGGATTGGTCGGCCCACCTTGATATTGGTGATTTTAGCTAGGTTTTGAACTCTCCACATAGTATAACCAGTATAGCACTTTATTCATATAATTGCCTTCACTGCTTCACCATATGTATAGTGTTTAAATAACTATGGTTAAAGGTTCAAAAGCTTGAGATTTTGCTACTATTTAACTGTATTTGGCAAACTAGTAGCTAAAGATCATGCGTTAAGTTTCAATTGGTTAGTTGCTAATTGCTCCTCGATGTGCCTCATGTCAAATTTTGCAAACGTAGCCCACTCACGGCAAGAGAAATGATAAAGAGCTAGATGTGTTGTGAGATGCAACTTTTGTATCGAACAGATAGGTATGTAGTGTTTGTGCTTTTTTTTTAATAGGTAAGAATTTTTTTTTTTGGGCTACTCTCGCGCATGGCCCCTATTCAGAGGCTCATTAAAACCATACACTTCCAAACTCCCCTTAAATTCCAAGCATTTGCTTGGGGTAGGAATTGAACCCTAAATTTTGCTAGGGGAAGATGAGAAAGCTCACCATTTTAAAGCAACCCCAATTCCTATGTAGTGTTTGTGTTACATAGTCTATATATATATATATATATATATATATATATATATATATATATATATATATATATATATATATATATATATATATATATATATATATATATATTAAGATGAAATCCCTTGCAAGTAGGGGGGGAATTGGGGATCCTTCCATGCAAGGGATGAGACTCGATCCCAAGATCTCTGGGATCGGAGGTGATGCCAATATCATTAGGCTATCACCTGCTGCTCTGTTACATAGTCTATATGTGTAGATAAAATGCAATGTATGTGTGTATTAGTGTATAAAGTAGGAAAATAATGCAACGATGAAAATAAAATTGACGCTCTTTACCGTCCGTATTTACTTAAAACCACCTGTATCGTTTTCTTTAAATATCAACCTTACCATCCCCCTTCACCATTCACCCACATTCACCCCTTTAACCTTTCACCATTCACCCTTTCACCTTTCTCCACAACCACCACCACCGAAGCAGCACCACGATCTCCTTTGCCTGTAGCACCTGGCAACAATACCACCATGACCGCCATGTCTGATGAATAACCGTCAACACCGCCACGAGCACCAAAACGGATTGTGGTCAATTAATTTATTTTTGAATTTTTCTTTTCCGCCATCGTACCTGTAATATCCCGAAAATTTAAACTTGCCTAAATTAAATAATGATAATTAGTGGTTAAATCTTTCCTTTAATAATGGGGTGTGAAAAAAATTATGTGCTCCACATTCAAGTAATGATACAAGATGATTAGTTTTAATTAAACAACTAGTATTTAGGCCCGCGCGTTGCCCCGGGTGGTATTTTATTCCGAACTTCATATGCATTTCTTTTCCTTTCGCATTAAAAAATAATAAAGAAAGCTCAACATTTAAAAGATACAAATATAATAATGTGGACATTCAAAGCATGATTAAAAGTTGGTTGAGATGGTAATTGAGCTATGTATAATAGCAAGATATCACGGGTTCAAATCTTGTTGCAAGCCAATTTACTTTTGTTAGTTGACATGACATATATACACATTGGACAATTCTAGTAGAGTAGGAGATGTGCCACGTGGCGTGTATATGTTGGTAGACACGCCTTTTAATATATTAGTATAGATTATATGCTATATTGAATTGCAAAATTTACAAAGAATAAAATATTGCAATGGAATAAAATATTTAGTGAGTATTGGATTAAAATAAATGACTAGAGCTTCACAAAGTACTGGTAAACAAAGGTTGGATTAATATGATGGTATTAGTAAGAGGAGAAGAAAAAGAAAAAGAGGGAATGAAAGAAAGAATTAATAAAATAAAAAAATGGAAACAATGACTTGAATTTTTCCCCAACTCCTTCACCTTTCTCTCTCACAAAACTCAACAATGGAGTTTTAAATAAGATTTAATTTCTTTGTGCACCAAAAATCAGCTCCCAACCCAAACTCCACGTCATCGACTCGGTTTGGCAGTACTGAAACTGATAAGATAAAGTTGAAACTGATAAGGTGCTGGAACTGAAAAGGTAGTTGATTAACTTAATTGTTTGGCAAAATTAGTTGCTTAAATTGATAAATATTTTGGCAAAATTAGTTGATATCAGAATTTTTAAAAGTTTTTCCAAAATTTCAGTCACCTGATTTTGAAAAAGTAAAATTTGTAACTTATCATTTAAGTCATTTTAAGCATCTAAAATTTTATTTTAGGTACTCCCCAAATACTGCTAATCATTTTTTTTTTTTTAATTGGAGTTAAATTTCATTAAATCTCAAGAGCTAGAAAGCCTCAACTGTAAACAAGGTATTCCTTCATAAAGAAGGAAACTTTTATAGTGAAGACCACACCCAGTATTGAGGAGGCACTCTAACTCTCGCAATCAGGTACAATTCCAAACATGATTATACATCAAACTAGACATGGATAATGTGAAATCCTACATCACATACAGTCATCAACATGACTTTGAATCAAAGGGCAGGGGGTTAGCTGCAACACATCAATAAATTGTAGACTTGCGGTCTTCAGCAGAGGCTTTTGAATCTGATCAGATGGCTTTTAAATCCAGGCTATGAATTCTTCATGCCTTAGGAGACCCTGCTTAGCTAGAGTATCAGCCACAAAGTTGGCGCTTCTCCCTTTGTGAACAATTTTGATGCTTAGATCTCTTTTTCACGCATTTCTGATGAAGTTTAAATGATGGTTCATATTCCAAGGCCCTCCGTTGTCACTATTGCTCCATAATACTGCATTTGAGGAATTTGATTCAAGAATTAGATTGCATTTTTTGGTACTTTCACATGCTAGAGAGATCTTAGTCGCGTGGTGTATGACCAATGTTTCAACACAGTTGATTTCCATGAATGGAATGGGAGAGGAGAACAAGCAAATGAAGTTCCCTTTATCATTGCGCAAAATACCTCCAATGGCTGAATTTGATGAGAGAGGGTTCACAGATGCATCGACGTTCCATTTTAGCTGATTTGGTTCCGGGCGACACCATTCACATGGAATTGAGACGGATTTGAGACTGCTTGAGAATGATGGGCTGCCATTCCATAATAAACAATCCGGATTTCTTTGAATATCAGTAGGTGAATAAGGAAAGTCATCACACCACCCTTTAATCCACCATCCAAGTCTCAATAGAATCATATCTTGAAGATATTTTGCTGAACGAGAAGTGTTTTAAAAAATGCGCGAATTACGCTATTTCCCAATTGTCCAAACAATTATAAAGAAACAAACGTGCCATACCTTTTTGAAGAAGGAGCACTTCTTTGATATATGCCATTGATTAAAGGCACATCTCAGATTGTTGGGGAAGACCCATTTAATACCCCATAAACCAATCCACCAATACCATAATTGCTGGGCAAATTGACAGTGAAGAAGAAGGTGGTTGGAAGATTCAGAGGAGAGAGAGCATAAAACACATAAATCATTTTCTGCCGGAATGATGCCCAGATGAGCAAGTTTTTTTACAAGTGTTTATTCTCTCAAGCAATGTTGTCCGTACCGCCATACGAACACTTTTATCCTGTGTGGCACTAAGCCACGCCATACACCTTTTATCGCATCGTGATGGGGTATTGGGCTCAGTTTATCGAGTTCAAGCGAGAAAGATTTTATGGAGAATTTTCGAGAGCTGCAAAAAGACCACACAAGCTTATCCTCACTATCGCAGGCGAGGCACACTTCCATCAATATTTTGTCGAGATGAGATTTTTCAACAAGATCTTGGGGCCGAAGAGCTCGCTTCCATGAGAAAATCCATACCCAGTTATAGCCTTCCCAAAATCCGAAAGAATCCACTGAAGCATTTGGCATGACTGAGATTTTGTAGAGCCTCGGGAATATGGATTTTAAAGGTGATGACTCTAACCAAGAATCATGTCAAAATAGGCAATTCGAGCCATTGCTAACATTTTTTCTTACTCCATTAAGAGCCAAAGTTTTCGCTTGTGAGTGCTGGAGAATGGAAGATCAGATTTGCTTCCAAGGACCCCCATTTGAGGGTATTGCTAAATCTGAGATGTTGAGGGTTAAACACTGCTAATCATTTAAACACCTAAAATACGTTAGCACCTTATCATATAAGGTAACTAAAATGCTTCCCCAAAATTCAGTAAATTAGATTTCTTAAGGGACCAAACAATGGCTATAAATAGCCAAGTTCATAGCCTCTTCAAGCGTCCTTCACCCACCACTCTCACTTCACTCAATAGCTCCATAGAATTGCTCCTTTATTCGCCGGAAAACACCCCCAAGCCCCTATTTTTCGCACTACACCACCTACTCTATCTCTCCCCTGTTTTTGAGTTATCCAACTCGCACCACCGTGCTGCCAGCCTCGCCTCCCTCCACCATCACGACCACCTTGCGCCACCCACCACACCGCCGCCTTCCCAGACCTACTTTGCACCCCAACCACACTATCTCGTCTCTCGCTCACACACTCTTTCTCCCTCCTCGTTTCACCGTCGAGCCACGCCCCAGCATCGCCGCACCTTGCGACTCCTGCCGTGTCGCCTCGTCGCTGCTGCCGGAGCTCCAACCCGCCGCCCAACTTTATTCTCTCCCCTGTTCTCGTGTCTACTCGGTTGAGTAGAGGTATGAAAATACATCTTCACTGTTGTTTTTAAATTTTTAGATGAAGTAGTTTGAGCCCAAAACAATAAATACCCATAGTTAGTTACTGATACTATTAGGCCAAAAAGAATTTGGGTTTAGTTAAGCTAAGTGGCTAAATTTATATCTTCAACTTGTTGGGCATAGAAACTGATTCATTTAAGTGTTAATAAAGCTAGTTAGTCTAATTTCTATCTTTAATTTGTCAGTCTAATCTTTCAATTAGACCGCTAAACTGAGTTTGTGATGTTAAATTTATTAATCACTCTAACTTGAAATTGTGAAAGAACATTAGGAATACTTAAGTTTATATATTAGTTTACGAGCTTATGATCACTTTAGTTTTTTTTGTACCGTCTTCCTCGTTTGTGAATGATAATTTTTATAATTATGATTTTTGTTTTGTTGATTTTTTTAAATTATGATTTTCATTTACAACTTTTTTTATTGTTTTGTTGAATGTTGCTGGATATATATGGCTGGATTAGCGTTGTAAAAAAACTAATATGGACCCGGTGCACACTAACTTAATGTGCACCTTATCCATCTCACGTGAGTTTTAATGATTCAACTTTCCGTTTTTGCCGCGTTCGCCTTTCCCCTATTTTCTCTCTCCGATAACTTCTCCTCCTTACGATAACTTCACTCTCCTGATAGTGTATTTTTGAAACAATATAGTGTATTTTGAAATGATATAGTGTACTTTAAAATGATATAGTGTATTTTAAAATGATAGTGTTTTGCTGAGTTTTTTGGGCATGATAGTGTTGCATGTTATAGTGTATATTGACATGATATAGTGTATTTTGAAATGATATAGTGTATTTTAAAATGATAGTGTTTTGCTGAGTTTTTTGGCATGATAGTGTTGCATGTTATAGTCTATTTTGAAATGATATAGTGTATTTTAAAATGATATAGTGTATTTTAAAATGATAGTGTTTTGCTGAGTTTTTTGGCATGATAGTGTTGCATGTTATAGTGTATATTGACATGATATAGTGTATTTTGAAATGATATAGTGTATTTTGACATGATAGTGTTTTGCTGTGTTTTTTGACATGATAGAGTTGCATGATATAGTGTGTTTTGACATGATATAGTGTATTTTAAAATGTTATAGTGTAGTTTATTTGTATATTACACAAAATTATCATAATCGATCGTTATAGTGTTTGACATGATAGTGTATTTTGACATGATATAGTGTATTTTAAAATGATATAGTGTATGTTTGTTCAGAACAACTGTTTTTGTTAAAATTTTAGGGCGAGAGAATATTATTGAAGAGAGAGAAAATCGCGCGAATTTTGGAAAGCGGGAGTGACTAGTTTGTAGTGGGGCACGTGTCTAGGCCTGGTCCACACTATTTTTAATGTGAACCGGGTCCACGCAAGACGGATTGTTATCGTTGAATCTGATTTTTTTGTTTTCACACAAGTTCAAAAGTTGAATATGGCTGGATTGATTTTCGGTGGTTGGATGGCTACATAGTCAGAGCTCCGTAATAAAGAGCCGCACATTTTTTTACACCAAATGACTCCTAACTGGTCCGGTCATAGCTAGGGATGGCAATGGATCCTGGACCCGGCCCCGTTTTTTAGGATCTGGATTCCAACATTTCGGACCCGTTGGATCCGGGTCGGATCCGGGTCCCGTCATCAAGTTGCGGATCCGGGTCCGGATTTGATCCCAAGATTCGGACCCGTAGATCCGTTTTTCAAAAAAATAAGTTGGGCAGTTGGCTAGAACCTAGGCTTGATTCACGCATAATCCTCACTCCTCATAAACTGTAACCTCAAAACTAACACAGCCCCTTCTACTCCAGCCTCTAACAAAAAACCCTAAGTTCCTTTCTCTCTCCTGCCATCCACTACAAATACCCAGCGGCGAGCCGGAGATCTCCCTGAATCCGACGACTTCCGGTGACTGCACCATGTGACGGGAATTTGAAGATTATTCTACTGTTTTCTTTACTCACATTCTTCATCTTGCTTACCTTCAATCAGGTTGAAGATTCTTTGTCATAATCTTTCCTCTTAGTTTTATCCATCCCCTCCAAACTATTACCACTATTATCACTCATACCAATGGGTAAAGACTCGGAAGAAGAGACAATGGTCCGATTGAAATTTGAAGGGAGGAGAGAGAAAAGCATTTGTGGGAAAAATGGAGTGATGTCGATTTTATTCGTTGAATGGAATGTCTAATTGTGTATATTTGAAGTGTAATTTTATGGTAAATCAAGTTGATCAATGCTAGTACACATAAATTTTCGCACATTTCATTTTATATCCCTGTTAGTTTGTAATTTTTCGATCCATTGCTAGGAAAATGCATCCATTTCTTATCTAGATTTTTTTCTCTAATTTGGTGAACATAGTAATGTAAATCAACGCAATTTGCGCTTGTTATACCACTATATTATTTTAATTGAATTTGTTAATTTTCTAAGTAAAATAGTATATTTTTTGGACGGATCCGTTTTGGACCCGGATCTGGATCTGGGTCCTATTTTTCCGGCACCTGGTGGATCCGGTCGGATCTCAGATCCAACATCTAAAAATGGATCTGAATCCGGGTCCACACGGACCCGATTCAAATCCGACCCGTTGCCATCCCTAGTCATAGCACACAACCGATTAACTGATTCGGATCAGTTAATTTATAACTGATCCGATTTTTGACCGGATCAGTTATTCAATATATCTTCTTGATCCTGACCAAAACCGGATCTCGTAAGCTTGGTTTTGACGGATCTCGTATGCCGGTTTTGGCCAGGATCGGATAGGCTTTTTTTCTACTAGTGTCGATTTTTTTTTCTTTTTATTAAATTGTTATCATATTATTAATTTATATTTGATAATTATTAGTTATTTGATGATTAGCAAATTATTAATAGTTGTGATTAGTGAATATTAACAAATATTATCGATAATTAGTAGTACAATTAGTAAAAATAAGTTATTAGTTGCGAAAATCAATGAGGTATTTGATGATTAGCAAGTAGTAGTGATTATTGCATGTCAATAATAATGATTAATTTTTTATGCATTTAAGTAGTTAGTAATTATTGCATGTTAATAGTAAATAATTTTGTTTATATATATGTTAAGTAGTACTGATTATTGCATATTAATAGTGATTAATTTTTTTTGCATGTTAAGTAGTTAGTTATTGTTTTGCATGTTAATAGTGATTAATTTTTTTTTGCATGCTAAGTAGTTAGTGATTATTGCATGTTAACAATAGTTTAGTGATTATTGGATGTTACATTTGATCACTAAATCTCAAATGTTAAATCTTTTTAGGTTTATGAGCTAGATTTTGGGGGGTGATTTTGTAGATTATAATCACCTATCTTATAATGATACGATTTGGGATAGTAAAATGGATGCCGAGGATTGGTGTAGAGAAAAGGCACTAGAAATTGGGTTTGTGATAATTTCTTCGTTAGGAAAAAAACAAGTTGGATCGTCACCATATGGTTATATGAGATGTAATCGGGGTGAGAGGTATCGGGGTAAGGATAAAGATCTTAACGAAGCGTCGCGTATAAACACCAAAATAAAAGCGTGTGGATGCAGAGCTTACGTAAAGACAAAATTTCTTACCGATCGATCAGGATGGTTGATTAGCAGTAAACCAAGGATATCAGGCACACACAAACATGAGTTACATCATTACATTGAGGGTCACCAACCATCAACGGTCTTAGTCCGGCGGCAAAGGTTTTTGTTCGCAATATGTACAAGTTGCACGTTAAGCCGACCATCATCATGAAAGTTGTTCAGAAAATTTCCAAATGATCGTCCAACTATGAGAAAAATCTACAACCTGAAAGAAAAAGATAGTTCGAAGTAATGATGGCAGAGACGTCATGCAACAATTACTCCACCTTGATCGAGAAAACTGCTAGCATCATTGGATAAGGCAAGACAAGGAGTTGAATAATGGCATGACAGAGGCATTTTTGGTGTACCTAAGTCGATGAATTTCCTATACATATTTATCCACATGTTGTTGGTATAGATGCAACCTATAAAATTAAACGGACAAATATAAGATGCTATTTTACGAGTTGATTAGGATGACATTATGTAACCACAACTTTCTGGTTGGGTATGCTTTGATGGCGAATGAAACAGCTGATAGTTATCATCAGGTATAGGACAAGTTTAGATTGTTGCTCAGCTTTACTGTTATCCTTATCACTAAATTATTGCATAATAATTAATCATTTTTTTAACATGCAATAACCACTAATTACTAATTAAAACAAATTGTTCGCTAATATTAACATAACATGCTAATATCAATATTTCATTAATATTAACATAACATTAGCATAACATGCATGCTAATATCACTAATAACATGCTAAAACAAATTAAAACAGCTTCATATTAATAACATGTTAATGTTACTCGTAATTTATTCACTATTATTCGCTATTATCATTAATATTTAAAACAATTAACTAAGAAAAAAATCGATGAACCATGGAACCCAACCTTTTCGTTTCCTCCATCGAAGAACCGGATCAAAATTTCATTTCCTCCACGGAGGAACCGAAGATCTAACTTGGTTCATCGATGGAGGATACGAAGTCAGGATCTTCGTTTCCTCCATGGAGGAAACAAAAATTTGATGTGGTTCCTCGATGGAGGAAACGAAAAAAAAGGCGATTATGGAACCGCCATTCATTACGGTCAAGCTTTACACCAACCTGAGTTGACAACTCTCGGGCGGTGCCTTTCACCTTCTTCTTTGGGGCCATGCTCTTCGAACTCGGGCCTTTCGCCTGCGTGTTGAAGGTGGTGATGTTGGTGGATGTGAAGCGATGGTGGTGTTGAAGGTGGTGGTGGCGGTGGTATTGAAGGTGATTATATATGGTGTTAACGGTGTTGGTGGTGCTCAAGGTGGTGGCTGGTGTTGGTGTCCGGATAAAAGGTGGTGTGGTGGTGGTGATGGTGATGGTGATGGTGGTGGTGAGGGTTGGTGGCTTAAGGAGTCTTGGGTGAGGAAGAGGGAGCGAGAGAATAAGTGAGGATGAAAGGGAGAGGGAGGAGTATAATTAGGGGTAAATGGGGAAAAAGAAAAATTACGAGCGGTATAAGTAAATAAGAGCGATATTTAAAAAAAACTCCGAAATACCTAGAAAGTATATAGTATTTTCGTCTAAAGATAATAGGTACTCCCTCATATTCTTTTTTTTTCACTTGGAATATTCTAGTCAAAGGTAGAAAACTTTGATCATGTATTCATGTGTAGTGATTAGTATATACTATATACTCTCTCTATATTCATGTGAGATTTTGTTAAATACGTCTCAAGGTAGCATTTTTTACTAATACATATTTAGAGATATTATTAGTCAAAAATGTGCATTGAAGACTTTGCAAATTAAGTAAAAAGTAAAGATAACAAATGTACAAAGATGATGTAATACATAGTAGCCGATATCTTGTTTATTACTTTACTTTTTGATAGTTTTTAATTGGTTTTATAGTTGTTTTTGAGTTAGTTTAGCTAGTTTGTTAGCTATTTCCTTAATTTGTGCAAATTTCCTTCTTGTATGCACTTTCTTTGGGCGATTTGTTCCATTTCGGGACTTAGGAGCACGCTTGGAGGACACTTGCACAACCCCAAATATTAATATCGAAGAGGAAGGTCAAGGAAGCATAACCGAGTTCCGAGGCAAATATAAGAAGTTTTGGAAGAGTTTGCGCACAAGGGTCAACTTCAAATGGCCATAACTTTTTAGCACACAAAACATTTTTTGAGCTATTCAAGTTGAAGATAAAAGTTTGGCTCAATAGCTTTCAACAAGTGGTCACAAGCTCAATTTCGATATAAAACGAGTGAGATATGGCCGTTTGAAAATGAACGTATCGAAACTGAAAACTGACCCGAGCGCGGTCAATCGACCCCGCCGGGTCAATCTGCGATAAACTCATTTTCACTCCTGTTGGTCTGACCCGCCCAGTCGGATGACCCGGAGGGGCTCGGGTCAATCGGTCATCTTACCCGCCCGGGTCGGGTCATTTTTCAAAAACCTTTTTACGACTTTGTTTGTTTTAATGCGGGGTTGTTTTGTAATTTTCTCGTTTTATTTCTTATGACTATATAAGAGGGACTCCTCTTATTTTAACTTAGGCAATTATTAACTAGAGATTAGAGAGAGATTAGATCTTGTTTTAGCATTCAAGTTTAGAGCAAAACCCTAGGAGAGAGAAAAGTGGAAGTTTGAAGCTTTTGGATCTCCATTCTTCATTAATGAAAGTTTAAAGTTGGTAATCTTTGTTTATTTTCTTCTTTCCTTCCATTATTCTTGCTTATTTCATGATTTGTTTGTTTAGATCTTGCTTTATTAGTTGATTATTTACATTTTTTCTCTTTTTCCTCCATGGTTATGGTGATGAAGTTATTTCAAGCTTTGTTTTGTTTTATTTCCATAATGTGTGAGTAGTTTCTTACTAGGGGAAGGGATGTAACCTTCATTTACTCTTTGGATCCTAGATCTAAGTTAGGGGGTTAACTTTTGGGGTTGAACTTGTTGATCAAACTTGTTTTACTTAGTTTGTTGGGTGATTGCTCACCACTTAACTTGTATATTTGGAATTCCTAGTGAAGGATTGAGAGATGAAGCTAGGAATAAACTAAGTTTGGTTGCTAGACTAGGATCTCCATGAAAATAGGCATTTTCTAGTTTAGGGAAGCTTGATTAATCATGTTGTGCTTGATTTGGCTAGATTGGTTGCTCATGCCATGAGAATAGGTCATGAGTGACTAATAAGCTCCTCTAATTAGCTCGAGAGAGTAATTAGAGTTCATATGTGCGCGATTTTCCCCTTGTGATCCCCCATTTGTTTCCCCTTGGCTTTGATGATTGGATTCTTGGATTGAGTGTTGGTGAATCCCCCTAATCCCCTAGTTTCTTCACCCTTGTCTTATCTCCTTTAATTGTTCGTTGATTTCTTGTGCAAATCTTCTAGTTTAATTAGAATTTAGAATCATTGCTAAACTTTCAATCAAAACCCAAAATTGATTTAGCTCATTGTAGTTAGCTAATTAACTCTTGACTTAACCCTACTTCCTTTTGGATTTCGACCCTATACTTATCCTATATTGGATAAATTAGGTTATATTTGAAGAGTATACAACGACCGTCAAATTTTAAGCGCCGTTGCCGAGGGAAATGGCAGTTAGCATTAGCTAATTGGTTAATTTTGAGACTAAATTGTCCTTTTTCTTTATTTTTGGTGTGTTTACCTCTTGGTTGTTTTTACTAATATTCTCCGTAGCTTTGTTGGTTGCATGTCACGGAGATTGAGGGCGATCCTACCATCCCCATCGATCATAACCTTGAAAATACATTGAGGCAATTAAGGAGAATCTTTAGGGAACCTACGGTCCAATCGGGTGTTGAACAACCGGATTTTGAACAAGAGTCGTCTATCTCCACTACTTCTAGCACTATGGGGGATGAGGCTCCTAGAGCATTACGGGATTTTGGGCATCCCGAGGCATTTGAACTCAAAAGTGGTATTCGCCGCCCAACTACTACCGCCAACTTCGAATTTTCTCCGCATTTGATTCGCATGATCAAACTAAGAGCCCTATGTGGGGTATGACTCATGAGTGTCCTCTTGAGCATTTGGCTAGTTACTTAGAGCTATATACCCACCGGTGAAGCAAAAACAATGTGAGTCAGAGTTTGTGAGGCTCGACCTATTTCATTTCTCTCTCTTGTGGGTAAGGCTAGAAATGGTTGCAATCCATTAGGAAGACTCTTTGACGACATGGGCACAAGTTACCCGGCTTTTGTGGATGAATTCTATTCTCAAAGAAGACATCCGAAGCTAGGAGGAAGATAGCTAATTTCTCTCGAGGGGAGGATGAGACATTGTATGGAGCTTGGGATAGGTTCAGAGGATCTTCGAAGATCTTGTCCTCACCATGGTTATAGTCGATGGATGCTTATGCAAAGCTTCTATGATGGTCTCCTTCCTATGACCGTCGTGCAAGTCTTGATTCGGGTGCGGGAGGCCAACTAAGAAAGCTTAGGTTGACAATATTGAGCCTACGATGAAAGAGGTGTACGGCACTACTCTTGGGAAATTCTACTAGAACCGCAAGCATGAAGAGTGCGAAGCAAAAGGCAAGTATGATCTTGATGCCATTGACCACATCATCTGCAAAAGCTTGATACCCTTGTAAAGAAATTGGAAAAGGTAAGCTTGGCATCCCCTAGCCAAGGTACTTCAAAGCCTTTTCTTGTGAGATTTGTGGTGGGTCGGACCACGCTAGCTCTTATTGTGGTGGGTCTATGGACCATATTGGCAGGTGAATACTAGGGGTGAGAAATCCTAACTTCTTGACCAAGGGAGATGAAATAACAATGCGAGTGGAGGATGGAAGAACCCTCAACCACCCCAACCTTACCAAGCTAGACCACCCAGGATTCCATAACTCCCCAACAAACATTCACACAACCACCCCCTAGAGCTCCCTTTGGAACCAAATCAACCAAAATAATGCTCTCTTGAATCCACTCTTGACTCTTCTTAGCAGCTCAACAAACAAAACCAATGCCATAATTATAGAAAGTTTGGGGAGATATACACTTCCCCTCCAACAAATGAATGCCAAAATAAGATCATTGAAACCGGACTTGCCCAAGTCGCTCAACAAGTGAGCAGCAACTCTTCAAATCTTCCCACCCAACTTCCTAGCCAACCCATTATTCGAGACCGAGTAAAGCCATTACTTTGAGATCCCGGGAGTCTACCGTTTGAGGTCCCGTAAGATGCTTACACTTGATGATGCTAACCCCTCGATGAGAAGTGAGAATGTGAGGTAGTGGAAGTTGATAAAGAAGATTGAAAATGTCGTTGTGAAGACATTCATGAGGATGGCACTCTATAGTTGTTGAACTCGAAAGTCGGGAAAAGAGCCTCTCCCGATGAAGAACTACACTCTCCTCAGGTTCCATATCCTCAACGGTTAATGAAGAAGGCAACTCGATAAGTTTGTCAAATTCCTTGAAGTAATGAAGAGGTTACAAGTGCACATTCCATTTCGACTAGGACCAAATGCCTACCTATGCTAAATTTCTCGAAGAACTTCTCTCCAACAAGTCTAAACTTGAGGAAAGTTCTACTATTGCTCTCACCGCCGAGGTTAGTGCGGTTCTCCAAAGCAAGCTCTCGAAAAACTAGAAGATCCAGGTTCTTTCTCTATACCCGTGAGAATTGGACATTTGGAGTCAAAAAGAGCATTGGCGAGACCTAGAGAGGCCGAGTGTTAGCCTCATGCGCTTTCAATTCAAGAGAAATCTCAACTTTGAGCTTAAACCTACTAGAAGAGCAATACAATTGACGGATCGTTCAGTTAAGGTCCCCGTTGGAGAATTGGAAGATGTGCTGGGGCAAAGTAAGGGAGAGTCTTTATCCCTTGTGGATTTTGTTGTGATGGAGATGGAAGAGGACTCTCAAGTGCCTCTCATATTGGGAAGACCCTTCTTGAAAGCGGCAGGTGCTTGTGGATATGAAGAGAGATATCATGACTTTGACGGTCGGAGATGAAAAAATGGAATTTGCATTCAACAAAAGTATGAAAGCCCCCATCATGGAAGAAGTGCATCGGATGGACACTCTTGAGCAAGATCTATCAAGTCTTAAGGCCTTGAATGAGGTAAGGGACCCCTTTCGCGATGTGATATCAAAGGAGAAACAAGAAGGGGGTAGGTTTGCAACCTCCAGAAAGTCGTGAATAAAGTTTCCATCTATCATCCAAAGAAGCAGCAAAGTTTAAGGTATTCGAGGCCCCATTGAAGAAGAAGAAGAAGAGTAATAAGCTTCCTCCCACTTGCAATGAAAAAATTGGAGTTTGCATCCAAGAAAACCAATAGGACTCCACTCATGAAGAATGTGGACCACATGGATGTATGTAGTCATGAAGTGGTGAGCCTCAAGACTTGGGATGTACATGATTGGATTTATGATGGATGGCATGACCACTGTGTGATTCAATGCAAGCTGTGAAAGATGAAATAAGATCGAACTAATGAAACTAAGGGCTTACTACTTAAAGATACCATGACAACTTTGAGGACTACTCTTTAGCTCTCATGATGACCTCGCATGGTCGAGCTATCGACCTTAAAAGAAACACTCGGGAGGTAACCCGTATTTATTGCTTTTATTTTCTTTCTTTCTTATAATTTTCTTTATTTTGATAGCTTTTGATTTGATTTTAGTTTGGTTGTACTTGCCCATTTGCGTACTTTGACCCTCGTTTGGCATGTTGGTTTGTTGGTTAACCTTCCCCTTCCCCTTTCCTTCCTTCCCCCCTTTTTGATTCTCTTGTTCATGCATTGAGGACAATGCTTTCTTCTAACTTGCGGGGAGTAATTATCC